>OY855911.1:10691393-10946393 GCA_963693305.1 Meandrina meandrites | reverse complement strand
CGGAGAGGGGATGCAAGTCCCATGTAAGCTGAGAATCTCTGGTCAAGAGAAATTTGTCAACATTTTGAAGAAGGAGTTAGAACGCCTTGAGAAGTGAGCATTATGCAATTGTACTGTTCAGCATCTGAAGAACTCTCCAGCTTAAATGCCTAATGTTTTTTTATAGACATTTTAATGGATACTTTTTTAATGCACTGTACACTGTAGCACTGTTTCTTTCAAGTTTTGTGACAGCAAATACACCACATCCGGTATGACTCTTATGATCACATGTAACTGTCAATTACGTGATCTGTTCGTTTGACTAATTAAAATCAAATTGCTCCAGTCTTTGTTCTAGTGTTAGAGTTCGATCACACAATAAGAAAAGCTAATGGGATATATCAATTGGCCTTCCTGTCGAGTTATAAGAACCAGAAATTCGAGTTATCGGGGTAAATTTTGGTCAAGGGAAGCGAAAATCTGTTCGAGTTAGCGGGGTTTTCGAGTTATCGGGGTCGAGTTATCCGGGTAAAAATGACTGAAAAGTTAGTTCAAATCCAAGGGAATTGAGACTCTGTTCGAGTTAGCGGGGTTGTTCGAGTTATAGGGGTTCGAGTTAGCGGGGTTCTACTGTATTAGCAGGCAGTTTTCTTATTTTAACTCTTTACAAAAATGGATCGGCGACAAGATGATGAACATAAAACTTAAGCCATGAAAACTGATGATAACCCGCGTTTTCATTTAGCAACTGTAAGGTCCTGTAACGTACGTTACAGTTTGAATTTAGGCGCGCGCCTGCCAGATAAACTCTGTAAACTCTGCATCTGTTTCTTGGTGCGCGTCTTTTTAAATATGCAATGAGTTAATCAGAATGGGCTGAGAGACTTCCAAACTAAGTACTGCGGTCGAAAAAAAACGGTCCTACGAAAAATTCTTCCGATTTCTCTGAAACAGGATCTAAGATCTGGCTGAATAAACATTTCCGGTTAAATTAATTTTTGCAACGTGTGTTTTTTTATGTTCCTTCCTACACAAAAATTTATCGAAAGGGATGAAAATATAGCGTAAACACAAAATTAAAAAAAATACAGCAATTTTTATTTATAAACGCTGTTTAAAGTTTCTCCCTTCTCTATTTTGAGCCGAAAAGCATCGCGAAGCGACGACCGCGAGTGACGAAGTTGCGAGAGGGCGACCTTCGTAAGTAACATACCGCGCGTCGAAGGACTTTGTCGCTTTGGGACTCGCTGCGCGTCGCTTCGCGATGCTTTTCGGCTCGCTAAGCTCACCAAAAGAGGGCGACTTGGTGCAAGTCTAGTTACCAACTGTCCCCAGCCTTATGAGCGCGACATAGTCATTTCCAATAAGTTTGTTGGTATGTAAAAACAACCACATTACCAGAAAATTTATAGAACTAAAATATTTTTTTAGCGGTTTGACGGAGTCGAGCAACAACATTGCACTGCGTTCGATATTGTTTTCGGTACGTCTGAACGTCTCCAGCAATAAACCCTGGGTTGTTCTTATTAGGAATTGTTCATTTTAGCAGTAAATATATACATGTATGGTACGGTGAATGTTCATAAGTTTATCTTTTCAAGTCATAGGGGCGTTTATAAGAATGGGGGCGTTAATTAGAATGAGGGCGCTTATTGGAATAGGGGCGCTTATTGACGAAAACACATTCGAAGGGGGTCGCTTATTCGGAAGGGGGCGCTTATTGGAAGGAGGGCGCTAAATCGAATCATTTCGGTATGTCCCACACATTTGAAACTGTAAACCTAAAACTCGATGACAGGACTCTCAAATATCAAAAGATTTGAAGCACCACCGGTCAGCTTTTTGCCTTGCTCGATTTGGGTTATTTTAGACTTTTGTATAAATGAGAAAAGTGTGTCCACTTAATCCAGGCTCAGTTCGCTCAGAAATAACCAAAAATAAAAATAATAACCAGGTTTCGACTATGGAAGAGTCAATCTATACAATTAAAACTGGGAAAGATTCACAGCGGTTGAAACGCCTGTGTAGCATGAAGCTGAAAAGTGTAAAATTTCGGATCGTCAAGAAGTGAAATCTGAGCTTCCGGTACAATGACCATTTTTCGCGGATTTCTGCCGCTTAATTGAATATTTCAAAAAAAACTAACTAGTTCATATCTTTCAACTACATACCTGGACCTTCAAATTGAAAACGTATGAGCGAAATCGATGCGTCTCAATCTCGTTCCCAGGGCCACGATTCTTTCTGGTCTGCGCCAGGAACGTGCCCAGGTTCGCCCTAAGCGCGCGCTTGCACTGTCACAAAAAACGAAGTCAATGTTCAATGCAGGGTGTTGGGCGTGCTGTCTCTTAACGGCATTTTTCACGCTGATGGAGAGACAAAAAAATCGAAACGTACCAGAAAGTATTGTTTTATAGCACATCAACAATACTTTTGTTTAACTGTACTCGTCTGTCGTGAGAGCACATCGTGGACCTTATTGCCATTGTTATACGCTGTTATCGGTCGGTTAACGGTCACTGCGATTTTTTAAAAAAACTTGTCATGTTTTGCTTTATACTACCTTTGTCTTTATGTCCTTTTTCACCATGCTTTTGTTATAGCGGCGTTTTGTCGATTGTCGCTCATTAATACATCGATGAGAGTATTTTTGCGATGGAGTTAGTGTATACCGCGGTGATGTTTGTCCAAGCTAAGTTTCGCTTAAAACTACCTTTGCTCCTTTTAAAACGAGGAATATTCATCTGTTTATGTCTTCTTTCACCGTGCTTTTGTTTTTACGCTGTAAATGACCATGCTATGTTTGGCTTTATACTACCTTCGGTGTTTTTAGAACGAGGAATATTCATCGGTGTTTATGTCTTCTTTCACCGTCCTTTTAATTATAGCGGCGGAAATGACCCTGCTATGTTTGGCTTGATTCTACCTTTGGTGCTTTTAGAACGAGGAATATTCATGTGTTTATTTTCACTGCGCTTTTATTATAGCGGCGTAAATAACCATGCTATGTTTGGCTTTATATTACCTTTGGTGTTGTTAGAACGAGGAATATTCATGTGTTTATGTCCTCTTTACCTTTAGTGTTTTTAGAACGAGGAATATCCATGTGTTTATGTCCTCTTTCACAGTGCTTTCGTTATAATAGCCTGCGAACGAATCGACAACGTTGGACCGTCGGGTCTGTTGTTACTAATGAGATGCGATTTTCCGATCGACAACATCCACGTTTCGGGTCGTGTCGACTAACAAATGTATATTCCTCGTTCTAAAAACACAAAAGGGAGTAGATCAGTTTGTCGAAGCGACCGATAAACGCCGGCGAAAAACGACTAATACGAAAGCTTAAACATTCCTCGATCTAAAAACACAAAAGGCCGGTTAACAGTTTTGTCGAACCAACCGATAAACTAATGCAAAAAGTGGTAATCCATAAACATTCCTCGTTCTAAAAACGGAGGAGGGAGTATAACAGTTTGTGGAACTGAGCGATAGACTAATGCAAAAGCCGCTAGTCCATAAACATAAACTAATACATAAACATTCCTGGTTTTAAGAACGCATTAGAGGGTAGAAAAGTTCGTCAGTGATAACAATGATAACAATGGGGTGACAGGCCTACACAAAAGAGGCAGATCCCTAAAAGACACACTCGTTCGAGCCAAACTCTAAAGTGGCTATTACACGTGGATAAGAGTTGTGTAGGCCTGTCACCCCATTGTTATCACTGTCACCCCATTGTTATCACTGAAAATTTTAGCCCAGGAAAACGGACTGAAAAAACTCATGTAATCGACTTTAAGTTTCAGCCCGGGCTAAAAATTAAACTTGGGTATGCGCAGTGATGATGTTTTCAACGAAACAAAATGGTGGCCATGAGAAGATTTCTGTTTCAACCCGGTCTGAAATTCGCCATGCAATCAAAACGAAATTCCAGCCCACTGGACTGGAATTTTCAGCCCGGCTGAAATTCGCCATGTAATCGGTCCCTAAATCGTATTGTTTCTCCCCTGGAAGAGGACACAGCGACAAACGTTCGTGTCGGTAAATCTTTTGAACAAATCGCAATAAATATTCTAGTTATTCTTAACACTTCATTTGACTTGTTTCAAGGAAAATAATATTCAGCTCTACAATATATTTCGGATTTTCCGTTTGTTTTAACTTTAAGAACAGAGTCGACTTAGTTTACGAGAAATTGAGTGAGCAATGTTTATAAGAGAAATTTGTCTCGCTCGCTTTTGTCGTTTGTGAACACCGCGTCAAATGTTGCCGATTTTCGTGCGTTCGCTTCATTAAGATCAAACCGAAACGTCCACACAATCCAGTCGATTTGGATAATTAAAGAAAGAAACGAATTATTTAAATATACTGAAGTAACCAGTGAAGAATTGAATAAAAATAATTATTCTATTCTCGCTTGGTTTATATGAGATGATTAAAGCCAACTCGGCGATTTTCGAGCGTATTTCGATCTATGGTTGTTGAACAGTTGTTAACTAGCATAGGGAAACAATTTCAAAAATCTTACCGTTCGAAATGAGTGATTTCAAGACCGCATTACCTTACAACCATTTCCTTTAGCATCACATCTGCATTTTACTGACCCTTACTAAATAAAACTTTTAATTACACAACTTATTCGTTATTCTGACAGCTACAGTTGGAAGTGTCACGAGAGAAAATAGACCACCACCAAAGAATAAGGAAACGAACTCACGAAATACCTCAGAAACAGAAAATACTTGTGAATTTGCACATGAAAAAACTAAAGGAACTGATTAACAATAGTTCTAGAGTAGTTACAGTTAAAGAAGTTCGCTTTTGGAGCAGATTTGAAAGGCCGTCGATAAAACCAGGAACATTCCGGAACATCTCGGAACATTAAGAAAATAATTAAAATGATAATTAAAATATACATAATCATAATTATTATAAGAACCTTCCCAGCATCCTTTGCATCAGAAAGAGATGAAATGTCAAATAAAATACATGTATATGGAAAATATATAATTTTGCAAACGCGGTGTGATGGCGTCATCGGTCACGCAACTACTGGGAGAACACGCTGTTATAAATTGAAGATAAATTAACTCAGAACAATATTGTAATAAAGGACATTAGAGCCCTGGCATCTAAATATTTAGGAAGCTGTACACATTATATTCTCACTACGATACAACACTTTACCTTGATAATGATGTTAGTTACATCGAAACGTCGGACAACTTTAGTTCTAATATTTCTAAGTTTTTTAAGTTTTTTTTTAAGTTTTTCAGTAAACCGTTGTTTATACGCTGTACACATTGTCTAAACAAGTGAGGACTAGCTTCCAACGAAAATCTATATTGGTGGTACAAACACTACATGTAAATTTGCAGTTTGTGACGTGTCGGTCACATGATAAGAAGCACAGAATCTGTCGACCACCGTTTCAACAAAGTCACGTTATACCGTGCAAGATGGAAATTAGCCTTCAACTTTTTTTGCCGTTTCAATTTTTAATTTTTGTTAATTTTTGAGATTTTGATTTCTCTTCTATAATCATGATTATCATTATTTTCACTGTTACTATTATTTATTTTTATTTTTATCTTCTCGCTCTAAAGTGAAACGCATTTTTTGCATAGTCACGTGACTGATAGCATCTTCACACTGAGTTAGCAAAAATATATATTTTGTTGCAATTGTCAAACTTAATAAGCCGCCTGATCTAAATGCTACTTGGAATTCACAGACTTTAAATTGACAAAGTTATTTGGACATTTCTGGTGCAAAGGCTGCTGGAAAGGTTCTTAGTATAAGAATTATAATATTATTTTATAACATGAACCCTTTTTGTTATTAAAATTATATATATATATTTTAATTTTCATTATTTTTTTAATGTTCCGGGATGCCTCGGGATGCCTGGTTTTATCAATGGTCGTACTTAGCAAATAGACTAAGATGGTCGACTTGTTCATGAGTATAATACCTTTTTGCATTTCGAAGAAACCTTTTACTCCAAAAACATTCGGGATATTTTATTATAACATAACCAATGAGGATATTATTTTCATGATAAACCATCAGTCTTTCGGATCAAAAGCTTAGTTCCATAGACAATACGTACGTACTACTTTTTATTACATAAACTGCAGTGGTATAGCGAGTGGTAGCAAATCGAGAAAAATGGTATCCCACATGTGTGGATAAAAATGATATCCACACATGTGTGATATCATTTTTGACCAATCAGCTTGCAGAGTTTGCCATGTTCCGATGCTGAATGAGCCAAAGTAAATCGATATTAAGTCGAGAAATCTTCGGATCTTCCTCGGCAATCTTCGGCAATCTTCGGAAAACTTCGGAAATTCTCGGAAAATGTTCGGAAACATTCGTACAACCTTCGGACAACATTTTGAAAATTTTCGGAAATCTTCGGAAATGGTCGGAAATCTTCGGAAAATCGTCAAAAACATCGTAATTAGTAGGTTTATATAATAAAAAGAATAATACATGGTTTCTTGGAGATATGAAATTTATCTTCTCGTGTTCAAATCCGATATCTCACTCGTTCGCTGCGCTCACTCGTGAGCTATCGATTTGAACACTCGAAGATAAATTTCATATCTCCGCGAAACCATGTATTATCCTCTATATAAGTCACTGAACAGCAAATCGCGCGATACCTGCATGTACGTAGGACACTATATAAGTTAGCAGCTTATATACTGTGAACAAGTGTCAAACTAGTATCGGTTTGCATGTCTAAAATTAACACGTTTTGCTATAGAAGCTTCGTTTTAGAAGCAAGTGGGCTGTTCAAAAATTAATTACTTGAAATTACCAGTTTTGCTTGAGAAAGAAATAACTACTGGCCCCATAACAAAAAAATGGGAAATGTCTTTAATTGCTTTGAATGATCTTCTAATTCTAAAATACAGTTCGAGAAAGCGTTTTTGTTTGCCAGGGAAATTTATAGTTTTTTTTAAGATTGGTCCAGTTTGGCCTCTCAGTCCTTCAATAAAACTATATGTGATGACCGAGAAAAAAAAATTACAAAGTCTTTTCATATTGATTTACCAAGCAAATTGAATTTCTCTCCTAAGAAAAGAAATATGCTCTAGTCGTATGTAACACTTCGCTTACAGTGACCGATGGCAACACCGATACCTTTAAGCCTAGTCGAACGAATCGCTTTTTGAATTTCAAGTTAGTACCACTTAGCAGAAGCGCTTCTTTTTTTTCAGTTTGGTCGAATCTTACACAAATCCGATAATTAATCTGCTCTTCTCACCAAGTTCCATCAAGCCATGGCTGCGGTTGTGAAAAATATCAAGAAACAGTGGAAACGTTTGGATCTAACACAAGTCGAATAATACACTATATGCTTGCAAATATTCACTTTACAACTATACAAATTTTACAAAATCCACCTCCCTGATAAGAATATTAAAACATCCTGGAGAGTTTTTGGCCACACAGGTAGTCCTCAAAGAGTTTTTAATTTATCGAATACCTAGCAAATAATTCAGGTTCAGGTGACGATTCCAATCGCATAGGATGCAGCTGGGACAATGACAGGCACAGTAACTCTTCACTTTAATCCCCTTGATTAGTGCTTATATATAAGCTGCTACAAAAAGATTCACTAACGAGCTTTGATATCATGAAATGGTCTATTGTATTAGCTCAACAACCAATAACGTCGATTTCATAGCGTTTCTCGAAAATTTATCTTCATTTTCTTCTAGACCTTCCATTGTGAAAGGAAGTAATAAACTAGAAACGGAAATTTGTCGAAAACTAAAGAATTTGTAGCAGACGACCTTTTTACTAGGTAGCTATTAATTACAGCATTCCAAAAAGAATGCTTCTTCAGTATCCAATATACAGAGCAAAACTATTTTAAATTTTAATAACCACTTACCAAGCATAAACAAGTTGTTATGAAATGATAAACTGCAGAATTCTCCGCCTCTCCATAGGACTTAAGGCTTCTTCTGATCCACAAAGAGTGGACTTTTATTTTAGGGTATTTGTGCCTTCTATGCAAGACACTTCCAATATGGGAAAATAAAGGTAGACGAATAGAGTAGCTTAGTATTATTAATTTACTTAAATTATAATATCACCACAATTATTAAAGCAAGCTGAATTTTGAAGTTGTACCTCAATGTATCAATTTTTTATTAATAAACCTTCGAAAAAATTGCTGATTTACGAGAGCACGTCTAGCTCGCACCTTACGACCGAATTTATTGGTTGAAATTTTGCTTAGATGTTTTTAGACAGTTACAACTCCTCTACAAAAATGTTGACTTTTTTTGCAAAACCATATTGCAGATGTAATAACATCAAACTTTAATAGGGTACAGAAAAGACACATCTTGAAAACCGCAGACACAAGAATTTTGAAATATTTTGAAATATTTCCGATCAGATAATTAACTTTTGCAAACACAATATCCGGTCTAGCTAGCTTATTTTAGGCGAAAATTGACAGCGATTTATATGACCGCTTCAACAACGACATTTTTAACTCGAGATGAGTTTAGGCCAGACTTAAGTGACTCAGAAAATAAATTTAATAATTAAATAAACTTCACAGCTTATAGGGACGTAAAAATACATATTAAAAGGAAAAAAATCAACATGACCTGTTGTAAAGTCCACTGGTTGCCCCCATAGTTGAGGTTAACATTTCACAGTAACAGAAAAACACACATTGTAGTGATCATATTTTGTATGTAGAATACTGTTCATGATTTTCTACGCAAAAGCTGGTTCGATACATGTTTTGCTACAGCGAGAAATTACTACTAGGTCAAGATAGCAGCAAGCAAGTTATAATTTTAAAAAAGGACAAAATGTTTGAGTTTCAAACACATGTTTCGACAGATTTTTTGTCATCCTCACACAAATAACAAAGTTAAGTTTATAAGGAGCAAATAGAAATGCTAATAATGAAAAGATGTACCAGAATAATTAAAGAACACTTCACAATGCGTTCAACTTTGTACATTCAAATTTCAGCCCGGGCTGAAAGGTGAGCTTGGGTATGCACAGCGATAGTGTTTTCAACGAAACAAAATGGCGGCCATGAGAAGATTTCTGTTTCAACCCGAGCTAAAAATCCGCCTTGAAATCACAACAAAATTTCAGCCCGGCAGAAATTCGCCATTAATCGGCCCCTAAATCGCATTGCTTCCCTCTTGTCGGTAATCCTCCGGTATAATCTGAATTCAAGTTCTTTTGAACACACAAATAATCTAGTTATTTGTTGGGCCGAAGCCACGTAACACTTCATTTGACTTGTTCATGGAAAATGTCCAGCATTTTGTTAGAATTATAAGAACAGAGTCGACTTTACCAGAGATTGAGTGAGGAATGTTTATAAGAGAAATATGTCTCACTCGCTTTCGTCATGATCACTCGTTTGTGAACACTGCGTCAGATTTTGCCGTTTTTCATACCTTTGTTTAATTTCGATAAAACCGAAATGTCCACATTATCCAGTCGATTTGGATAATTGAAAAAAGAAACGAATTATTTAAATATACTGAAGTAGGCAGTGAAGAATTAAATAAAATAACTACTCTATTCGCGCTAGGTTTATACGAGATGATTTCAACCAATTTCGTAGGGTTATATACTTAGTATAATTAAAGCGTCTTTCATTTGTTGTTTATCACCTCGTATTCAACGGGCGCTCATGGAATAATTCATTTAACTAGCATGACTTTAGCATAGGTGGATATTTCAGAAATGAAATCTTACCGAAATGATTTCACGAACGCATTCCGTACAACCATGCACTGCCTTTCGCATCACTTAAATTGCATCTTACTAAGGAACCGAAACTTTTAATTACACAACCTATTCGTTATTCTATAATTAGACGTGCATGTCAAGACAGGAAATAGACCCCTACCTAAGCATAAGGAAACGAACTCAGGAAATACCTCAGAATCAGAAAATACTTGTGAATTTGCACATGAAAAGACTAAAGGAACTGATTAACAATAGTTCTAAAATAGTAACAGTTAAAGAAGTTTACTTTTGGAGCAGATTTGAAAAGAACACCTGCCCGTTCTCAGCATATACGAAAAAAAGTAGGACGATTTGTTCATGAATACAAAAGTAAATTTTTTTTTTCATTTCAAAGAAATCTTTTGAGATATATATTCTTGCTTAATATTGCTGAAGGTAAACGTACTAAAGTGTAGTTTCTGGATTTTTTATTACAACTCAGCCAATAAGAATATTTATTGTATTCATGATAAACCCCATCAATCTTCCGACTGAGAAGCTAATTTGCTTTCATAGACAATAGATCTTTTTTGTACTAAAAGTCACTGAATATCAACTGGATGCCTGTATTTACTTAGGACAACATACAAGTAATTCGCAACATGTTTTAAATCGATTACCTTTGGCAGGTTTTACTGTTTATACTGGTATCGGCAAGGTTTGCACTAATCAATATAGACGTTTTACTGCTCGCTGAGTATTGTTGAGTATTTTCCATTATATAGGAAAAGAGATTTACATATACAAGAAAAAGAAACTGTTTTTGTCCCAAAACAGAGTTATACCAAGAGGTATACCAAAAACTGGGAGGCGCGGTGGCTTATGGTTAGTGCGCTGGACTCCGGATCGGGCGGTCCAGGTTCGAGCCCTGGCCGGGGCACTGCGTTGTGTTCCTGGGCAAGACACTTTACTCTCATAGTGCCTCTCTCCACCCAGGTGTATAAATGGGTACCGGCGAATTTACTGCTGGGGGTAACTCTGCGATGGACTAGCATCCCATCCAGGGGGGAGTAGAAATACTCCTAGTCGCTTCATGCTACGGAAACCGGGATAAGCTTCGGCCTGATGGGCCCCTTGGCTCGCAAGCAGACTTTTATACCAAAAACTAATACCTGATGGCCGCTAACCCAATCAAATCTGATAATACAGTATGCAATGAATGCTCCAGTTTTTAATGATGCAGTATTTTCGAGAACACACATAATGATAGCAAATGTTGTAGGAGCATTATCTGCAGCGTACTTTTGTTTATTTTCATTTTCTATTCTTATTTTTAAACGCTCTTTATCATTTTTTTAATTCTAACATTTATTTCCGTATTCAAAAATAGAATTCAGTAATTAATACTAAACAACCAAATAGTACGAATATCTATGCAATAAAATGAAATAAAATTTCGTTCAATAAATTTACAATACGTTACAGTATAATTGTTGTAAAGCCGTTGAAAACGGACCCGAATGATTGGCAACCAGTGGGCAAGGTCATAGGTCACGTAATACAAATAGCGAGACCATTAGGGGAGGTTAAAGGACCCACGCTCTCATCGTAAAGAGTTGGCCACGAAGTTCCGGGTTTTGTGGTCTGGTCTTTGCCCGCTGTTCAGTTGAAATGCTAGGACATATTAGTTCTGTTAGAGCTACTCTACAATCCGAGGTAAATAAAGCTGTCACATGAAACCGCATTGGCTCGGGATTAATGTTGCCTAAATATATATAATATTAAGCCACATCAAAGTCCAGAAAAATTTCTCTCAATACAATTATAAATATTATTATCAATGTACGCGGCCAAATAAGAAACTGCCTTCCCGAAAACACGCGTGAGTGGCGGGCAATTTGACGAGCTGTAAACGCATTTACGGCCCTATCATCGATTGGTTCACGGTTCATGATCCGATGAATATTAACCAATCAGGTTACGGTTATTGCCGCAAAAAAAGTGTACACCTATACACAATACATGGGCCTCAGTGTAGCATAGCACAAAATTTTCAACGCGAAGTACTTGTATTATTGTATATGCTAAGCTCATTAAATGTGTTAGTTATCTGGATGTCATTTGGCCTTGTATATTGATAATAATGAAAATAAAACGACTTTTTTTCGGGAATATTGTTTGCGGCCTTTGCGCTTCGCTTTGATTGCTTTCGTTTTTAGTTCAATATGGAAACAGCGTTGAGTGAGTCTTTTGTCAACATTTTAATGTAGATGAAGGAGCAAATTCGAAATATTAGCTGATTTAATATACAACGTTACCTGGGTAGTTCTACCTATAGGCCACCGATGCAACAAAAGAGTTTCTTTGAAAAGTAATCCTTTGACAGTTATCTAATAGACAATCCTGTAATGTTTGAACTGTACGAAGCGCCATTCTACAAAATCCCCCTTTTCAATCACAGTTTAATATCAATGAACACGATAGTCATATTTTATGTCAAGAGACTTCATTCAAAAATCGCCAAGATACTGATCAGCTGATGTTTCTGATGTCACCAGGTCAACGAACAAGGGCAGAAACATTTCCATATTTATGTTAATAGACTTTAATTGAAATCACCAAAAGAGATGCTTATATGTTTCTGATGTCACCAGGTCAACGAACAAGGGTAGAGATGGTTTTTCTGGACATATTAGACAAAAACTACGTCTTCTTGCGTAAAACAAATTTTTAACAACGTCGATGCATATTTTTTGGTCATTTCTTCGGTTCACAGAGGGCTTTTTTATTTTTTGAACTTTTCTCAATCACATTTGACTCGTCTCGGTGACTTTTTCGCTTAAGAAGAACAAAGAACAAAGAACATTGTCGTTAACAAAGAAAAGCTTTTGCTAATGGTATCATCACACCAATAGCAATGACCTTGTGGGTTTTCCTCGGTGTAAAAACAAGTGAATTTTTCACATTTTTCAGCTATTGTTTTCCTACTCTATTGTTTTGAGGTTTTTTGTTGTCTTGGTCGTTCTTTGTTTTACATCACTGGTGAGTTTCACAGGTTTTTACACCAGAAATGACCCTAAATTGTTTTTCAAGATTAGAATGAGTATTGTCATAATCCAATAATAATTCGGAAAGAGAAGCTGTTTGATTGAGTTGATCAGTTTGCTTCAGCTGTTGCGGTGAGTCCACTCTTCCTTACGTGTAGGTAAGCTCAGCCTTTTAGTTATCTTGCAACATAACTGTACTAACCTCATGGCCTCAGAAGCATGTAATGGTTGCGCTAGTTATAACTAGGGATAGTTAACACTACAGCTGCCCCCGCTGTTATCCTTTTTTTTTCTCAGCGTATCTGTTACTACAGTCAATTATTTCGCTTGATATTTTGGCTATTTTATTTTCTTAATTGATTGAAAATCAGTTTTTTGTTTGGAACAGTCTTGCGATAATTTTTCTCCTGTTCTACTCACAAAGCATCACTTGTTTCTGGCCTTCTCTTTTTCAAGATCATGGGACGAGGACGTGCCATTTAAAACAAACTTTCACTATGAATTGTTGAGGTCAAGCAGCTAAGCAAAACAAAGATAAATTATGCAAAAATTCTGAAGGATTACATGTAATAATCCCCGGCCTAACCAATCGATGAAACCGATAATCGATGATAATCGATATCAATCGATAACAATCGATGCTAATTAATCGATTGATATTGGAAATCGATGACTAATCGATGACGGAAAATTTTGTGACTTTTAATTTCATCGATTTTCATCGACTGTCATCGATTTTCATCGATTATCATCGATTACCATCGATTTTCATCAATCGTTTCTTATTTGGTTTGATTCAATATTGGTGTTATTACATCAACTCAGTGGCTCTTAAAAGCGATCAATACCTCATTTATTCATTTCCGTGATATACTATTATGTCTGTTATGCAGCAAAAACAACGTTACACATTGATCTCTGCGTTTAAAGGCCAGAGAGGAGAAACCAGCTCAGCTTGTAGGTGACCTAATTGTCCACGCTGATTTGTAACTTTAAACGCGTTTCCACGCTCTCCCCGTTTTTTCTTAGCCACAAACTCCTCACCGACTTCAATGGTGAAGTCGCAGGCATGGTAGCCTTTGACCAAGCACTTAACAACAAGTGTTACGTCTTTTGGTTTATCCGCTTCTTCAGACATTGTGCTAGTTCACGCGCGATCAGTCGTTTTAGGATTGCGAAAATCTATTTCCGGATATCCTGGAGACTTGTCATGGGGATGCCCATGTACGCCGTGTGATATCGACAACAATCGATGACAATCGATGACAATCGATAGCAATCGATGACAATCGATGCCAATTAAGGAAATTTTATTTGTGACTATCGATTGGTCATCGATTGGCCGATGCCAATCGATATCAATTAACTAACCATCATCGATTGATATCGATTGATTGATTGATTTCAGATCATCGATTTTCATCGATTGGTTAGGCCGGGAATAATCACGTAAATTTAATTACACGAACGCGTTCCCAACTTCCTGAGTTTATTTTTTTCTTTTTTTGCTGTAATGAGTGATCGTAGCGAGGATAAACTTTGGTGATAGCGAAACATTTTAAAACTACCAATTGAGACCAGCTGTTTTCAGATTTTTTGTTTCAATATATTAAGGCTGGGAACTCAAGCAACAATGACCAACTTGACAGCTGAGCTCGAAACGGATGCCAAAAGATTTCTCACCTCTGTCAATGTAAACGCCTGCCGTGAGTTTTGATTATCTCAAGAACTCTTTTGAATTCTCTTTCCTTCTTGACAAGTCTCAGTTACAAATTTTACTTAAATGCCTTAAGACTGATCGAGTCTTTTATATTTTATTTCTACCACTTGAGTTTTTTTAAGTTATGATGTTCCGCCTAAAAGCCGAAAGCACAGGATCAGACAGCTTGCTAGTTATACATGTGAAAACTTTCTCACTTCTCTGCGAGTTTCAATGCTCGCGGTATCTTTCAAAAACTTTCCTTCTTTAACTTTTTTTGAACTTATCGCAGCTGCTAACTTTATGTCTTGGTTGGGGCCTGAGTCTTTCAAACCCCTCGTGTAAAGTGTGATTTGTGTCTGACAAATCTCGATTTCGGATTGAGTCTGTCAATCCTGCGAGCGAACGAGAGCTGCTCGCAACACGCTAACAAGAGAAATTTATAGACCAATACGTACTATTCTTGGTTTTGACCATATCAATTGCGTAAGTTTCGGCTTCTAGACCTTGTGAAATCAATAAAGCTCGAAGGAAACTGCAGCAACCCAACTGCAATCAACGTTTGCAAGCGTCGTTTGTTGACTTGTCATTTGTGCACGTGCTCATGATTTGGTTTGTCATCATCACCCAATCATCGTTTATCTTGCGTCATCATTTACCAATCACAGTACAGGGAAATTTATCACACCTACCAATACTACTTGCGGGCATTTTATCACACCCACTGATACTACTTGCGGTCCCACTTTGGCCAAGTCGAGATTTTGTCTGGTATATTATATATATAGTCTATATACGCGCAGACTACAATGATGCCTCCTCGGGTTTTGGCCTCTGGGCCAAAACCCTGCGGGGGCAATTATACACGCATTTATGGGGGCTCCATTTCCAGGTCTTTTCAGGCGCAAAATTCTACAATTACATTTCTACAATATATTTTACAGAATATAGAAATACAGAAAAAATAAAAAATTCAAGATGAAAAAACTAGATACCAGTTAAAAATAAGTAAAACAAGACGCGTGAACGAACGGAATGGACTCCCCGAGTTTGAACTATAACATGTAGCTCCAAGTTGCTTATAAAAAGCAAAGCAACTTAACAGGGGATCGCTTTTAAGCGTTGCTTTTAGTCAAGGTCGTGACAAGTTAGGTTCATTTTACTATACGTACTGTGTGTTAGTTGTACATTATCGATAACCACAAATAAGTCGTTTCCTAATAGGCAGGTTTCTTTTACAGGTCACACAGGTCCCTTGCTTGCAGTTAGCTCTTATCGCGGCTTGCTTGCGGTTACCTTTTTTACTGGTTTGCTTGCGGTTAACTTTTACTCCAGTTTGCTTGCGATTAGCTTTTATTTGTTGGTAAGGGCAACTGTCACCTGTGACCTGTACAAAAAACCTGCCGTTTCCTAATGGTTAGGGCGCTGCATACTGCAATTCGGATATAACGGTCCGTGCACGAGCCCTGGCTGGGGTAATTGTGTTGTGTTCTTGGGAACGACGCTTTACTTTCAGTGCCTATCGCCAAGAGTTTAACCTACGATGTACTAGCACCCTACAAAAGCTACAGAACCGTGCTGCGCGTATCATAACCTTGTCTAATTATGATAGAAATACTGATGAACTCTTACATAGTTTAAATTGGCACAAACTTGAGCATCAAAGGGCCGTGAGTAAATCGATTGTGATGTATAATGCTGTGAACAACCAGACTCCGAATTATTTGAGTTCCGTTTTTTCTCGCGTAATGAAGCCTAGCTTGACTTACAATCTCAGGAATGCACTAATTATTGTAAACGAAGTTTTAGCTACGGCGGGGTTGTGTTATGGAATAGCTTACCGAATGAAATAAAACTATCCAGCACACTTAACGAATTTAAGAACAAATTGAAAAATCAATCTTTCGGATCATCTTGCATTTAAATTTTGAATACACGGCATCCTTGTAAAGCAGGTTTTGTTTGTTTGTTCTTATTAGTAGTTAGCCTCTCTTTATAGTTAGTGTAGTTAGTGTTTTTTATCCTTTGTTTTTTTATTCTGTACCTAAATGGATTTTACCGTGTTTAAATACAGTATTACCTTACCTTACCTTACCTTACCTTACCTTTCCTTACCTTACCTTACCTTACCTTACCTTACCTTACCTTACCTTACCTTACCTTACCTATCCAATGGGGAGCAGCAATCGTTACTAGCCGCTTTATGCTAATGAAACCGGTATTAATAACTGAAGCTATCATCAAGTTAAGATTGATGTAAAGAATCTTCAAAGAAGCACTTTTTAAAAAAGGAAATTTAGCGTATTGAGTATTTCGAAAAATAAAATATTCCAATAAAACTTGTTAGATAGGATATAATTGCTGTTAAGCGATCCATCCATTCAAAGAACCCCCACGTAGTTGAATAGTTATAATCAATTGAAACAGCTACCATACCGGAAGTAAAATTTATGTATCTTATTAGACATTTTAGAGTGTAGCATCGATATTGCTGTATATTTCTTTTGCAGTGTTTTTGTGTGCCCGTAGAGCGACTCGAGGCGAAATTTCTGTTTACCCCCATACATTATTATGCCTATACAGTTCTTTCTTCATTGAAGACAATAACTGGAACAATGGCAATAAGCGCTTCGTTTGACTATTTTTTTCTACTTGCCATTTTTCCTAAGTCCAAAAACTATTTTTGAGTGGATAATAAATTTAATTCCACTGGATCTTGAACCTATCTGGTACTGTCTGACAGTTGCTTTCTCTTTGGCAGGTATATCGGTATGATAATAGCAATGAAGTACTTGGTGATTTTTGTGTTGCTCAGCATTACCCTTGGGTTACATGTTGCCGATGGTAAGAAACGCAAGTATTATCAATTTAACATAATCCTTCAGAAACAGAAGAAAACCTCGCCATTTTCACTCTACTTTCACGCTACAAAAGTCCGAGTTTTCACATACGTTTACTGGTAGTCATTAAAATGGGATGATACAATTGTCTGACGTTTTATTTTTCTACTGACATATTTGTGTAAAAATGAGACTTTCTTACTCATCTTGCCAAAATTTCAATCCATTACGGACATCAGAAGTCATTTCATTTCAACACTCATTTCGGAAAGTTTACGGCCGCTGTTAATCGCCGTTGTTCTAAGGCTTGGTTACGAATGGGAGAAAGTGACATCAAAGGCTTAAAAATGCCTCACGAGTTGAAACAATAATAGCAATAACTATTGAAAATCACACGAAAAGCAACAAAAACTTTGGGCTTGATTTTCGTGCTATTTTATAGAACATTTTTCTATTATCAATTAAACTTCAGCAAATATCAAGTTTCATACGGTATTTTCTATTTCCTCAAAGACAGAATTTTGATGTGATAATGTGTGGAGCGGTGGACCTAATGGTTAATACGCTCAGATTGAATGGTCCGAGTTCAAGCTCTGGCCGAGGACATTGTGTTGTGTTCTTGTGCAAGACACTTTACTCTCATAGTGTCTCTCTCAACCCAGGTGTATAAACAACAACAACAACAACAAGGTTTATTTGAACTGCAAATTACTAGTAAGAACTTAAACAATAAATAAATTAAAAATACATTCAGTTGCTGGTCACCCAAAATAACTAAAGAGCTAAACTAGTTGGGTGACCACATTTATTAATTTAAAGTAAATATTAGGTCAGAAAAGAGGCATTTTATATTTTACATACTTAATTAAGGAAGTAGATTACAGAACAAATAATTCTAAAGCATTTAAGATAACAGTAGAAAAAAAAAGGAAAAATAGCAGAAATACCAAAATATAGCAATTAGTAGGAAAAAAAAAAAGGAAAAATAGCAGAAATACCAAAATATAGCAATTAGTAGAAAAAAAAAAAGAAGGAAAAATAGCAGAAATACCAAAATATAGCAATTAGTAGAAAAACTTAATAGAAATTAATGAAATGCATGGATAATTCTCTTTTAAATGAGTAAGGAGTTAGAATCTTAAATCTCTCATCAGTCTCATTTCATAGTATAGGTCCATTGTATCGAGTATTGAATTTGCCATAGTTTGTTCGGTACTGGCGAATTTACTGCTGGTAATAAGCCTGCGATGGACTAGCATCCCTTCCAGGGGGAGTAGGAATAGTGTTAGTCGTTTCATGCTACGGAACCCGGGATAAGCTAGGACCTGCTAATTGGCTAATAGGTTAACTAAGTTCATCGAGAGAGTGCGAGGAAAATATAAACCGCGGTGAATTGGAACGAGCGCGAACGCAAGGGAGTAGGGGTAGGTGAAGGGAAAAGCAAAGTTTTTTTCGCTCTCTATAACTAAGAAAATAAAGAAACGCTTTTGGACAGAAAGCCTTGTGTGGCCATTTTAAACCCCACTTGTTAATTGACAGCCAAGGTGTAACTTAAGGGGGGTGACTCTTAACTACCAATTTGTTTCTAAGGTAGGTTTCTAATTGCTATATTTTGGAAACAAAACCTCATACAGATAAGCTTTTTGCACGAGTTTGTTCTATTGAAGATTCCTCCAAGAGTTTTAAGTCACGGTCATATTTAACGCGTCACGTGACCAGAACAGAATAAACCCTAAAACTCAAATGGCGGATAGATTTTAAAATTAAAATGAGCGTCAATAGATAAAAAAACGTCCACATGCGTAATGTGACGTATCGTTTTTATGAAATTCGCATTATTATAACAGTTATGGCCTCATATACACTCATATTTACAGACTTTCATCAGTAGCGTTTCCTTTTCTCGTGTAAACGGTAAAAGCATACGTCAGATTATAAAGACGACCACGTTATCTCTGATTTGTAAGAGAAATCGGAACTTTACCTTGTTTCCGTGGAGTTTTAGGGATTTTAAATTCTAACGCGCGGTTTGGGACTGGCACTAGTTTCGCACGCGCAATGATATATTTTTCAAAGCAGGTGTACCCCCAAATAAAATTCACCATTCAGTGTTACAAAAAGCTTCAAAATCGCTTGCTTCAAAATACAGTCTTAAGAAATTCCTTAGCAACTGCTCCAGATCTGTAGTTAAGAGTCTCCCCCCTTAATTAAACGACAGCTTTTGCCTTTTTTCAATCGTTTGAGACTCAAGAACGTTCATTCTCGTTTATTCTAACCACTACCTTTTTCAGAATTTTAAAATACCTTTCTTCTGTTCTGGTATTTTTGCACGATAAAGAAACGAGTGTGAAATAAGAGAGACCAGAAAACTTTGTGTTTGACTAGTGGCCATTGATATTTAAAAGCAAAACTGTGCAAATGTTTAAAAAATTACACACGTGCCGGTAGCGTGAGAGCGATAGTGACTTGTACAGTTATAGCGATAGCGCTTTGCCGTCATGTTTTCACTAACAATTTTCCTATAATATATTTTCATTCGTAGGGCGAATGGAACCACTTCAGTGCTTAGAGTGTTTTGGTCAAGGAGAAAATGCGCAGGAAGAGTGTGACAAAAACATCGTTTCAGAAGTTTGCGAAGGCAAGGATGAAGTCTGTGGGGTTGGACGTTTCAAGACAGAAGACGGCTTCCAGTTTCATCGTGGCTGCATAACAAGAACGGAATACGAGCAAAGCAAAGCTTACTGTGAAGCCAACCAAGGATCGTGTGTCGTAGCAACGTGCAAGACATCCAACTGCAAACCTATACTCCCAGCTATTGGTGGTAATTGAAGACACATCTTTGTGTAGAGAATGTCTGTAATAAGAGAGAAAATAAAAGTTTCCAAACTTTTTAAAAGGTTATTTTTTGTCTTATGTAGTGAGGTCGCTTGAACGAAAAATTTCCAAGCTTTTTTGACCAAGAAAGTCCTGGAAATATTTCCATCGGATTAGCTGAACTTCACCAGCTCAACGAATAAAAGATGTCAAAACAAATTCCATTGGGGGCTGAAACTGAATATAGCTAAATCTCTTCTTACGGAAACCTCCCTACTACACTTGGTCCAAAAATTCAAAAAATGGAGGATATTACATGGGCACGAGGAGATACGAAATTTCTCGCTTTTTAATCATATTTTTCAACATGAGAAGAGAAATTTCGTATCTCCAAGCGACCATGTAATTTTCTTTTTATTATATTAATAAAATTTAGTGGTATACCGAGTGCTAGGAAATCGATAAAAATGCTATCCTGCCATTATCTACACAGGTGTAAATTATAATGTCGTTATCCAAACATGTGTGATATCATCTTTAGCAGTTTTCTACCACTCGGTATACCACTTAAAGTTTATATAATAAAAGCTCTTCCTCTGTGATATGAGCATCTCCACAATAAGGACACTCTTTTATGCCCCACTGGTGTTCGTATTAAAGATAAAGGCTAAGTTGTCAGAATAGAGAGGTTAAGCATGACGTTTACGGCAAACGGCAAACGGCAAAAATAATTCTGATTTTGCTCACATTTTCTTTAGCACTTAAATAAAGCCAGTCGAAAAATAGGAAAAAAATCCCTTAATCACAGTAAATGCAAACAATTTCCCTAAATTGTACAAACGGCTAAAATCAGACACCAAAAGTTCGATTTTTGCCGTTTGCCGTTTGCCGTAAACGTCATGCTTAACCTCTCTAATATCAAAATACATTGTAGTGGTTGGCGACAAGGAGCGGGAGCCCGGGTGAATAGAGAGTGGGAGGGGTACGGGGGGCAGTGGAAGATGCGAGATGCGAGATGGGCGATTCCAAAGGTGGCAGAAACCGAACGGGAAATTTAGAAAAGTTTCGCAACATTTCGAAATATTTTACCATAAAAATGGGTCAAAGAGACAGAAACCACTACGGAAAGGAGCGAGAACCGGGAGAAAAGGGTGCATCACATGCAGTCGCCCCCCCCAAATGGACCTATTTAAAGAAGGGCGTTGAACCCTAATTTCACGAGCTTTTACCCGAACATCACTTTGAAATACATGACTACGTGATTTGTGTGTGCTCTGCGAAGGGTCCACATGAAAAAGAACAGACATGGAATAGATTTTTCATGCAAAGGTAATTCAAAAATCACTCTGCATCGTCCAGCTGATAAGCCTAAAATATCAGAAGTCTAGATCTCCAGCCCTCGGCGGAAACGACTGACGGTTTAGGCTTGGTATCAAGCTATGTAAATAGAAATCAGCCGCTTTCCAATTTTAATAACAGAAAATCCAGCCACTTAATATAAACGCCAGAACTGTGTTTAAACAGTCCTTCTTCTTAAGCCCTTCACTTCCTGTGCTCCCGATTACGTCCTATTGTGTAAAAAAATATTTAACATGAAGAAAGTTTGATCATTAATTATAAAAGCAATCTAGTGTCACCCAAACAACAGCTTCTCAATTTTTCTCTTCCTATTTGGGGTTTAACATTACTGACCAAACTAAAAATAGCATGAAATAAACGATTTAATTCGGTTATATTCCAAACAACGCTTTTCCTCCTTTGATTAGCGCATTAGATAAAAACGGTAATCAAACTATATTGCGATATAAGGCGGATGAAGACGACGAAGTATTATCCAAATATCATTTTTTTAGTGATTTCTCTCCTTGATAAGCTTAAGTTCTTTGCACAGAAAATATCAGATTTGTTCTCAGAAAATTGTCCACTTTCAGCTGTTTTTTTTGTAAGTAGTGTGGCATTTGTATTAGTATTGTGATTTAAAGTGAGAAACTGTAATGAATTGTAATTAGTGTACCTGATTAGTTTTGTAAGTGTGTGAAATTTCAAAAAAAAAGTTCAAAGAAAACTTTCAGCATGATGTAGACAACCTTCAACCAACCTGAACTGTGAGGTTCTGCTCGTTGCTCTTTACAATCATTCTTTTGGTTTAAGATCTTTCCAATTGATCTAATTTTTAATTTTGTTCCCCGAAGAGTTTCATTAAGGTTGGCTTTCTTTAGTGACATTTATCATAATACATTCATTTGAGAGCATAATTATTGCCGCAGTGCTTGCATAGGATCTGATAAGAGACAACGTGTTATTGGTAAGGCGCATCTTAATCTCCGCAAAGACAGATTATAGTAAAAAACGATCAGCTTACCAAGTCATATACGCCGAACTCTAAAAGCATCAAAGTGATCGAGGAAGGCCTACAGCGCAGTAAGTCACGACTGAACTACAAATTTATTTAATTATGTTTTTTCACTTTAATTCCGAGAAAATTCGTAAATGGCATATACAATGTATACTGTATGAACAGAGTAATATCGTAATTTATCGAAGAACACGCGTGCTAACCAATGAAAGATGAAACAATGCAGCAAATCATAAGCCAGAGTTGGTTTGAAACAGTCACATTTTCTTGTAGATAGACATATTTCCAAAAAGCTTTTTAATCACTATAATAAATCGACAGTGAATTTGGGAACACCATCGTCTCGCTTTCTATCACTATATGGCAATGCAGACTTGAGGTAAATCCGAACCTTGTGATTGGTTCTTTCTTGGTCGGGATTTTGCCGTACGGACCATTTCCCTGGAAACGGTCGTAAGCCGCGTATTTTTTTATTTTCGAAAGCTGGCAAATTAAAAATTTAAAAAGAACTTAGCTTGCTCGAGCCGGTTATATTGGCCGTCGGTCGTTTTTGTACGGACTGCCTCGACCTCGGAACAACTGAATATTCCCCAGTACGGCCCTCGCGCACGGTTAGTAGACTTTCAGTATCCTTTCAATTCACTGGCCGTCATTTTGTTTGACAATTCAAGAACTGTTCCTTAATAAGCGTTACTTTTAAGGATAATTTATAGATTTACTAACGTTAACAGAAAACGCGCCTAGCTGGTCCCAGGACGAGATATTAAGAATCATGTTTGTGCGAAGCACAACAGGGTTCTACCAACTTACAGCAAACTGCATCCAAGGGTGCTTACCATTTAGCCAAAAAATCCGGAAATTTCGGTTGAAAGTGAAATGGAACAGTAATTTTCCAGAAATTCCGTTCGAAAATTGTGAACTTCCTCCAGAGGTAATCCTCTTTTTCCATTCGGAACGGAACGTCGGAAATCCCAGTTCCAGTCTCTCATCAACTGAAACTGAACAATAACAGGAAACCGAATTGAAAATGTTAAGCGCCATCTCTTTCGGTTGGTTTGCTGATTTTGGAAAATCCCTTACCATTATTCAATGTTCATCCCAACTGGTTCCTTCCGACAAATGGTAAGCATCCCAAAACTCGACTAAGGCCGGCCCAGTTAAAACATGAGCAATTACTCTTTTAAAATGGCGATTAACATAAGATTGAACATTAAACTACAAAAGTCAAAAATTTGATGTCGTGGAAAATTTTAAAAGAAGGCGACTTTGCTATTCCGCCATGCAGTCACCATTTCAGATCAAGTAATTAAGATAGACGGAATGTACAACAGACTAAGAACAATAGACGAATAAAAGTGCAAACATCCTTTTTTCTTAAAATAAGTGTTTTCTCCGTGGTACGAATGATGCTGCTGATGATGTTTATGATGTCAAACTTTTTCTTGTGGTTGTCACACTGACAGACTTCGAAAACTTGAATTTTTTAGCTCCGAAGAAACCTCCTTTGGGATTTAGAATGACGTACAATCGTCCCCAGAGAAATTGAAAACAATGCTTATGCAAAAATTTTCGGGGGTAAACAAAGTGTATTATGGGATCGTGAATAAAGCGAATAGAGTTTTTCAGTGAACAATTTTTTTTAATAAGTCAAATTGCAGAATTAGTAACTTCTTATATTTCACCTGACTTCCTGAAAAAATAGTGAAATCCAAGATTGCGGTCGAATGACGTCATCAAACAAAAAACCTGTCATCTTGTAACTCAGTGCGAAAACTTGGTTCCATCAATCTTCGAGGTCTGTACAGTATAAGACGAAAGGCCGATACAGTTCCAAGCAATCTTGGTAAATTAGAGATTTATCGATGAGTTAATAAATGAAGAAAAACGCAGTCGAAACTTCTTCACCGGGTCCGATGCTAAAAATATTGGACCGGCAATAAAGCACTCTGGTTGGCTGAATTTAGTTATTGGCCCTCGCACTTAGTCGTGTCATAGTATATTTTATCATATCTTCTTATAGTTTGTTTATTGCCTTTAATATTGGCAGACAGTAACAGATGATGATGATGCGGTACTTGGTATTTTTTGTTTTGATCAGCCTTACTTTTGGTGTTGACAGGAAAATAAAAGGTTTGCCATATTAAATAAACATCTTAGTTATCTTACTTACTCTAAAATGAAGCTTATTCCCGAGGCACCAAAATACCACTTGAATTGTAAAGAAAATCCCTGTCTCCATTATCTATATTCTGACGAGGGTTTATTGAACTGCCACTGAGTTTTGTCGACATAAATCGTTGCTGAAATAATGAAAATGCAAGGGTATAAAAATATACAATTAATAAAACCGAACTTTATCGACTTATTTTAACATTTATCTTTTCAAAACACCAAATACTGGCAGGTATTAAATTGTATTGCTAAACCCGCTATTGGGCTTATTTTAATTACTAGCTTATTACTAGCTTAGCGCGTATATAGCAGATATCTAACGTGAGAAGTGAAGAGTTTGCCCGCTGTTTCCTCTGGGGCTGAATGAGGCAATTGTGACGAGTTACAGCTCTAGATTGGTTGCAATGACAAAAACCTCAAAACGTTTGAGAACAAAACTTTTATTTCGCCTAAAACTTTGTGAAACGGCAACAGTAACGTATTTTAGGAAACTTTGTTGGACGAAACGTGTTTCTCTATTCAATGGTGTATCTGGACTTTAGGAACGAATAGGCCATTTCCGAGTTGTCCTTTGCCTCATTTTCAAAAAGAGTCTACGTGCGAAACCATTGAAATGAAAATGAGTTTGATTTGCATGAAAATGGACGTGCAGGTGAAACTCATTTTCATATGAATGGTTTCGCACGTAGACTCGTTTTGACACAGAGGCAAAAGGTAACTCGGAAATGGCCTATTGACGTTCGAGCAAAAAGAAAACGCGTCAAGCAAATGCTTTCTTTTACAACTAGGATCGAAACTAGGCATGCATAGCAAATTATGACTACCTCTAGTGCCCTTTGAAGTTTCTCTTTTTTTTATAAGAGTATTGTTGTTTTCCGGCCCAGGCTGAATATTCTTATGTTTCTTCCGATTATAGGCTGAAAATATTCTTGTGAATATTCTTAGATTATAGCTTATGATATTCCGTTTTAGAATGTACTGGGGTATTAATTACAAGTGTTAGGTGTCTCAGATCTGTATCCCATCTGAAAACCATACACATGTGCCGTTCATCAAACCGTCATTATCATCGAGCGTTTGCCTAGTGCAGGTTTTTTTGTTTTATTAGCTAGTATTGCCGTTTACAGAAAGGAAGAATTTTATACGGTTTAGTTAAAAACATATCATTATATTGTATTTGCAAATTTTTTAACAAGAAAAATTATATTTTTTTCAAATTCTCAGCCTCTGGTTTATTCTTAAAATAGTCTAAAAATTTCGCAAATTTCAGCCTCGATATTCTTATAAAAAGGTCTTATATAAAAAAGACTGTATTTTGTAAAGACACTTATACGTTTATTCACAGGGCCTGTGAAAGCATTTCTGTGCCCAGAATGTTATGCTGAAGGACAAAATGCTCAGGAAGATTGCGAGAAGAACATTGTCTTTGAGGTTTGCAAGAGAAATGAAGTATGTGCGGTGGGAAGCTTCAGGAATGGCGACGGCTTCGAATTCCATCGTGGATGTGTGTCCAGAAACGAATATAACCAACACAAAGCTTATTGTAAGGCGAACAAAGGATCTTGTGTTGTAGCAATGTGCAGAAAGCCCAATTGTAAACCTGAACTCCCGTTTCTGGCTGATGAAGAAAAGATTCAAGTGTGAAAAATAAAATACAAAATAAAATATTGTATACATGTATTTTAAAAGGATTCTAACCTGTTCTTTTGGCTTACAAGCATTGAGGGTTGCATGGGGTTAAGGGGGGACCTAATAGTTTTTAACTCTAAAATTCTAATTTTAAAACTACATTAAATCTTCAACATTTCTTATTTCTCCCTATTTTACCAATCCTTCTAGAAAAGCTGTCTCCTCCCAAATATACCCAAAAATCCCAAAACATTTATAAAATACCCCAAAACATACAATAGCGGGATGAGCATAAAGTTTTTGGATTGCTTAAACGAGTGCGATTGCGTGAACGAGATATATTTCTATTAAACCCATGTTTAGCGGCGGAAAATCGACATTTTGGTTAATTCCCGCCTTAACTGAGAATTGGCCAAAATTTTAAATATCAGCTGAGAAATGGCAGTTATTGCCCGCAGGGTTCCGTGCCAGAGCCCACAACCCGAGGAGGCACCCTAGGATCTCCCGCGTATATATGTAGATGGAAAAATTATATGATGGTTTTAAAATTTGTTCGATATAGGGAAGAAAACTCGACTCGGCCCGAGAGAGCGCGCGAGCTGTTCTGGGATTGCAGCTGCTAGACGCGCGAGCTCTTCTGGGATTGCAGCTGCTAGACGCGCGAGTTATTCTGGGATTGCAGCTGCTAGACGCACGAGCTGTTGAGGACTGACGCTCTTTTTAAGCGAAGTGTTGGAAATTTTATATCTTTGTCCAAGAAGGATTAAAGGAAGATATTCGAATGGTAAAAAAATCATCTGTAAAGAGCTTGTATTCAAATTGGCTCTGATTATTCAAACTAAGCAGAGCAGGGTAGCTAATTTTTTTTTATTCAAAATTTTCTTCCTTTTTAACCCTCTGACAAAAGACATAATTAGCAATCGGACAAACGTTACTGAGATACTTTTTATCATATAACAATGTGGAAAAAGCCATTTATACATATGGTACATGTTATAGAGCAAAGTTACTTCATGGATTTAACAGCAATACAATACACCTTGGTTTGATACCCTTACATGGCATTGCTACCTAGGAAACCATTTCGCCTTTTGTTTATTAGAAATATTCTCAGTCGTACTATTATCGAAATACAATTATCGTTCAGTTCTTCGTAATTTATTCACCCAAATGTGACCAATCATTGCAAAGCACAATTTAATTGAAGGCACAAGTCACTTAGTCCGCAAACACTAATCCGGATAAATTTGAAAACGGAGTTTTCGCTCAGAAAACAGAAAAAAATGTTTTCGGTCCTCGCTATCAATTTCGTATCGACTTCAATGTTTTTACCGTCCACACTAAGTCCGAAAAATTTGAAAAAGAAACGCGGCATCGAACCTAGATGAATGGCAGAGCATGCGTGCATTATTTTTATATTAAAAAAACATTGGGTTGAGAAACAGAGTTGCTGTTACGTTTGTTCTTGTTAATCGCAACGTTTTATTCATGGCTTAATACAACATTGTTTCACAGCTTTCTTGTTTCACGGCGATGCGAGTCACATGACGCTACAAAATACTGACGGGGTACCCGGGGGTACAAGTTTAGCTTCTTCGGTTGTTTATTTAGCCTACCCGTGCGCGTACGGGTATAGCAGGCTGCAACAAGATTGTTAAGAGGATAGAACTTAAGGAAAGCTTCCTATGTTTTTCTATTTTTTGGGCACCCTGTACCTCTCTTTATGATAATTATGAGGCTTCCCTCTTCCGACTGTTGGTTAACTGACGACCGAAGCGTTACCGACAGCAAACCGACACTGGCCGACAGGTTACCGACACAGAACTCGACACAGAAACCCGATACACATCGTAATACATTATGCACTCACACCGTCCACGTGTGACAATCTGCACTCGTGACGTGGAATCGCGTCTGCACAGGCTACCCTAAACTCACGATTCGAGAAATCGATCAAATATATGATTCATGTAAAGCGTATCGAGTGAGACGTAATTACTTTAAGGTGGGGGTTCATCCGATTTTGAGTGAAATTTTAAGAGGTTTAAGGAAGGGATAGAAGAAAGAAAATTATTTTTGAAACACCACAACGGTTGACCCCAACGCAAGAGCAATCCAGGTTGTCAGGGAACTGTTTGGGTGTCCATCTGCTAATTTTTAACTTCAAATTCTAATTTTAAAATCACATTACATCTATTTCCATTTCTTATTTCTCTTATTTCTCTTTGAGAAAACTATCTCTTCCCAAACATTCCCAAAAATCATCCAAAAATGTACAAAACCTCGCTAAACATAGCTTTGTGAAATGAGCATAGAGTTTCTGGATTACTTGAAACGCAAACGAGATATTCGAATGAAACCAAGTTTAGCGGTGGAAAACGGGTTTCAGGTGAACCCCAGTCTGAAATATAATTTAGGCCGTTGTGTTATAATTTGAGCGCTCTATAAGACATTGTATGGAGTTTAAAATAACGTGGAATAAAAACGCTCAACGAAATAAAATTTTACCTCATTTTAATTATGTAAAGAAACTTTTTCTCCTCACTTGGTTTCTGTTGTAGAAGCACATTTTGAGATTATTTAAGGAATATTTATCTATCTATTTAATCATCGACTTTTCAAAAATGATATTGAATGATTAAATCGAATGTTCTTGAAGGAATCTAATTAGCAATTAGATTATGAGCTCGAGATTTCTATGAGGTGATAGTTGATGAGGCCGCAGGCCGAATCAACTATCACCTCATAGAAATTGAGAGCGAATAATCTAATTGTTTTAGTAGAATTCTAACTGAAATAAACGCAAATAATGGTTTCTAATTATTTTTCTACGCATTATCGAACTATTAAACGCTTTAACAAAATCGCACGCATTGAATTGTCCTTGGTAAATTTGCAGTTGTTTACGCGCGTGCACCCATTTTTCAATAATTTCAAGCTTTTAAAGTCAAGAAACCGCTAATGTCCTTCTTTTAGTCTTCTCGGGAATTTTTTTATCCATTTACATCTAAACTTCCTTCCAAAACTTCGGAAAAACGATAAAAACGTCGCATTTTGTGGACGACCTTCGGCAACGGCACACTAATGGCTGATAGTGTTCAATAGCTCAGCCAATCACATTGCAGCATTTGCATTAGTGTACTAGTAGAATTCTACTAACTATAAATATGGCAGTTACGTTCGCAGGCGTTTCCACCGTACCTACCGTACTGCCAAAGATCACTTTAAAAGGGTGTATATTGTGAGGCCCTCGATCGTATCGTCAGTGTTATCGACAAGCGCTTTAACCAGAAAAGCTTCAGCTCCTACGCCCATATAGAGACTCTCTTGGTTAAAGCTAAAATGGTGATGACTATGAGTCAGAGTCCAAGTTTCTTGAAGCATTGTACTGCCAAGATGTTGATACTGGGACGTTACCAGGGCTGCTAAGTGTTTTGGAAGCTATGTTGAAGATATCATGTTTCGACGACATCCTGTCGGCGGCGACGAAGGTTCCAGAACCAGAGAAGAAGCTCGTTTAGGAAGTCTAAACTATCTGCTGGCTGCTTGCTGTAAATCCCGCTACCAACGCTGCTGGCGAGCGTTCTTTCTCTTCTGTCCGGCCTCTGAAGACGTGGCTTAGATCCAGGATGGACACCGAAAGGTTTAGCAGCCTTTGCCTTCCCAGGCTCTCGGTCATTAGGGCGAAAAGCGGGAGAGCGGGTGCGAAAGAAAATTGAGGGGGGTCTTGGGAAGGCGCCTTCCCGCCTTCCCAAGACCCCCCTCAATTTTTCTGTGCTCGCTTCGCTCGCGCTTGGCCACTTTTCGGCCTAATAACCGAGAGCCTGCAACAGGCTACAGCACCCTAGCCGTGTTGAATGGCTACAAGCTGAGAACAGAGACCAACGGGGCCTCAACAGACAGTGTCTGTATAGCTGACGTCGCACAAGAGTTTATTTCTCGCAACGAGAATCGCAAGAGAAATCTTGCAACTTCAAAAAGTAGAAAGTTTATTTAACATATTTACTGTATTGGATGGCTAGTAAGGACGGCTATGTTATATTTATTGGAGTTGTATAGATGGCGTGCAAATGCATGATAAATGGCGGAACAGTGACCCCTACTGCTTGTTTGTCTTGGCCAAAAATTCTTAAAATTGTTTGTCTTGGCCAGAATTTTAGCGCTACCACTTTTAAATGGTCTCCGCGGTCCCTGTTAACGCGTCATTGTGTTATAATTTAGGCCGTTGTGTTGTAATTTGAGCGTTCTATAAGACATTAAAGCGCTCCACGAAATAAAATTTAACCTCATTTTAATTAAGTAAAGAGACTTTTTGCACCTCACTTTTTTTTTTTGGGGGGGGGGGGGGGGGTGGGGGTGGGTTGAAGTTTATGCGATCCCCCTCCTTAAGCTTTTTTGCTCTCAGTCCAATACGCGACCATAATCTTCGCGAAACACAGTTCTTAGCTCACAGGGGAACGCTTGCTACGCAGGCTATCTTTAAATTTTTACTTAACACCGTCGTCAGTTAAGTTAGCCTGTATGCTTGCGAGTGAAAGTGAGGTAGTTTGAGGTAGTTTGAGACGTTGAAAATATTTTCGAATAATAATGTTTCTTTGAACCATTTAAAAATGCAAATAGAACGAGCGGAATATTCATTTTCCGCAGATTTGATCGTCGAGTCTAGACACCAGGCCCCGGTTGTTCGAAAGGTGGATAACGCTATCCACCGGATAAATCACTATCCAGCGGATAGTGTAGTTTGTTTTGCCAACACTTATCCACTGGATAGCGATTTATCCGGTGGATACTTTTATCCACCCTTTGAACAACTGGGGCCTGTTGTACAGTCAGTGTACAGTCATCAATACAATTAATAACATCACGGATATTCAAGGTGGGTAGAAATAACTGACCGATCGCAGTATTATATATAATATTTTAGATACCACTGCTTTTCATGGTTAATGTTTTGTACTTCGTTTTGTACTTCATTCTGATGATTGTTGAATTTGGAAGTTGCATGATTTTCACTCCAAAGCGCTTATCTTTAAATGCGCGGCGACGGTGGGGCTCTAATCAGGGTTTTACAGCAGTGCCTCTTTTAACTTTGGCTCTCTCTTTGCATTTTTGCTCAAAGATAGAAGAAAACTCGTACATTGTTGCTTTTTTAAAGACCAAACGCCAAGATTTTTGGCATCAAAATTATCACTGAAAACGACGAAGTTAATTCAAATTATCACGCAGACTATGGAGATGCATGTATTTTGACGCAAACAAATTACCGAGTGAGAATTGCCGCTGTATCATGGCTTTCTTATTTCATCTGTTACATTATTTAAGTAAATACCGTCTTTAGCGTGCTACGAGGACTTTAACTGTATAAATTTGGCACGGTGGTTCAACAGGATCGCGCTGGAGCCTTTTTAAATACGATGTGCTGACTGAGACAACTTCTAACGAGAACGAACAAGGCATGGCCAGCGTCAAACAGACCCGCCGGTTTGGCGCAAAAATATGCTGGCGTTTTCTTCGTAAATGAATGTCGAACAAATTACCTTCCTGTTTAATATTTTTTTCAGTATTTAAAACTCGGTGGTAACTTGGCAACATTGATTTTACTTGAAAAAGTCCGCAACTCGCAACTCGTCCATAATTGATATCGTACAATATCTCCCCGGATCAGTGACTTAATATCGTGAGATAACAGATCAACAGCGAGAGCTTAAGCGCAAGTGAATAACACAAACTGAACAACATCAACATAAAGCCAGGAATGTAGGGTAATATATGATTTAACACTTCTCTATGACCAAAAAAGCAAATTTCATACATTTCTTTTTTATCCTTTCTTAATTCCTACATATGGAAATTTAAGACCTGACCGCTTTCGGAATTTTTGTGAGGGATCAACATTGTCATGGATGTGAATCTTAATAAATTTGTTACCCGGGAAAAACTCCCATAATGTAAATAAAGCGAATAAATTACAGATTATGGTTTTACTTTTTTCGAAAACCTCTCAAGTTGGGCGAACGACTGATATAAGAAGGAAGATGATTCCTTAAATGCGTTAGCTTGTAAGTGAACGAGTTATGGTAATTAGCAATTATTCACCGAAGTGGTGGATATTTACCCAGCTGCTCGGAGGTGAAAAGTACTTTGCTAATCACCTCCGAGTTAACCAATCGGCGCGCACACTATTCACTTATGTAATAATATAATAACGATTATTTTAAGAAGGTTGTATTGTTCAGGAAAGAACGCCAATATTATGAGTTGTTGAAGTCTCTTTAGGGTTGTACGTGTGAAGAAATAGACTTGGAATAAAAAAAGTATATTCCCAAGTGTCAAAAACCTTGAGCCACGCCTAGATTGGTTGCCTTCCCTCGGGACCAGTCATTAGGTGATTTGTTATATAGCAAAACGTACGAAGGTATTACAAGAACGGCGGTCATCGGTCAGTATTTGTGGGTAACCATGCGCTGTTACTCTCTGACGTCATAGACTTTCCGATGTTGCCCAATCAGAGACGTTTGGCAGAAAACAGTTTTATTGTTAGATTTCATGTGACCCTGAAACAGCCAATGAGAGCGCGCCTTGATGGGAAAAATTCCAGGTTTTTAACAATTTAATTTCCATTCAATAACAGACCAGCTATACTCAGTGATGAAGTACTTGCTGATTTTTGTGTTAGCCAGCCTTACTATTCACCCTGTGCAGAGTGACGAAGGTAAAGATAAGTCATCTTGGTTAAGGCTTTTGGAATACCGCTTTAAAATATATATATATATTAATTATCCCATAATATTCTCGACCTTGAATTTGTTATGTGTGCCCGCTATGTGAGAGTACGTATGAAATTAATACTTAAACCGTTGTTACTATTATCTGCACCAAACTTAATTTACCGATGAGTCCGAAAGACGGTTTGCTCGCTGATTTAAAAGTTGTTGACGAGTGTACTTTAACACTCTTGTTAGTCTTGTAACGTAATATTCCCTTGCTCATTGACAGGATATGGGTGGCCATTAACGTGCCCAGAATGTAATAGTGAAAGTGATGATTATGAAACCTCCCTAGAGGATTGTGAAGACAGAATCGGACTTGAGACTTGTGAAGTACCATGGCCTCCAGTTTGTGCAGTGGGCAGTTTCAGGAACAGACACGGGAACTTTGAAGTTCATCGTGGCTGTTTAAGCAGGAGAGAATACGAACAATTCGACACTGAATGTAAAAAGAACGAATCTTGCGTTCTTGCAATGTGTGATAACTGGAACTGCAAACCTGAAATTCTGGACTGTCCCTATTCCTGGTGTTAATCGAAGGCGCGTTTTATGAAGATCGGTTCCGGGAGTACTTTCTATGTGGCACTATTCAGGGAGGCCAAGGCTTCGTTCGAAAAGGGTACCTTTTTACGCTGTAGGATCTAAAAGCTTAGGGGTTATACAGAAGGGTAGAGAAAACTGTAATTTAATTAGAAAGGACTCTCCAACATATGTCGAACAGACCCAACGAACGGTCGGTTCATTTACGTATTAAACTTTAAGAAGGAAAGATGAAGTCCGTCTTCTGTATGTATGTGAAAGGGGTGCCACTTCTATCGGAGGTATACTAAAGTGTTAGCTTTTCTGTCAAAAGTGGTATATAATATGGGCGGATAAGTTTTTGGATCTCCGGAAGGAGCCTCCACATATTAGAAAAGTATTGACTACTGACTCATCCACTATTTTCTCTCAGGTAATATATTTTCGAGATCATAGATATGAGATGGCGAGCTGTAGGGTTACCAAGACCCGTTTGCAAACAAAACATTTGCCTGGAAATCTCCCCACTATGAACAGTAAAGACCGAAAACAAGAGCTAAAAATAAATAGCTTTGCCTTCCTGTCTCTAGTATTTGCTATTTAAGTTCAGCATATATAAATTAAAGCTCCATGCGAGAGTTGAGTTAAGATAGGCACGAACGATATACCTGAACGAATTGCTTTCTTTCAGTTGTTTTCTTTCGAAAGTTTATTTTTGTCCGATTTTGTTTTTAGAAACAAACGTTATAACAGATCCCCGGGTGACTTAACATGTAAGCTTGGGATTTGGGCAAAGAAGTAACTCGTGTTTTTATTTTTGCGAGAATTTAAACTTTCTCCTGATAATATCGCCTTCCACTCTTCTTTAAACTTTACTGGTATGAGGTAGTCTATTAAACCAGTATTAACACCCTCCGAGTATATTTTTATTTTTACGAATTTACTCGGCTTCGTAGAGCACACATAACGGGTGAAACGATCTCACGATATTTGCACTCCGGTTTTGCAATATTTTTACTCCAAAACTGAGACCGGTTTAACCTGTTTCGTGCTCCTCTTGACCGCGTAAATGATTAAAAAACGATGGAAAGTCAACAATATTTTGTGAAAAGTGAAAATACACCAATGGCATCTGCAAATCTCGCCTCAATACTGGTCTGATTAAAACTTAAGGTTTTATTCCGGCAGTTGTTTCTAAAATAGCAATTTCCTTTGCTAGTGGCTGTTTTGAAAAAAAAAATGGTTCTTATAAAAAAAAAAAGAGTGTGTTGTTAAAAGGTAAGGATTAAATTGAGGTCACACCCCGGCTCCTGATAAATCACTGCCAGACTGTTCACAGCCTCTCACTCGTCGCTTTTTCCGCGCGTCCAACGATCGAAGACAAACACGAAGAAAAATAGAGGGCTATGGACAGTCTAAATCACTGCAATTCAGTATGATTTGGGTTTGGATTTGTTTCGGCTCCTGATTCAATGCAGTAACTGTGTAATTCTATTTCTCCTACTTGCATTCATGTGAGATAGGTTGTTTTGCGTATGTACTTTCTCATATTTTTGTCTCGTGTCGTCATGACGTTGTCATGACGACACGAGAATATGCGAGGGGGAGAAGGTGCATTCCAAGGTGCATTCCTTGCGCGTTTGCTTTGTGAGGCCGCGGAATTTTCCCGCCATGTCAATATTTTTCCCGCCATGTCAAGATTTGCTTTGTGAGGCCGCTGGATTTTGTGCGTGTTGTGAAAGAACAAATAATTTTTGTTTATAAGTAGGAGTTAAAAAATATTGCTGCATTGAAAGTTTTTTGCTTTTCTGATGGTTCATTGAAATCGTTTGTCGGTTGGGAGTGTTTATTATAAATGGCTTTTTAGTTGAACAGAATTTAACTTTAATTTAGGGAAAATCACGGTGTAGAATGTAAAGCAGTGAAAGAGATGTATTAAATTTGAGCAGTTTTATTAGATGAAATTTTTGTACATTTCTTAAATGGAATGGTTGAGACAATTAGGAGAGAGTGTTTGATTTATGAACTTGCAGCGAACGCAAATTCTTAGTGGTCCAACAGGCAATATAATTGGAACAGAAATAAGGCCCCTTTTAGCTGGCGACAGTGCCTATTCACTAACGAACTGGCTCGTGAAACCCTACCCGGACAGAGGACGCCTGACTCAGGAGCAGAGAAAGTTTAAAACCTAAAGTTCGGTGCGTAGTGGAACGAGCATTTGGCATGTTGAAAGTTCGTTGGAGAATTGTGTTGAAAAAGGTTGGACAAAAAACGAGCATCCTAAAAAAGACTATGATTACTACGTGAGTTTTGCACAACAATTGTATGTATCGTTTCAATAACAGAAGATAAACGATTAGATAAAGACAATTATTTTGATGCTAAATCTTTAAAAATGTCAACTATGGCGTTTGTTTGTGCCATTTGCCTGCTCTGGGCGTCACGGAACATTTCAGGGTCTTTCAGCTGATCGTTCAAATCTTGCGTTGTCCTGTTCCATATAAGCTAATACTCTTTTCACACATTTCAATAAAGGAACTCTGCATGCCAGTCTGGAGTCGTACTTTCTCGCCTTTCTTTACTCAGGATGTTGAAATGGGGGAAACCTTCATTAATTTTCTGAATTCCATCTTCTCCAGTCGAGCGAGATCGCTGCTTGAATTGCTTGAACTCGTACTCTAGATTCTGCTGCCGTTTCTTCACCTGCTGTAGCATTCTCTGGCTTTCTGGACACCTTTCTTTATACGAAGAATAGATATCGCTCCAGATTTTTATTTTTTTCTTTGTGAAACTCCCCACAGCTTACTGAATTTGGGGGCCCACGCTTCAAGAAGTTCGTGCGTTTCTTTCTCAGTCCTCGGTCAGCAGACTTAACGCGAGGTTTTTTCGTTTTGTGTTTGCCGTAGCCAGCCTGGTAGCAAGTACTTCGACATCACTTGCAACTGAAGACTGAGGCGATGGCATGCTTCTTGCTAGTAGAATTGGTGATCATCGAGAAATGTTTATCAGTACGCCGAGATAAAATCATTTTAAGTCAGCTGCGTTAAGGGCAACTCTTGGCAAGAAAACTATATTTCAGTAAAAGCTTCCGAATGTTTCCAAAATTACACAGGAAGCAAAAAATTTGAATTCAGAAGCTTTTTTACCGGTTAATTTTAACGTAAAACTTCGTATTTTACCGCTTTTGTGACATTTCGCCATGGATGCTTCGATTATGATCACGAGAGTGTGGAACCGCAACAAGTCACGAACATGGCTGACTCAAATTCTTGCAGTGAGAGCCCAACTTCTGCCAGCGACTCCACTGATTTTTAGAGAGCTATAGGAGGGGATATGTCAGGGGATGATTAAGAACCTTCTATGGTATTTCAACCCTGACGTTTTGAGCCTCCAGGGAAAAACAGCGAGACAGAGAAAGGGAGTAAAATATCGAACCTCCTCACCGCCGACGGCGACGAATGGTGAGTGAATTGAAGTCCTAAATTATAAATGTACAGTTTCTTTCTCTATTACCTCGGCCAGTTGTTTGTGAGCTAAGTCAAACCTGAAAAGCCTTGTTATTATTTGCATGTACGCGAGAAGCTTAATTAAACATGCTTTTATACAACCAAACTGTTTGCTGCATTTTGTTGTTTATATTCGGTCTTCAAATATTTTTGCTCATGTTTATCACAATAGGTTTTGACCTTTTGAGCTTCAGCCTAATGAACACTATCTATCTTGTGCGTTTGAAAGCTTGCAAATACAGAAACGCAAGTTAAATTCTTTGTCTCTTTTGTGTTACCGATTTTTCTAAATTCTGCTCGAAAACGAAGAATTCTGCCGGCGAAATGCCAGCTACCGAAACTAGACTATCCGAAATTCTGCGGCAGAATTTATCTAGAACATACACAGGCTTGCAGTTAAATGTGGACAAAACTCTGCTGGGTCTCTTCACTTCTTTTGTTGGGAGAAGGGAGTTTGCGCTTTCTGTAGTTGAAACAACTTGCCTCGAGGAAACTTTGTTCAAGGTTGTTCGTGCTTGTATGCGTAAAACTGTACTGAGAATGATTTTGTAAACTGATTACTGCCACCGGGACTATCATCCACGACCCTGCAGTGCGTGATTTTATATTTATCGGTATAATTAAGTTGTCATGTTTTTATTTTGCAATTTATTATCTTTTTGCGAAAAGAACCCCCACGAAAATCGAAAATTGTGCTGTGTTTGGCTCCTTATTACTTTCGCGTTTGCTTGCGTTTTAATTCATCGTTTGCATTTGAAATGGTCGTTGCGCTCTTCGTGTCTTACAACTTTTGGCATGTTTTCCTTTAGTTATCTCGTCAACTGACATCTGCTCGAATCTGCACACGAAACTGTTTCGTGGTCAGGCTAGGGAGGGTGAAGGGAAAGAGCATGACACGCTTTCATACCCGGGTTTCATGCTACACCCCAGGTTGCCTAATTTACAACAATTGTTTCTCAAAAGGAATCACAGAATAAGTACTTCACGCAACACTTCTTCTCTTAGTTATCCGGATATTGTTTTATATTTGATTCCCCATTTCTTCGTATAATTTTATATCCCGCGAGAGCGCCTCTGCTAGCGCGCGGGGTAGTGGCTTCTTATTGCGCAGTACTGACCTGCACGCAAATCACGCGCGCCTTTCGAAGGCATGTTCTTCAAAGAAACACTACATTTGCTGCTGGGAATTGCTTTCTATTTTGCCAATTAACAGCAGGAGAAATTTGATGGTGGCTACAAATTTCTCAACAACAGAATCAAAATACATCGGTCTGTTTCCGAACGCGTGGATTTCGCTTACATATACGGGACATGTAGAGGCTCAGTATTCCTGCTCATAAATGAAGAGATTTCTGACAAATTATGGGAGTCAGCACTCGCAGACCCTTTTCAATTTACTATCTACTCCAGACAAAAGGCATCTTTATCACGATATGGTGCAAGAGAGGATGCATCGTATTATAAAGCTATGTACATTTGCTGACCTTAGAAGACGGCCGATCAATATGACGGATTTGTTTCGTTTCACAAACACGATTTACTCTTTTTAAGTTTATTTCCTTTCATATTTAAGCACTGAAGCACTACCTTTTTTTATCTTGGACATCATTGAACAGCATAGGGTCTTTCTCTCCTTGTCATTCTCATTTATGAAGAGAAGCTTGGAGTGTTTTCCTCTTATCAGAAGCAAAAGCAAATCTTGCCTTCCACACCTGTGACGTAGCATCACGTGACCTACCAAAATCCGAACGTTTTCAAAATGGCCGCCAAATTGGCGTAAAAGAAAATTCGTAGTAAATTCATTTTGGCCGATATCTTTAAAATTTTACCTTCTAAAGATTCCTGTTGCTATAAACAACTTGTAGAAAAAAATAAAAAAATCGGGGTAAATTTTCCAAGAGTTGCCCTTTAACAAGGTCAAAGACAGACCTCACCCTAAGTAACCCAGATAAGAAGATGTGGTGATATTCGGCCGGGATGGGAGCTGAAAACAGGAGCGGTAAGCGGGAATTTCAAGAAAGAGCCGGAGCGGGATTTTGTGTTTTTATGCAGTCGCGATGCGAGAATCTTAACGGAAAGTTTTTTCGTAACTGCATAAAATGTAATTAACAAAATTTGACTGGAACAAATTGCTTGATCTGTGTAGCGATGTAGGGCTTCAAGTACGGAATAGGTTATAGCGTAGTGTGTCAAATTTATATAGTTGCCGTTACACATCGTCCTTTTAACATGGTAAAAGGGCTCTTTACCTCGGGAAACTCACAAATAGAGAGGACGTTTTTTTAGTAAATATCATAAATAATATGTGCTCTGTTATTTTGTTTTTCCGCGTGCTTTGTAATTTTGTTTTCCCGGGTGTTTTGTCATTTTCATGGCCTGTTCGCCATTTTTATATGAAAAAAAAAGACTAAAAATTATCTCAGCAAAATGTTCCCCCAAGGTAAATTGATGGCGGTGTGAAAAAGAACAAAAGAATCGCCCATGAAAGTTACCGAGGCAAATAGGTAGGTTTTCTAAGTACCCCAAGATAAAATGACCAATCGCGAGGCAAACCTCAAAGATAAGCAAATAAAATAAACAGCGAAATTTGAAATTAAATATGATGGCGTGAGGTTTAGATTTCCTGAGGTCAACTTTGCGTGTTCAAGGCAGCAAAAACGTGGTCTTTCTTAGAATCATGGCTTGATGGCTTACTGATTTGTAAGTAAATGCTATTTTTTTTTTTGGAAATTTGGCGTTTAAATACAACACTAGTCAAGGAAGATCTATAGTGCGTTTTCTTATATGTATTTCGATTTCATCTCAAGGTTTAGAAAATCCAACAAAGAGATTTATATAAACGGAGTCTTCGCCTTCTATTTCTTCGCTGTCTGAAATACTGACATAACAAAGCAGTAGAGGACTGTCGAAAGAGTATAAATAATAAAAGCGAGATGATGCTAAGCAAGCACCCTCGAATTACCCATTTTCGCATTTCGCGCCAAAAACAGTATGAAAAATTGACCTTGGTAAAGTGTTAAGTGTGTGACGGCAAACACCTCGGTAACGTATTCCTGCGGTGAGTTTACCTTGGTGTTATTTACTTGGGAATGCTTTTTGCCTGGGTATGTAAAACGTTCGTTACAAACATATCGGCATTTCTATTTTCATCGTTTTCGTCACAAAAAACATGTATGAAATACTCTATTTTCTGATGTTTTTCTTTGATCGTTAAAAACGGGCAATAAATAACAAAAGAAATGGAAAACAGCGCAAAACGTCGGCGCAAGGAAGTGAAATGGGGGACGAGTGCTTCGAGTAACGCTCAATTCCTCTTGCGTTCAGTTTGCGTCGGAAATAGAGAGGACGGACGTTTTTTTTTGGTAAAAATCATAAATAATATGTGTTCTGTCATTTTTTTTCCCGCCTGTTCGCCATTTTTATTTCCCGCGTATGGAAAAAGAAGACTAAATATTATCCCAGCAAAATGTTCCCCCGTCTCTGCTTTCCCTATCCCCGGATATGGTAAATTTTCTAAGAACACCTATTTTTTTAGTGGCGCGAAAGTCTTTAATGACCTCCCTGTAAATATTGCAAGCGTAAATAACATACAAGCTTTTTACGGCCTAGCAAAACATCTACTTTTATAACTAGTAGTAATCAGCGATTAGGGGAGTGCGTTCGACCTAAGATGGAGAGTCGGGTAGTAGCAAAGGAGCAAGGTTGTTGGCAAACTATGCCATTTAATATGCCTCAAATGGAGCGATGAGGATGAGTGAGAGAGGAATCTCATCTCACAACATTTTGGAGGAAGGATTGCGTGACGAGCCTAAAGAACATCTCTCTGCAAAATAAATTGGAATTTGTCGCATCAAGAAATGGGTTGTGTTGTTTTCGAAGGGGTTCAATAAACTGTGAAAAAATTGTGACACTGTAGCAGTTCTTGATATGTTAAAGTAGAATTTTTCTTTGCTTGCAAGCTGTTATCATAAATTGGGTGTTACAGAAGAAGCCATTCAACCGGACGGAAACATGATCTGTCATCATAGCAGTGATTGTTTGCCAAAGGTCAAAAAGAACCTCAAATAATGCATAGAACGGCAAATTCTCATTGATGTCAGAATATTGTAAAACAACGTGAATAGAAGTCGCTCCAAGCACTTCATGTGACATTCACAAAGCAGAAACGTACAAAGTCATAAATGAATGGGCAATTTGCATTCATTTCTTTTACACTAAAATTCATATGGAATAGAAATGAATTATCATGTACACGACAAATAATTATTTATTTCACTTTAGTTGTTTAATATCTTTTGGCACTACACAACTTCTAAAATGCCACAGACTTCTACAAATACTTTCACTTCAATTTCAAAATAGATCGAGGCACAGCACATCAACTTTTCGTTCATGGTCAATACACTCATAATATTCAATAGTGATTTCCTCATCAAAATGCCTAAACATTCTGCGAATAACTATAGAATACAAATTCAAAGAAGCGATAAAACAATTTTGATCCTTATTCTACTCACTCGTTTTACATGAAATGCTAACGATTTGCAATTTTAGCTAGTTTTGTGAATCGTTTTGCATGCAAACACGCTGGTTTACCTTGCCTATAAAACGACGAATCGAGTTACTCGATTTCCACTCCTTTTACGACGTTCGGTGGCTGATTAAAACTCTTCTACCTTGGATGAAAACCCACCAAACAGCAGCGATAACGGACCATAACAGGACGGACAATTTTGTCGAGAGAAATCACTCCCAACAGTAAAACAGAAGCACATGGCATGGAGATGACGTCATTCGCCCCTGAAAAATTTTCTGGGGGGGCCAAATTGACAACGTCGTACGGTCCATAAAAGCTCGAATATTTCTCGATTAGGGTGCGTTCTCCTTCGTCGAACGCAATAACTATTTATATTTTAATCTCTTTTTGACTGACACGAGACAGCCCAAAGGGCCTTTGATTTTTTTTGTAAAGGAACTCTGTTCTCGAGTATACTGGTCTGTCTGGTCTGGCCGAGTGGCCAGACAGTTCAAAATGGTAAGCGCCGAAAGGTCACTGATACCCATAAGGACAAAATAAGTTGTCTCAATGTAGAAGAAAGCATTTCAGACTAAAAAGTAAAGAGCGAATGAAAAATATTTATATTTAAATTTTTGTAATTTATTTGAAAACATGCCATACCGGAAACAGATTTGAGCAACCGTGAGGAATCTGGCACCTAGAGCAAAGATGGCGGCAGTTTTGACAGTGACTACATGTAGAATACACTTTTGACATTTTGCAGTTCTTTGGTGAGTTTTCAACGTCTGACAGGTTTAGTAAGACGAGAAAGAGTAGCAAGGCCTTCTGTGATGGGTAACTTTGGTTGGTTTAATGCGGCTAGCATTACTGCCGCGGCCGAGAATCTGACAAACCACTTGGTGAGTAAAAGTGCTTCACAAACTAATGCCACTGAAGAAATGGGCGAATGGGCTAAACTGTAGAATAGTCCAGGCCACTTATTTGCATCTCACTGCATTTGAATAGTTCCTTTTGTTTCTCTATGCTTTGTTCCAAGAAGCGTTCAGAGATATGTAAATAAGTGGCCCGGTATTTTAAAATCGCTCCTTTTCCTTTGAATCCAGGAGATTTGTTGACCTGTGCACGGGAGAACGGGAGATTGGTTCTTTTTCTGGAAGACTCCCAGATAATCCGGGAGAGTTGGTATGTATGCACTACTGAAATGGAATGAAGTATGTTCCAGAGTCAAACAAATTAAAACCCATATGGCTGCATTGCCTTTTCCATCCCAACCCCCACTCCCGACTCCCCCTCCCCCCCGGGGGGGGTACTCCCCTAAATTTCGGATAGGGGTGTGCCGCGAACGTTCTCAAACCCTGACCCTATCTAAGGATAAAGAAAACGAAAATTAATACCCTTTCTAAGGCCCAAACCTTAAAATTGACACCCTATTCAAGGGGAGGAGAAGAATTGCGTGACGACTCAAATAATGGCTAACAGCGCACGGTAGAGCTCAATTTTTTTCAAAATCGCTTTGTTAATACTTACTGACGGATAGTTCAGTTTTAACAGACCATTTTTATTCGTTTAGCTGGGCGTTTATTTGAGCTGGTAGAATTTAGCTACCCTATCTAAGGATCACACCGGCAACACAATGCCAAAAGGAACAAAAGTGATACCCTATTTAAGGACCGAGAACCTCAAAAAGCATACCCTATCCCGCGGCACATACCTATATAGCCCACATATGGGAGTACCCCCCCCCCCCCCCCCCCCCGGGGTATATGAAAGAGTAGGAAAATCTTCGTTCGGGTATTAAAAAAGGCCTTGAATTAAAAATAGATCAAGCAGACACAACTTATGACTGTTTCATTTTTATTTATTACATGCTACGTGACAAAAATGACAAGAAGACTGCCTGTTTTAACAATTTATTCATAAGAAGGTATATGTTGTGGTTTAAATTTATCTTTGGTTTAAAAATTTTCAAACCAGTTTGATTTTGGTTTTTCATTGTCTCATATTCATTATCATAATCTGAAACAAAGGGAAATCAATCAAACTGGTTTGAAAATTTTTAAACCAAAGATAAATTTAAACCACAACATATACAAAAGGGGTGCCTTTTTCCAATAAAAGGTATACGAAAGGGGTGCCTTTTCTGAAAAAATGGTATATAAAAGGGTAAGGGGTTGGACCTCGGGGCGGAGCCTCCCCGTATAAAACCTTTTTTGTATACCCCCCTCCCCGGGCGAGAATGGTTCTCGTAAGCGGCCACTAGAGGTGTACGAGAAAGATGGCTGCTTACGGGAGCTTGCCCAGCCAACAATAAATACCATATTGTAACAGGACATTGATGATGACAAAACAAACACTGAAAAATGGTGCTGTAATTACTGTAAAATCATTGTGACAAATGGTGATGCAAAGTTGATTGATAAAAACAAGATACACTAGAGGTTGTTAATAGGATTTTCTTTTGGGTGTCCGCTTACGGAAGCTTAAAAACAAAGAAAAAAGGTAATCTCTGCAAGCATCTGTGGCTGCTTACGGGAATGTCTGCTTACAAGAATGTAAAAATATAGTTTGTATGGGAGTTAAAACGGTCTTTCAAACGAGGCAGCCATAAGTAGAGCTGTCTGCTTACGAGAGTGTCCGTTAAGAGAGCTTCGACTGTACCATCATGCGAAATTTATTTGCATCAAAATTAATTGGAAAACCAAAGCTGATTTCTTTATCGTTGCAGAAATATTCCATATTGTCAAGTTCTACATTGCTAAAATAACCGGTGTAGAAGGAGACCATGTTTGTGTTGCCTACCTCGACCAAAAACCTGGCAAAGTATTTGAATTAAAGAAGAGGTCAGATGAAATAGCAAATGTTAAATACATCTTCAGGCAACAAATCAAAGTAAGCCTTTTAGGAAAGACAGTGGCTACTGTGTGCATGATCTTCCTCGAATAAGGGGAAGGTCCTTAAAACATGCAGGAAGTGGAGAAAGGTGAGTACATGCAAGAAGATTTTCTTAAAATTCTGCATATATAGCACTTATAACAGGAATTAATTTTTTCTAACCATTGTTCTTACAAACCTTCAGGTTGAATCAGCATGGGAAATACGCAACAAAAGTTTGTCAACAAAAATCAAGAAAATCGGGGTATAACGATAACCCTGAAAGATTTGAAGACTGTACAGCCATCTGTAACAGCAGAAGACAAGATGATCTTGAATCGCGAAAGGCCTAAGCCATTTTATGATGGATGGCTCAACAATCAGGTACGAGAAAAGAACAAAAGGAAAAGATGTGCACGGATGCATGCCCTGTTATATGTACAGGAGTAATTTAGCAGAACTCAGACTTATGTTTAAAAATCTAAATCATTATGGACCGAACTGCAGTACTGGGAAGAAAGTCTGCACATTTTCTTTGAAGACATAGTGGTGAGAATCATTTGTGAATCAAGTAGTTGCAGAGAACATAGAACTTTCTGGTTTTTCCAGAAACTATTTGATATTAGTGCATGCAAACGGGTGGATTTTGCATTTTTACGTGACGGAAATATTTTTGTATTTTCAGCGCGATTCCTCACCCAATTTATGTCATAATTAAGAAATATCTTAGTGACGTGGAGTAGCAAGCGAAAAATACTTCCGTGTTTACATTCAATAACAGAAAAATTTTGATTAAATTTGGGGGGGAATCGATCAGGATTCTTTTAATAAGTAACACTGGTAGCCGTTATTACTGCTTTTTCCTTTTTCTCTTGGTTAAATCCTTTGTTCTGCATTAAAAATCACTATCCATGAATTACACAACAGAGATGTTTCTAATTGGTTAGGTTGTGTACGGACAAGGCCAAAACATGTCAATAAACAAAGAACATTGTCATTTTACGCTCAGTCTCCTGGCACCGCTATGTCACACTTTCCTAAAAGAAGTCCCCCCACCAACCTGGCACAGACAATAAGGCAGTTTTATTTTACTTATCACAACGTGGGATTTATAACTAAAAATTTGAAGTAAATATATAACAGTAACTTTGTGTATATTAAGCATAACTACTGACAAGCTGTTATTTCCTTAAATAATAGACGCTTCCTTTAAAATCATTGAAGAACAGGGCAACAGAAAGGTAACAATTAAGTCTTTTTTGCGTTTCAACTTGTTTCATGCGAGGAATCCACCTTGACCGTGTATTATGCGAATTTCATTTCAGGGAAAAAGACTGATGTCATTCAGCAGCTTCTTTTACCCAAAACAGGACAGTTTGAAAAGCGACATCAGTACCCTTAAATTGGATAAATGGTTTGACCATAGCTTTTCACATTTTAACTCTTGGCCCGGTGTCCTTCTGGCCCCAGTTGTTCAAAGCGTGGATAGCGCTATCCACCGGATAAATCACTATCCAGTGGATAAGTGTTGGCAAAACAAACTACGCTATCCGCTGGATAGTGATTTACAGAGTTCCCATTAACGCACAGGTGTGCGTCATATACGCACAAAAAATGAAAAGGACGCACAGTTTTTTGCCAAAGTGCGTCCTTGGGACGCAGAAAAAACAAGTTCGGACAAGTTAGGAGACTGGGTCTAGTAGGCCCTACCCAAACATTTTTGCGATCATCTTAGCATGTGCTTCAGTGAGCCACCATTTTGTCACTCGTCATGTCAACACAAAAGACTTTATTCGAAATTGTTCAGCATTCAACATCGAGGAAACCTGAAAGTGATAAAGATCTCCGGGATGATGCCCAGCTGAAGAAATGTAAGTTTTGTCCTAAATGGCTGGAGGAGTTTCAATGGTTAAAGTATGAGTCGACTGAAAAACAAATGAAGTGCAAAGTTTGCCTCGATGCGTATGGCCGTAAACCTAAACCATCACAAAGTTTTGTGCACGGAGCAAATAATTTCCGGCTCAACTGCAGAATACCCCGCCACTTCAAAGCTACCTCTAAAATAGTGGCTACGCAGCTACCAACCTCCGTAGCCACGTAGCCAGCCGCGTAGCCACGTAGCCATGAATATACCTCGTTCTTTGTTCCATGAGCCACGTAGCCGCGTAGCCACGTAGCCATGAATATACCTCGTTCTTTAATCCATGTAGCCAGGTAGCCGCTGTTTCTGGGGTATTGCTTCGAAGTGGCGGGGTATTCTGCAGCGCTCAGGTCTAATACGACATCAGTCGGGTGCTGACCACATCATGGCCACGAATATCATCAAACAAAGAAGATCTCACGAAACTGTTGTGCGCCATGTCCAAGAGAAGGCAAGCACAGCCTTGAAGGCTCAAATAAGGACGGCTTTTGTCATGTCTTTTGTCATAATATAATTTTTATATTATAAACTAACATAAGGTGATGCTCTAGTAATGTAATAAGTATGTTAGTATTAAGAAACATGAAGGGCACACTTTTATTCCAAAAATAAAACTTTATTAATTCTGTTATCACCCGGTTTTGTCTCTGTGTGTTTAAAACAATAAAATTAGTAATAGGCAGGGGACCCCTGAAAAGCAAAAAGGACCCCCAACTTTTTGGAACTGGGGGTCCCAAGGACCCTTAACTTTCAAAACTAGTGGGAACTCTGATTTATCCGGTGGATAGTGTTATCCACCCTTTGAACAACCGAGGCCTGATGAATAGTGCATCAAGCATTAGTTTAGTTTACATCTGCTCTCCTACTGTCTACACTGTAGTTTGCTTTCGCTCAACTGTTTGAAAACTAAAAATGCTTGCCTACTGAATAAATCGAGCAACCAGTTCATCTAGGCAGAGCACTGCAAATGTTAAAAACTGTTAATTACATTGTACTCATAGAGTTGCCACAATGGAAAACTATCTCCGAACTTACTTCTCATACCTGTAATCTAACAAAAAAGTATTAACAATGAATTCTATCAACAGGACCATCTAAATACAAGTCAGATTTTGCTATTTCGTGAAATATGAACCACTACAGTCCATTCTCTACAGTCCATTCTCTTATCACATCTGCATGAGAGCTGGTCACTCGTTTTCTTATGCTTCCACCTTAAGGTGATTCCTCTGAAAAAGAAGGAGTATTCAAAATTTTCTAAGACTTGGTCCAGTTCATAACTATGTTATGAGTGTTACAAAAATGCAATAAAAAATGGAGGTCATCATGCTCTTTTTTGTGCATTTGACCCACGAGGTTCATACTAGGAACCCTCATAATCCGAAAAGGGAACTATCATTTCTAGAAAAAATCATTTCTTGCGTTAAAATATCGAAGCAGTTCAACGAAATAGACTTAAATCTTACATAATAAATTATTTTAATTAAACAATTATGGAAGAAATTAAAGATTTTGCTGCGTGCATGCATAAGCAGCACTACCTCAAAACTTACTTTTTAAAGCATTCAAATAAAAATATCTCAAAGAAGAGTATTTAACTTTTCTTTAAATTGCGATATATTGTAGTCAACCGGATGTCTTTTGAATTTATGCATTAAAAAATGGGGTCACCCCCGGCCTGGCCGGTACTCGTTTAGAAGAAAATGACCATTTATTTCTCTTCTAAGCTTGACCTAAAAGAAATTAGCCGTAATGTTGTGTGTGCGCGCGCTCGTGCATGCGTTAAATGACGCGAAAACTCATGCACAGCAAGGATGCGCAATGCAATTCAGTGGAATCACCTTATTTGTCATTTAACTTCCCTGTTGTGCATTGCACATTCTTATGGGCATGATATATTGCACTATTAGCATGTGGGCGCAAATCCAAAGTTTTATACTGATAAGTTTGCTATAAACTCACCAGGGAAAAGAGTAGCTATTTAATCACTTTTAAACAAGCAATGGGACCTCCATTCATTCTCTTTTTGTTCAAATGTTAGAAAGAAATCACGTTTAAAAACTCACTTATAATTTTTGCTAGAAAAGTGTAACTCACTGAGAGAAAATCATGGCCTGAAAAACACGCATGCAAAGATGTTTTCAAGCCAATTTTGTCTGATGCTACCAAAGGCATCCCAAACTCACGATTCGAGAAGTCGATTGACTAAAATTAATGATTTAATTGTAAATGTATGAATAATTTATATAAATGTATCAAGTGGGATGTGACTACTTGAAGTGAGCAGTGTTGTGTTACAGTTTAGGCCGTTGGGAATTTGAGCACTTTATAAAACGTTGTATGGAGTTTAAAATAACGTCGAATAAAGGCGTTTAACGAAATAAAATTTTGTATCGGTTGAGAAAACTTGGACAAAAAATTGCAGCTTTTGCTGCTTCCGAAGACGTTCCAAGTCAATGTTTACAACAGCGTGCGCAATAATCAAAACTGCGAATTTAATTATGATAATTTGCTACATTCCAACACACGGCACACAAAGCTGAGAACCATAACGTGTAATTGCTTATACAAAGAACTTTAAGAAATATATTCTCATGTTCGTTGTCGGCTTAAGTCGTCGCAGTTCCTACATACTCTTTTAATAAATACATACATAATGAGAGCAAGGGTCCTGCGCAACCTTAAGTTGATTCTCATATCAGATGTCAGTGCCTGTACTAGAATAAGAAAGGACTGCAAAATAGAAATAACCATTCTGCAAGGTTGGCCCAGTTTGATTTGATAGAAACTGATCCATTGTTCCATTTCACAGAAGTTGGTTGATTGGTCGATCAATTTGATCAAATGAAAAGCATCCCTGCCAATATTAATAGTGCCAGCCAGTTGGTTAACATAATTCAGTGATGATCCAGAGGTTCTTGTACAAGGACCGAAAGTGAAGACATGAGGTCCTGTCTTGCTTGACAAAGGGGCACCCTGGTAATCCAAGGAGTTTGGGACGATCCCTGGAGGGGTGGTGCTAGACGATCAGCCAATATTTTTTTTAGCTTAAGAGAAACTGTCAGTATTTGCTGAAGCTTAGTTTGTTTTAATAGGCTCTCATGCTTTAAATCATGCTGACATCTTGTGTTTATGTCATACATTTTGAGATTTACAGTAATAGTTGTATTATTATCTTTCAGGACCTGAAGAAAACAGACCAAAACATTAATAATCCATGTACCAAAATGGAAGGTTTAACATCAAGGTAAAGACAGATACTGATGTGACAAAATGATGCTCAGACTGCCAGCTGGACTGCTATGCAGACCTCTCAAGTCTCACGATTTTGTTGTGAGACTCACGACTTTTAGTTCGATCTCACGGTCTCACAATGAGACGCAAAAATCTCACGATAAAGAGAGCTACAAGCTGTATGATAAATGATGATACAGTTTCCTGGCTTGCTAAGATGGTTGTGTAGTGCCAATTCTGTGCAAATCCATAGTTAGTATAGGTATTTCATCAGTCTGTTCACTAGAAACACAGTCCATGAACAGGAACTTCTAGTGGTTCAGTCTGGAAGAGAAAAGGACTTAAAACAAACACTTTCTCGCGATTAGCAACTGGTTTTAGTTCCCCAGTCAATCAATCTCCAGATTTTTGCTGAAATCTCCAGATTTTTTACCTCAACCTCCAGATTTTCGGTGCTTTGGGGTTGAGAGGTCTGGCTATGGAATGTGGATGAGAGAACAGATTTTAAAGTCCTGCTCATTGTTAGTGATCTGAATTACTTCAGTTCACATATGATCATTCCTTATAGACCCCTAGCTTGCAGAATTAAGTTGGCCTGACCCCCGCATAACAGCGCCATACTATACATGCAAGCTATCCAGCATCACCCTTTGAATAGAGATAGGCTGTTGAGAATCACTGTATGCCAACAGTACAATACTTAGTGGGTGACCCTATTTGGCAAAATTACAGAATGGCTCTAATTTTTACCCTGGTTTGCTTGCGGTTGGCTTTTATTACATGTAGTTGGTTGCGCTAACCGAAAAATAAAAGCTAAGTGCAAGCAAACCAGGGTGAAGCTAACTGCAAATAAACTAGGCAGTGCCATTCCGCTGACAGAATAGAGTCACCCATGTTTACTTAATCATCACCTGAAGTTGATAAAACTGTAAATAAATTAAAGCTGATCTTTCCAGTGTTCAACTTTCCATTCACTTTGCTTTGACAAAGGGCTTAGGCTGAAAACATATTTAACTTTTCAAAATTTGCAACATTCAGCAGCTTTTATCAACTTCCAGTTGATAGTCCAGTTTGCAGTGGCGGATCCAGGGAAGCCCCCCACCACCCCCCCCCCCCCCCCTTTAATTTTTAATAAAATGGCGCATTTTCTGTGGACTGCAAAAATAATCTTCGTGGAATTCAACATTTATAGTCAAGCCTTCAAAAACGGGCCCCCACCCACCAAGCTGAAGGTCTGGATCCGCCACTGACTTGTCTATTTTTTTTAAGTATTCCACCTGCCTGCCAACACAACACAACAGTTTCATTTAAAAGCGAAGAACTTTGTTCAAAGGGACAATGTCGGCCTGCCCAAGACCACAAAATCTCCAACATGTATACAGATCCAGAGTCTAGGCTATTAAGTCATTCCCACAAAATGACATGCAACTTGTAATGAATAAAGGGTATTTTATTTACCTTTAAGGATCTGTGTATCTCCAACAAGAATATATGAAAACAGACACATCCACACTGTCCAGAAAGAGAACATGGAGACAGGCTTTGAATGGATATGGTAAGTTTATCCATTTGAAAGTTGAAGGCATATACACTGTAAATTGTGTCTCAGCTAAATAAAAAAATTCCCATGGCCTCCCAGATACTGGCGAACCCAGTAAATGGCCTACAACCAGTTTCAAAATTGATGAGACACTCGCCCTAAAATTTTATTCGTCTTTCAAAGACATGCCCTCACTCCAAAAATAAACATGTAAATCTTATTCTAAACCCCCCTCCCCAATTCAAAGTTGCTGCTAAAAGGTCTAAATATAATCCTGAAATTTGGACAACATTGATCATGGGGAAAGGGGCGACGCAAGGTAACAATCTGAAAATATCTTAAATGGCGTTCTTCACCAAGAGTGCATGTCTTAACCCTTTTTGAAACTGGTTGTAGCTAACCAAGAGTCTCTTGTAGCTCAGTGGTTATATCACCCAACAGGTTAATATGGGAGGCCATGGGTTCGATTCCCATCGGGAACTCAGATTTTTTCTTTGTCTCATCCTTGCAACAAAATTGGCCAATTCATCTTTATAATTAATTTTATTTACCAAGCTTAAAATTTACCATCTTCATTATCTATTACACATATGATGCTTTCAACATTGCTGCTCCTAGCAGTATGCATGACGCATTATGAACCTAGTAAGTGGCCTATATAGCTCAACAAGAGTCACTTGTAGCTCAGTGGTTAGAGCACCCAGCCAGTATCTGGGAGGACATGGGGTCAACTCAGATTTTTTTCTTTGCCCAACGCTCATGACAAATGGCCATTTCATCTTAATCATTTATTTACCGAGCTTAAAATTTAACAACTTCGTTATTTACTAAACATAGAACTCATCACAACGTAAATTACCCCCTTCCCCCTCATCCCACCCCCTCCCCCCTGGCTTTGACTGGAGTACATGTAGAATATCAACAAATGGGTTTTGTTTTGACTTGATCCCAAAGTTGTCAGGTCTCTGGTTGAACTTAAATCAGAAAATGTTGTTCTATTTACAAAAGTTGGTCTGAGTGATGGATAAAATAAATGTGTTTAGTGACATTTTGTTGGTTGTTTCTCAAATACGCGAATTTTTTTTTTTTAAATAAAATAGCTCAACCAAGTTTGCTGTCAATTTGCATATCATGTGAGACATATTGTTGGTAGTATGCACGCAGGTATCAAAACAAATCTCTATTGTTCTTTCTCATTAGCATGTAAGAATCGAGGTTCTGAAATCGCCCTATTAGAATGATTTCGCATAAGTCGATTTTTATATGCTAATAGAATGATTTCGCATAAGTCGATTTTTATATGCTAATGAGTACCATCAAATGCTAATGAGGAAGAACAATAGAGATTTTCGATGTGCGTTCATACCAACGTGCGCAACTATGTTCCAGATATGCCAAACAACACCAAACAAAAAAATGCCGCTCTTGAACCTTTTTTTACTGCTAAACAGCGTGAGAGAACAATCTGTCCGCCTAACACTCCAATCTGGCGAGAGATCCAGAATATGCTTGCAGAACTTAAATACAAAAAAAAAAACATATAACAAATGCTAAAAAGAAACGAAACAAAAAACATTTCTGAAAGCTGTGCTTCAAGTGTTCGGTTTTAAGTATCGTCTATACACGGTGTGTGTATCAGGCATGCATGCGTACAAAATGACAGCAGTACAGAATTTTTAAAAAGCCGTACGCTTATTTCATCGCACGTGATTCTATTGTTCTTCCTCATTAGCATCTAACGGAACTCATTAGCATATTAAAGTCGAGTTATGCGAAATCGTTCTATTGTCTTGAACTTTGACAAACAGTGCAGTCTGTGGAATCGGTCTGCGGTCGTCTTCTTACTTACTTACTTATTGCCCATCATGCCTATGTGGCACATAGGGCAGCAACGAAGTTTCTCCAACCCTGCCTGTCTCTAGCCAGTTTCTCAATGGTGCTCCAGCTGTAATTGAGCTCCCTTAACTCCGTTTCTACCGTTCTGCGCCATGTTGTTTTTGGGCGCCCTCTTCTACGTTTGCCTTCAGGCGTCCAGCGCATTGCAGTCCTAGCTATGTTGTTGTTGCCCTTTCGAAGCACATGTCCAATCCATCTCCATCTTCTCCTGGTAACAATCGTGCGAATATCCTCCTGCTTGGTTTGCTTCAGGAGCTGGTCGTTGGAGATTTTCTGCGGCCAGAAAATTCTCAGAATCTTCCTGAGGCTAGTTGTGTGGAAGGACGCTAGTTTTGACAGGTCATGTTCAGTCATTCGCCAGCATTCGCAGCCGTAAAGGAGGGTTGACAACACACAGCTCTGGTAGGTCCTAAGCTTTGTCTTTGTGCTATAACTTGCCGATCTCCACACTGGTCGTAAGCTCATAAAGGCGCCCCTTGCTTTGTTTAGTCTGTTTTGTATGTCCACACCAGTACCGCCGTCCTGGCAAAGCATGCTTCCAAGGTATGTGAACTTGCCGGTGTAAGAAATATCCTGTCCTGCTACCCTGATCTTTGACGGGGAGGGGACATTCACACACATAGCTTCTGTCTTCTTCAAGCTTATCTTCAGGCCAACCTGGGCGCTGAACATGCTGAGCCGGTCGGTCTTTTCTTGAATGTGCTGACGAGTGTGTGACAACAAGGCTATATCGTCCGCAAAGTCAAGGTCCTCGAGTGTAGAGAAAGGGGTCCATCGTATACCACTACGCTGATCTTCCATAGTGCGACGAAGGACCCACCGGTTTTGATTTCGAAGCTCAAATCCCCCTGACCAACACAGCATGTGAAGTTCGAATAGAAGCATTTGATGATATTAACAATGCGTTGAGGAATGCCATACGCTCTCAATATCTGCCAAAGACTGTCCCTGTGAATGCTGTCAAACGCTTTCTCATAATCGATGAAATTCACATACAGCTGCTTGTTCCATTCAGAACATTGCTCAAGTATATTCCTTAGGGTAAAAATTTGATCCGCACATCTGCGCCCCTTGCGAAATCCAGCTTGTTCATTTCGCAGGACGCCATCAACAGCTTTGGTGATACGCTGGATAATGACTTTGCAGAAGATTTTACTTGGCACAGACAAAAGGGTAACTCCACGCCAGTTGTTGCAGTCACTTAGAGACCCTTTCTTTGGTATCTTAATTATTACTCCTGTACCCCAGTCCGATGGTATTTCTTCCTGTTCCCAGATCTTTGTAAATAAGGGGGTTAGGATGGTTGCAGCAAGCCCAGGGTCTGCTTTGAGCAGTTCAGCATTTAAGTTGTCATTGCCAGGAGCTTTTCCGTTTTTCAAGGAATTTATGGCTTGGATGACTTCCCTCCTAGATGGAACATCAGTGTTAACATCAAGGTCGATTGTCGCTTCCTGGATATTTGGTACCACAGTTGGTGGTGGCCTGTTCAAAACCTCTTTAAAGTGCTCCATCCAGCGCATTTCTTGCTCTCGCTCTGATGTCAACAAGGTGCCGTTCTTGTCCTTTACAAGCATGTTGGTTGTATGGCATTTGCCACTGATGATCTTGGTAATCTTATACACTGTTCCTTGTTCGTTGCGTGCGGCTGCTTCCTCTGCCTGGGATGCAAGGTTCTCCATGTACCTCCGTTTATCTGCTCTTGCTCGACCCTTAACTTCCTTATTCGCTGCCCGGTACATCTCTTGATGCCTTTCTTTAAGCCGTTGGGATTTTGAATCCATGACTTTCCTTTTCAATCTCCGTCTGTTTTCTATTGCTTTCCAGGTGTCATGTGACATCCATTCCTTCGGCTTTCGCTGCCTGTAGCCCAAACATGCCTTGCTGCCTTCGCTGTAAGCAGTCACAATGTTCTTCCAGTTCCTGTTCACCCCATCATCAATATTATCTTCCTGTTCGTCCATTTCCACAAGAGCCTCAAATCTGTTTCGCACCTCTAAGATAAAGGACTTTCTCACACTCGGTTGTTTCAATTGCCCCACATCGAAACGGCTGCGCCCTTTGGCTGGGCGCCCTGCACTCTTTAACTTCAGTTTGAGGCAGGCTGTCACAAGATGGTGGTCGCTACCAACGTCAGCCCCTCTCCTCACCTTGACATCCCGAAGGGACCTCCGCCATTTCCCATTGATCAGCAGATGATCGATTTGATTTCTATCCCTGCCATTTGGGGAACACCACGTGATTTTATGGATTTCCCGGTGTGGGAAAAGGGTGCCTCCTATCACCAGGTCATTTGTTGTGCAAAACTCGACAAGTCTTTCTCCATTTTCATTGATGGTGCCACATCCATGCCTTGCCATCACCCTATCACTGCCTGAGTTATCAGCACCAACTTTAGCATTCAGGTCTCCCATGATGATGATAAGATCTTGCATTGATACTTGCTCAATTTCTGCCTGGAGCCTGAGATAGAAATTGTCCTTCAGATCGTCTTCGCTATCATTGGTCGGAGCGTAACATTGAATCAGGGTTATGTTGTTGTGTCTCCCTTTCAGCCTGGCCTTAATGATGCGACTATCAATAGGCTTTCATTCCATGAGCGATCTTTCTGCTCCTTTCTTCAGGATAATCGCCACACCCTCACGATGTTGTCTATCGTCTCGCCCAGAGTACAGGACCGTTTCACCCGACACTGCCTTCATTCTCCCTGTCCCTGTCCATCTACTTTCACTAACACCCAACACATGTAATCTACACCTTCTCATTTCTGCTGTGACCTGAGCAAGTTTTCTGGTTTCGTACATAGTACGTACGTTCCAAAAACCAAGCCTGGTCTTGGTTTTTGCACTCAGCACTTCCAACTTCATGCCAGTAGTTTCCTTCTGGCTTTCACCACTGGCAGTCATACGGTTTGGAGACCCTGGAAGGTCTGTGTGCAGGTTGTTGTTGGTTATCTTCGTTGCTGTTTCCGTAACAAGTAGTTTTTACGGGATGAGGTTGTTAACCTCAAGCCCAACCCCCATACCTGGAGGGCCGTGGGACTGACTGTAGTCTGGACCCTACTCCTTGACCTTTCCGGCTTGGGAGGCCCTACCAGGGGTGTAAACACCCCCGCCGGCATAGCTCTTGGAGTCATTGGGACGCACAAGCCACTCAGCCACGTCAAGGCAACAGTCTCAGTGAGTGGGGTCGTCTTCTAAAACACCAATTATGACGTCACAAACTCGTTCCATTCCTGCCATTTCAGTGCGCGGGCATTTAAGAAACGTTTTCGTGAAGGCTTCGGAAATCTTCGTATTTTTTGCTGTAATTCGCGCTTTAAGGCTCGGAAAGCAAAATTTTTCTTTAATTTTACTAAATAATGGTTAGTGTTTGGTTGGTTAGGATGGCATTTTGAAATTTCGGTTCATTTGATATTTAACCAGGGCTATACACAAGCTTGTGTTAAAGGTCAAATGAACCAAAATTTCGAATTTTCTGTTTTTTTGGCCAACTTGTTGATTAAGAACCAAATAAACATATTCCGAAATTTCAAAGTAATTGGACTGTGCAAAACAGAGAAATTTCAAGTTGAAAAATGCTTATTTTAGGCCTTCATAATCGTAGAGCGCTCGGGAAAATTGTCGAGAAATTTTCGGAACTTAAAACTGTGACGTCATTATTGGTGTGCTGTGAAATTGCGGGAAATTCAAAGTCTTTCAGTCCAACTGCTTAAATAATTCTAAGTCGAAAGTAAATACGTTTAAGTTTCCAGCAAATTCAAAGCTCAGGAAACAATGGCTTTTGAAAATGAAAAGAAAAGAATTAAAGCCAGACAAGAACTCTCGCATTTGTGCGGTTCATTTTACCGAAGACTGCTTCAGAGAAAATCTGGCGATACGTAGGTTTCTGGTTCTGATTTCAAGTCGCTCAGACTCCACCTCAAAGAGGATGCTATGCCGACTAGTTTTTTTGTTCTGAAAAGAAATTACGGGAAAGAATGCCTCCCGAAGCACAAAGGTCCCCCTGTCCGTTCGGCTTTTGCTAAACGAAGGAAGTTAGAGGTATGCATTTTGCACCTTTCTTATTCTACCTAGAGCTAGATAGAGTATTTGTTATGATTATTAGCACTTTCACTTTGTTGGTTTGGCTGGTCATGATCAAGTATAAGAATTTGAATTCGTTAGTTCAATATCCTCGCCAAATAATTTGTTTCCATGCACGTGCTTTTTGAGGCGAATAAAATTATGCTTCAAAGGTTGTATTTATGTTGGGTTTACAATCGTTAATTTCGAGCACTAAATAACAGGCACCGGCTGAATAAATATGGACCAAAAACAGCTAATACAAACAGATCTCACAGTGTCCACAGGAACAGTGTGTAAACGCTCTGTACTTATTTCAACATTGAATTTTCCTTCAGGTGAAAAATAAAACGACAGGAATTTATTCATTGAAAGTTTTACCCTGCGTGATGCCTTTGCGGTTTCGAATTTGCATCGAGAAACATCCTTACATTCAAGTTAAATTTTTGAGTACAAATTTATTTTTGTGTTTTGTGTGACTCTCGAGTACGGAAAAGAAACAGTGAATTCAATCTTGGATGTGGCTTTTGGCCACATCCTATGCAAGCCGCACACGTCCTGATAAGAATTACGTGCAAATCCAAAAAACTGCATTTCACTTGGGGTATATAACAAAATTAATTGTTCCATACCAAGCTGAGCAGACTGATGATTTTTATACGCTATCCAGTGTTTGAAAACCTCCTATATCGTGCAATGCTTACAATTTTACTCAGTGCTTTGATAATTATTAATCTTTGAAACTGGATTCCAATGTAGTAAAAAATATAACAACAATGTTTAAAAAAAAGCTTAGATCCTTTCAGAATTATTTGAATTACTCAGACTGACTGAAACTCTCAAACTTTACATTATTCGCTCTTTAAACGACGATCGTCTCTTCGATCTCCTATATCGAACCTCCTATATCGTACAATGCTTACAATTTTACTCAGTGCTTTGATAATTATTAATCTTTGAAACTGGATTCTAATGTAGTAAAAAATATAACAACAATGTTTAAAAAAAGCTTAGATCCTTTCAGAATTGTTTGAATTACTCAGACTGACTGAAACTCTCAAACTTTACATTATTCGCTCTTTAAACGACGATCGTCTCTTCGACCGCCAAAGCCGTAAAATAAAACTATTACGTCACAAAATTCAAAGCTCGATCCATTCCTTCCATTTTAGTGCGCGGTCATTTTGGAAACGTTTTCGTGAAGTCTTCGGAAATCTTCGTAGTTTTTGCTATAGTTCGCACTTTAAGGCTCAGAAAGCAAAATTTCACCTTACGTTTACTTAATAATGAATTCTTCTAGCGTTTGGTTGCTTTAAAATCGCTAAAGAAAGAATGTCGAAATTTTGGTTCATTTGGCCTTTAATAGGACATTAAAACGACTTTTTAAGGTAATATTTGTTTATTTGCGCCTGCGTAGTGTCACTCACTTTTGATTTATTCCACCGAGTTTGAATTATAATATTCAAAAACTGTCCTATTGTGTCTCTGGGGGTTTCCATTCTGAAAGCGAGTGCATAAATGTATGTCGGCCCACCACCTTACGGAACAAGACACTCCATTGGTTCGTAAAACAATAGACAACAGGGCACAGCAATTCCCAAAGCTCAGAAAGGCAATAAAGAGTCCAGAGAGGGCGTGATACACTGAAGAATGTTGCAGAAGAAAAGAACATGTAATAAATAACTTTTGTGAGCTGATTGGCCCAACCTTATTTCCATATTCATGACCACGCAGATCCGAGGTGATGGTTTGTCAGTCAGAGCAGTTCGCGGACGGGGCAAGATGTGAAGCGCTCCCTTCTTCACAAGAAGAAATTTTGGAGAAGAAACATTGAAGGCGTTTGGAGGAATGCAGCTCCACATTGTTTAAATCTAAGGTAAGTTTCTATTTCTTGATATTTTAGCTAAGAATACTGCGAAGTATCCTTACAAATATCTTTCCAAATTTCACCACGTGTGCTTGCTGACTCGGTTTACATTTCGTGTTATGGCTTTAACGAAGACTACAACTCGTCTAATACGATGGAAGACCGTGAATCATTTGAGACGAAACATTTTTGGGAGCGATTGCAGTATACCCGGCCCACTTATTTACATATGTCGGAACGCTTTAAGAACGAGGCATAACACAATAGGCACTTTTGTTATTCAATGAGATGCAAAACAGTGGGCCGGGTATTCTGCAATCTAGCCCATTTTTGTTGGCGTTATTTTCGTTCGTTGACTGAAAATAGAATTCTACTTAATTGGCGATTAACGGACGTTTCCTGCCACCCCAAATTCGAATTGGTACTGTGTTTAAATTATACAACGCTGTTCTGTGTTCACGAGTGGTTCAAAGGTGATAAATATTTCAACAAGAAACCGGGATAAAATTAATTCCTTTGCAGAATTTATATTATTATAATCTTGGGTTTGTTGCTAATGTCAGTTTGTTTATTCTGCTTTCAAAGAGAAACGCCCCGAGGGAATGAGAGAAGTGGAGGAATTGAAGCAGGGAAAAGTGAACTGGAAATAATCTGGAGGAAAGGATAAGAGATAACAACTAATAACGTTTGTGAATTTTGTTTATTACGAAACCTTTCCGACAAGAAATGGCAGTTAAATAGGATAGAATAGGCTCGCTGATTTTATTGATGAACAGTCAATTATCGATTACTTTTCAATTGGAGTTTTGTCTGACAAGAAATTGCAGGAGGGTTTTTGTAAGAATATGGTTTCAGTTAATTGCATTGTTTAAAATAAATTCACAGCTAGAATATTGTCTGACTTGCCAAATAAAAGGTATTCTCATTGAAGCGCAAGAGAAAATCAACCGTGAAATGCAAAGTCTGCCTTATTTGTCGGAAAGGTTCATGCTTTCATGAAGGGGTTTTATCATCGAGCGATCACAATGATTCTTCCTGGATTTCATTTTGGTTTTTTTTTTTTGCGATGCTTAACCATGCCGTTGTACAAGTTTGTTTCAGTTACAATGTATTTAAATTAAAACTGTAACAACAACAAAATCGGTCAACAACCGCTCGAAGCCCCTGATTTGAAAGCATGACATTAGATTTTAAAAACCTTGAGGTTGTAAAGAATTATGTCTGGTTTTTCAAACTGGATTTCTTGTGTGCTCTCGAAAAAATTACGATTGAATAGTTTCTAAGGTTTTCGTTGTGTCAGGTCCGTCGAATCGCTGACACAAACTGACGATCCTTTCATCATTGGATAAATTTACTTTTTATGTAGAATAAGAAAAACGTTTTTTATGGGTTTACATGCCCTTCAGTTGATGTTGAATCAAGTCTTTGAAATTGCTGACAAATGTCGACAATCATTCAGTGTTATAAGCCAATTGTGTTGAATCGAAATACTAAATGTTAATCGCCTTGGATTTTTAAATTACATTTTGAAGATCAGTCTCGTTGAATCGCGGACAAAACTTGACGATTGATCCTCTTCCTTCGGTATTCTATTCTAGATTTTTACATTGTTTGAATCAGTGACGATGATCATTGCTGACAAAAATTGACGATCGTCCTATTAGCGAATACTTTATTCTAATTGTGTTGGATTTTTAAATGGTGTAAAACAGTCGTGTCGAATCGCTGGTGCCAAACGACATAACACATTTAATGTTTTTTTTTTGCCTTGTTTAACCAGACATTAATCTTTACACCCTCGCAGTAAGAGGGCCTTTGTCAAAACCACTGAGTTTGTGAATGCTACACGGGTCAAAAATAAAACAAGCGCCCAATTGTTCGCTATTAAATTTTGAAAATGTCTTTCCAATTTTGTTTAATAACTTCAAACTAAATTCATGCATAACTTTTATAGAATTGTTTGCGCAAAAGCTACACGAAAGCTCTTTCAAAATGTTTGTATCGTTTCACTTGTCCTGTGTAGCAAAACAAAATCAATGGTTTTGATATGGTTCGATTTTATATTTCTCGAAGGTAACATGGCAAGCCAGTTTTCTTTTGCTCTTTTTTCCTTTGCTTTGTCTTTTTTTTTTTAATCGGCAGAAAATCTTTTGCAAATTGTTTAAATCGGTTTGATTTACGAAACGCGTGTATTGACTTTTTTAACCTCGCCATGTTTGCTTAGTTTAGTTCTTTTATTTCATACCGGGTTTATGGCTTGTCTTTGTTATCTTCTTGAAATATATTGTATAACATAGTGCGATGACATCTCGTGAAATAGTATATCCGAAAGCGACAAGCAGCTGGAAATCTGTTTACAGAAATGAGAAGATCGAGCAATGAGTAGCAGGTTTAAATAAGTTCAACTGTAACATTTCATCACACTTGTTTGAGTATTGCGACGGTAGCAAGATTTTTGAATCGCTATATCAAGAGAGTTAGTGTAGTTGGGCTCAAGTTAGCCGGCTATATAAACTCCCTTAGTAGTTGTGACTTTAAAATGTTTTTACCTTCGCAGTATTTAACCAAGTGTGCTGAAAAGGTTACAGTTTTGTGAATTTTAACCTGCTCTTCTCATTTCTGCAAATTGTTTTCTACCGTTTGTTGTTTTCGAGCATGCTATTTTACGCAATGTTATCATGGAATACACCATCCTGTAACGAAGTCTAAATTCGTCGGAGTCAAATTCAATTCAATCTTAACGTAAAAAAAAACGTTGTTTGGAATTATTTTTGTGAAACTTTTGTACAAGACGGTGTATTGCATTTTTTGGCGGAAAAAAATTCGAGGGGTAACCTTCATAAAACGTTTGTCAAAGAAGTTGTCAGGGGAAACGCTGTGCAAATTTTATCAAATTTTCCCGCCAAAAGTCTTAGTATATGGAGGGAACATTTTTTCTCGTACCTTTTTAATAATTTAAGTTGATTCAGTTATTTAATTAACTTTTTGAATTAGATAAAAGTGAGTAAAAATAAAACGATTGAAACAGAACACTTGTTGTTTCGTAAATGAATAGTTTATTTGATTAATTAATAAAGAAAAGAAAACTACTTCACACTTGTATTGTTTGCGCATCGTGTTTATTAACTTATATACAACTTAAAATTAAATTTGAAAAAAATAAAATATCAAACGTTTTAAATTTTTAAAAAATTGGCGCATGCGTATTCAAGGCGCCCGTATTTTTCTAAGTTTTTTGGCGGGAAAATTGAAAATTTTGAACATAGGTAAGCATTCGAGAAAATTTGCAAGAACACTGATATTGATTGAACAACACTACTTGGCACAAATAAGCGATTCTTAGTCCCAACATGTTTTGAAAAAAGTACAAAATGTGCCTACGAGGCGACAAGCACATCGCATAGCTGTAATAAGCAAATTATGAATCAAATTAAAAAACGAGTTTTGGTGTAATTGTAACGGGCTAAATGTCTCGATGAATATGCGCAACGACGTTGCTTGCATTTTCCGGCGAATTTTAAACACAACCATTAAACAGCAAAGCAAACTTTAGTTTTTAATTACAGCTATGCGATGTGCGAGTTACCTTTGAGAAATCTCTTACGCCTAGCAAAATTGATAAAAATTTTGAGACTTGGGCTCGTGTATAAGCAAGATAATTTAGAACAAATAAATACATTTTCCGAGCCCTGAAGAAAGCAATCAAATTAAAATTGGTAGACTTGAACTCGTGTACCAGCAAGCAAACAAAACAGCAAAGTCGAAATTGTTTGAAGCGATGTATACCGATAAATTCTTAGCAGCGACTAAAACGTTCTCTTTGTAAAGTAGAATGTAAGTCGCATGACGTTTGGCCAGTTCCTTTCAAAAGTGTTCCTCAGTGTTTTCTGCTTTATCCGAGAAGAAAATTATTATCGATTCTTACAATGTTTCCTACTTTGCTCCACTGTCTTGCATTGCTTGCAATATCTTGCCTTCCTTGTGTTCTTTTGGCGGATTTCCAACTTCAGCGTATTGTGTCCGTGTCCGTGTGTTTGTCTTTGTCCTTGTCTTGATCACTCTCCTGGCTTGATTATCACGGCTAAAATTATGAAAATAAAATTGAAAACTTTTACTAAGCAAATTTTGTAATGATTGATTTATCTTTACCATTCTCCATACATTCATAGTACATGTAACATTTCAGAACTTTCATACATTGATTACTGTAAACAATTTTAGAGTTTTCGTTCGAGAAAGACGACGCCTAAACTCAAAATATCACTGATTTCTCCTTACAGTATCAAAATACATTTCAAGCAAAACGGTGATGAGAATATAGGCAACCATCAACATAGGAATATTGTCTTGATGTTCTACCAAATTCTCATCACTTACATTCAAGAAATGTGTGGCAATAAGTAACGAGAATTAACATTTCAGGCAAACATTGAATTAAAAGAGTACGTTACCTCAAGTACTCGTGATCATAGATGGCTCCCCTGTATTCTGTTGTTTCGCCGCCATTATTTTCTTCCTGTAAAGAGATTGAAAAAAATTGCATTTAAACAATTTGTTTGTAGCTGAATTTCCAATTTTATTGAAGCATGCAACTAAAAAGCTCTTATCGTTATGCAGAAAAATCCTGGCAAAACAATCGACGACAGTTTCAACTTTAAGGAGGCGCACAACGGTTTCCAGCAATTTCAAGCTCTTAAACTTTGATGGGCCAGTACTACAAATCTTTATCAGTTGCTGCTGAAATAATGATATTGAACAAATGTCCAATCATTGCTGAGTAAGTTGTGGTCGTTTTCATGACGTCACTGGTTACTATAGCAACAGTTTTACCCGTTAAAAACACCCTTAATTTTCCCTTTAAGTGCTTATAACTCAAAAACGAGTCCGGTGACCCCCATTTTTATTATTAAATAATGATTGGCATGTTAAGATGCAACTTTTTGCAAAGTTAAAAAAATTTCTCCGGAGCGGTTTCAGAGCCACCTTAAATTTTCGGAAATTTAAGGTGGCTCTGAAACCACTCCGGAGAAATTTTTTTAACTTTGCAAAAAGTTGCATCTTAACATGCCAATCATTATTCAATAATAAAAATGGGGGTCACCGGACTCGTTTTTGAGTTATAAGCACTTAAAGGGAAAATTAAGGGTGTTTTTAACGGGTAAAACTGTTGCTATAGTAACCAATGACGTCATGAAAATGACCACAACTTATTCAGCGATGATTGGGCATTTTTTCAATAGCATTATTATAGCAGCAACTGATAAAGATTTGTAGTACTGACCCATCAAAGTTTAAGAGCTGGAAAGTGCTAGAAACCGTTGCGAGCCTCCTTCAACGGTTTCTAGCACTTTCCAGCTCTTAAAAGGCTTGAAAATGTTTCCAAAATGTTTTTCAAGGCTTGAAAATGTTTTTCAAGGCTTGAAAATGTTTCTTAAAAGGCTTGAAAATGTTTCCAGCCTTAAAAGGCTTGAAAATGTTTTAAACAGCTATCATACAAGGTTTTTCTTAATAAAATACACTCTTTTTTTATAAGAATATCGAGGCTGAAATTTGCGAACTTTAAAGAATATTTTAAGAATAAACCGGAGGCTGAGATTTTGAAAAGAATATAATTTTGTGTCTTGAAAATCTGTAAATACAAAACAATTATATGTTTTTCCTTTCTCTAAACGGCAAAACTAGCCAGTAAAACGATAAAAACCTGCACTGGCCAAATGTTCGATACTAACGACAGTTTGATGAACGGTACATGTAATACATGTGTATGATTTTCAGGTAATTGATACCCCAATATATTCTAAAACGGAGATATCATAAGTCATAATCTAAGAATATTCACAAGAATATTTTCAGCCTAAAATTGGCAGAAAATTAAGAATATTTAGCCTGGGCTGGAAAAATAACATTCTTATAAAAAAAAGAGTGTACATCTTAACTCGTGTGAAAAACATTTCTTACCTTGAAGAAAACTCAAAAACCGTTTGCCAAGAACACAGTGTGACCTGTTTGCTTGACGCACGTGCTTGCAAGGTTTGCTTGAAGTGAAGTTCTTGTTGCAGGTATTTGTGTTTCGTAACAGCTTCAAACATCAGTGTTATCCCAAACTAAAGCCTGATATTTTTTCATGGCAGAATGCGAAGCAAACGATGGATTTCTGCAATAAAATTACCAACGTTCATGGTAAAAATACGAACCAAGAAACCAACCGACATTTTTTTACCGCATGTATTTGCAATTTAAATTTAGAAACGTTGGCGACCAGGCAGCAAATGGAGCAATAGGCCATTTTCGTATTCTCGGTTTTGAACTGGAACTAGCGTGCAATGGAGGCTAATGCGGGGGAATATCATTAAAAAGAGCTTCATCTCATTTGCATTAGAAAAGATTTACCCGCATTAGCCTCAATTGCAAGCTAGTTCCAGTTCGATACCGAGAATACGAATATGGCCTATTTCGGTGCGATCATCTGATTGGTTTGTTTTCTCATTGTAATTAAATTCAGAATATTCCTTTAAAGATCCATTTTGAAGGTCGCGTAGTGAATTCGAGCTCTGTACATGTGCAAGCACAAAAAAGAGCTGATACGACGCATTTTAAGCTGAGAAACAGCAGTCAAGTTTCATAAATTTGCCCAATTTACCATTGACGATTTTGATCGAGATTCTTAATACTTTTATAATTTTCAAGAAGGAAGTTTCAAATTTGCGCAAAATAAATCATTACAATGGAATCCTATCAATCCTGCCTCCTGCTCTCTCTCCTCCCACCTTCCCAACCCCTCCCGCCTCCTATCCCCCCCACCTTGGGAATTCTGCTTCCTACACTCTCTTCTCTCACCTCCCGTACCCCTCCCGCCTCCTATCCCCCCCACCTCGGGAATTCTGCTTCCTACACTCTCTTCTCTCACCTCCCGTGCCCCTCCCGCCTCCTATCCCCCCCCCCCCCCCACCTTGAGAATCCTGCTTCCTACACTCTCTTCTCTCACCTCCCGCACCCGTCCCGCCTCTTATCCCCCCACCTTGGGAATTCTGCTTCCTACACTCTCTACTCTCACCTCTCGTACCCCTCCCGCCTCCTATCCCCCCCACCTTGAGAATCCTGCTTCCTACACTCTCTTCTCTCACCTCCCGTACCCCTCCCGTACCCCTCTCGCCTCCTATCCCCCCCCCACCTTGAGAATCCTGCTTCCTACACTCTCTTCTCTCACCTCCCGTACCCCTCCCGCCTCCTATCCCCCCCCCACCTTGGGAATCCTGCTTCCTACACTCTCTCCTCTCACCTCCCGTACCCCTCCCGCCTCTTATCCCCCCCACCTTGAGAATCCTGCTTCCTACACTCTCTTCTCTCACCTCCCGTACCCCTCCCGCCTCCTATCCCCCCCACCTTGGGAATTCTGCTTCCTACACTCTCTTCTCTCACCTCCCGTGCCCCTCCCACCTCCTATCCCCCCCCCCCCCCCCACCTTGAGAATCCTGCTTCCTACACTCTCTTCTCTCACCTCCCGTACCCGTCCCACCTCTTATCCCCCCACCTTAGGAATTCTGCTTCCTACACTCTCTACTCTCACCTCTCGTACCCCTCCCGCCTCCTATCCCCCCCACCTTGAGAATCCTGCTTCCTACACTCTCTTCTCTCACCCCCCGTACCCCTCCCGCCTCCTATCCCCCCCACCTTGAGAATCCTGCTTTCTACACTCTCTCCTCTCACCTCCCGTACCCCTCTCGCCTCCTATCCCCCCCCCCCCCACCTTGAGAATCCTGCTTCCTACACTCTCTTCTCTCACCTCCCGTACCCCTCCCGCCTCCTACCCCCCCCCCCCCCACCTTGGGAATCCTGCTTCCTACACTCTCTCCTCTCACCTCCCGTACCCCTCCCGCCTCTTATCCCCCCTACCTTGAGAATCCTGCTTCCTACACTCTCTTCTCTCACCTCCCGTACCCCTCCCGCCTCCTATCCCCCCCACCTTGGGAATTCTGCTTCCTACACTCTCTTCTCTCACCTCCCGTACCCCTCAGATAGCTGGGCCTTGGATATAGACCGTGGTCTTGTTAATGTCGTAGTCTTTTTAGATCTCAAAAAGGCATTTGATACAGTAGATCACGATATTTTGTTGCGAAAATTGCAATACTATGGGATTTGTCGGACCAGTCATCAATGGTTTGCTTCTTATTTAGATAATCGAACACAGATTTGTCATATTAATTCTTCAGTCAACTCAGAAATGTCTAAGATGTGGTGTTCCCCAGGGAACAATTTTGGGACCTCTTCTGTTTTTGATATATATTAATGACTTACCACACTGTCTGACATATTCGGAACCCAGAATGTACGCAGATGATACTAGCCTAACACTTGCTAGCACTGACATTGAGCATATAAATTATCGCCTTAATCACGACCTGAGTAATGTGTACGAATGGCTGTCTGCTAACAAGCTTACTCTAAATATGACGAAAACTGAGTTTATGCTTATTGCATCAAGGCAGAAGTTATCACAATTTACGGAAAGTCCCTCTCTTACTATATATGAGAACGCAATAGAACAAGTAACCTCCGCTAAATCTCTCGGAGTTTATGTTGATCAAAATATAAACTGGGAGTGTCATATTGAAAACATTTCTAAGAAGATAGCTTGTGCCATTGGTGCAATTAAACGAATTCGGCATCTCACTCCATTTAATATTTTGATGAAAGTTTATAATAGCCTTATTCAACCACAATTTGATTATTGCAACGTAGTGTGGGGAAGCTGTAACAAGGGCCTTTCAGAAAAACTGCAAAGGCTTCAAAACCGCGCAGCTCGTACCCTAATGTCTGCGAGCTATGATAGTAATTTAGATGATTTATTCTGGACACTGGGGTGGCGAAGACTCTATTATCAAAGTTTGGAACAGAAGTCTATCCTAATGTATAAAACATTACATGGTACGACTCCTGATTATCTGAGATCAAGATTCGTATATCGTGACGATGTTAGTGCTTATCATTTAAGGAATACCGAAAACAAATTAGTTCTTCCACAACCTCGAACTGATTATCTCAAGAAAAGTTTTTCGTACAGCGGAGCTCAGTTGTGGAACAACTTACCTATAGACCTAAGACAAGCATCTTCACTGGCCGATTTCAAATCTAAATTAAGTCGGCACAGTTTGAAGTAATATCTTAATTTTAAGTAAATTTTAGACACGGCCTCCATGAAAAGCAGACTTTTCTTTTCTTTTTGTTATTTGAATTTGTTGTTATTAAATTTTTGTAGTTAGTTAGATAGGTAGATAGTCCAGTAACTTAATTGACTGATGGAAAAACCGTGTATAAATAAAGTTATCCTATCCTATCCTATCCTATCCTAACTTGGGAATCCTGCTTCCTACTCTCTCTTCTCTCACCTCCCGTACCCCTCCCACCTCCTATCCCCCCCCCCCACCTTGGGAATCCTGCCTCCTACTATCTCTTCTCTCAGCCCCTGTACCCCTCCCGCCTCCTATCCCCCCCCCACCTTGAGAATTCTGCTTCCTACACTCTCTTCTCTCAGCCACTGTCCCGCCTCCTATCCCCCCCACCTTGGGAATTCTGCTTCCTACTCTCTCCTCTCACCTCTTGTACCCCTCCCGCCTCCTATCACCCCCCCCCCCCCACCTTGGGAATCCTGCTTCCTACTCTTTTTTCTCCCAGCTCCCGTACCCCTCCCGCCTCATCCCCCCCCACCTTGGGAATCCTGCCTCCTACTCTCTCTTCTCCCTCCTATTTTCCCCCGCCCACCTTGGGAATTCTGCTTCCTACTCTCTCTTCTCTCACCTCCCGTAACCCTCCCACCTCCTATCCCCCCCCCCCCCCCACCTTGGGAATCCTGCTTCCTACTCTTTTTTCTCCCAGCTCCCGCACCCCTCCCGCCTCTTATCCCCCCCTACCTTGGGAATTCTGCTTCCTACTCTCTCCTCTCACCTCTTGTACCCCTCCCGCCTCCTATCCCCCCACCTTGGGAATCCTGCTTCCTACTCTTTTTTCTCCCAGCTCCCGTACCCCTCCCGCCTCCTATCCCCCCCACCTTGGGAATTCTGCTTCCTACTCTCTCCTCTCACCTCTTGTACCCCTCCCGCCTCTTATCCCCCCACCTTGGGAATCCTGCCTCCTACTCTTTCTTCTCCCTCCTATTTTCCCCCGCCCACCTTGGGAATTCTGCTTCCTACTCTCTCTTCTCTCACCTCCCGTACCCCTCCCGCCTCTTATCCCCCCCACCTTGGGAATCCTGCCTCCTACTCTCTCTTCTCCCTCCTATTTTCCCCCGCCCACCTTGGGAATTCTGCTTCCTACTCTCCCTTCTCTCACCTCCCGTACCCCTCCCACCTCCTATCCCCCCCCCCCCCACCCTGGGAATTCTGCTTCCTACTCTCTCTTCTCTCACCTCCCGTACCCCTCCCTCCTCCTATCCCCCCCCCCCCCCCCACCTTGGGAATTCTGCTACCTACTCGCTCTACTCTCACCTACCGTACCCCTCCCGCCTCCTATCCCCCCCACCTTGGGAATTCTGCTCCCTACTCTCTCTTCTCTCACCTACTGTACCCCTCCCTCCTCCTATCCCCCCCCCCCCCACCTTGGGAATTCTGCTTCCTACTCGCTCTACTCTCACCTCCCGTACCCCTCCCGCCTCCTATCCCCCCCACCTTGGGAATTCTGCTTCCTACTCTCTCTTCTCTCACCTCCCATACGCCTCCCTCCTCCTATCCCCCCCCCCCCCCCCACCTTGGGAATTCTGCTTCCTACTCGCTCTACTCTCACCTCCCGTACCCCTCCCGCCTCCTATCCCCCCCACCTTGGGAATTCTGCTTCCTACTCTCTCTTCTCTCACCTCCCGTACCCCTCCCTCCTCCTATCCCCCCCCCCCCACCTTGGGAATTCTGCTTCCTACTCTCTCTACTCTCACCTCCCGTACCCCTCCCGCCTCCTATCCCCCCCACCTTGGGAATTCTGCTTCCTACTCTCTCTTCTCTCACCTCCCGTACCCCTCCCGCCTCCTATCTCCCCACCTTGGGAATTCTTCTTTATACTCTCTCTTCTCTCACCTCCCGTACCCCCCCCCCCTCACCTCTTATCCCCCCCCCCCCCTTCTCCACACATAACATTGGCTCACAATACTTTCGACCTTCCCGTCTTAAGCATTCTGTTACGGCTGGTTATAAGAACATGAACATGAACATGAACTCATAGAGTATTGAACAAAAAGAAAAATTGGATGGATATGACATCAACACTCTCCCCATGGCAACGTCAAAAGTCATCAAATAAAGCCTAGGTTTGTTCTAGGCTAAGAACTTAAAACTACTTGGTGGAAGATTTTCGTCTTGATGTATTCTGTCCCCAACAACAAAACGAAAAAAATATGTTGGTTGATCTCAAAGCTACCTCGTATGTAATTAATTTAAGGTGGCTCTGAACCAGTTTGGCAAATATTCATAGATTAGTGTTTGTTCTGTCAATTCAATAAAAAAATATAAATTTAAAAATTTAGCAAACAATTGGGGTGAAAATTGATCTCCTTTTCTTGTCATGACAATGAATTTTAAACCCACACAGATGTGGTGTTGGCGTAGCTGTGAAAGGATGCCAAATATAGAAAGGCCTCATGTTTTATAATTATAGAGGGTTCTCGAACTGCCTTGAGGCGCATGGATGGGAGGACTCACATATGAAAGGAACAGAGATAAGGAGGAGGGTAAATTATGGATTTTCCAGGGTGCCAAGTTCCCAGTGTTGTGGTCTGGTCTTTGCCCATTGTACTGTTTAAATACTTGGATATATATTAGCTCTGTTCAAGCTACTCTTCAATCTAAGGGTAAATGAAGTATTCACTTCACTGGGCCTCTTAGAGTATTCAGAATGGAATAAACGTTCCAAATGGCATTTTTGGTGGGTGCCCTGTGCTCCTCTTAGGAGACATGGGGGCTAAGTAAGTTTTATTATGTTGGCAGTCTAGACAGAAACATTATTAATAGGCACGCAATGCGTGCAAGAGTTTTTTTGAGAAACGTCTTCAGACTGTTGGATATTCGATTTTGGGTAGTGGGACAGAATTATTAGCACATGTTTAAGAGTATAGGTCAGAACTCTTTCAACAAAGATTGATTTCATTCAATGGTAAATTTCCTTTCAAATGAAAAACAAAAACTGATTCAATTATTAAATTGTCATGGAATGACAATTTCCTATTCTGTTGCCGCTTTCAATCGAAGTTGATTCGATTTTAACAGCAAAACTATTCGAAATAAACACAAATACCCGTTATTCAAAGAAAAACGTCAAAGAGATGTATTAAATGCGTGAAACATTCATGCTATTGGCTACTGATCAAGATGCCTAAACGACTAATTAAATTTGAGTTGGAAAATAAATTGATCCAAATAACGGTGCATCTTTCTGTTTACGAATGCTTTATAACAGACAATGCTTTTCAGTGGTGAGTTTCTTGTAACCCTGTTACTAACTGTAAAGTGGCCCATATTTGTCCAAAACAGAATTTACCCAATCAGGTATAAACATTTTCAAGTTTTTTTTGGACTTTTTGTGAGCTCTATTTTAGACCATATTCGTTTTGTCGGAATTGGACTGAAACTAGTGTGCAATGGAGGCTAATGTGGGGGAATATCATTAAAAAGAGCTTCATGTGATTTGTATATGTAATCGCATGGGCCCGAGGGCAATTAAGGATTAATTTCACGCGCATTTTCAAAGTTTTCACAAAATTGCCCGAGTCGCGAAGCAACGAGGGCAATTTGGAAAACTTTGAAAATGCAAGTGAAATTAATCCTTAATTGCACGAGGGCACATTGCGATTACGTGTTTATCACATAAAGGGCAAAATTGTGTACAAAAGAAAACTTAAACGAGATCCGCCATGGCGTGAACCGGTTGGCAAGAATATTTGCTCGTAGCAAAATGACCACATAAAAAATCAACTTATGCCGAGAAACAGTAAAAGTAAGCATAACACAGCATGTGCAATTCACTCATAATAGTTCCTTCACAGATAAACCTGAATGCAGTTTAAATTTTATTTACCTTTGTTTACGAGGCGTCCGACCGCGCAGAAATGCTGCATCGATGAAAGTCATAAACAAAGTGTCCGAACGAGCTTTAATAACTTCTTGAACCTGACATTCTCCTTTCCACAGCGAAAACTGTAAGTACCAACAAAATTTATGCCCTTTCCAGGCTCTGTTTCTAATAAGGCGAAGCAAGTAAAACGAAGAAATGTTATCTTTCAGTGTCGATTTAGTGGTCTCAGCCGCCATGAATAATTTCTTTTCTCCGTGCAGCGCCAATCGTCCAGAGGTTTTTTCGGGCTGTGACAAACGAATTTGGATTGAAAAGTCCTCTCTCTATTCCACCAAGGCACTACTCATTTCTGCCTATCGATTTTCTTTCACATTTGATGAAATAACCGCATTTATATCAAACTCGGATGCATTGCGTTTCTGAACTTTTTTCAAACTCGTTTCAAGCGGGAAACCAACTCAGTGCAGACGACGCGCGCTCAGCCAATCAGGATCAAGTAATCATGCCCTCTTGATTACCAAAAAGTGCCCTCGTGATTAAGAAAAAATGCCCTCTGTCTCAACCAATCAGCGTTCAGTAATTTTGCCCCGTATGTGATAAGCATTGAAAAAGCTTCCCTGTGCTGACCTCCATTGCAAGCCAGTTCCAGTCCAATGCTGACAATACAAATATGGTCTATTTCAAAATAATATTATGAATTGTTGGCCAAATTTATTTTAGGACAACAAATTTGGATTATTTTAAAATAAAATCATTCCTTATACAATTATATACTTCACCTGAAATTTGGACAAAAAGCATAAATGAGTTCTTTTCAAAATGGAGCTTTTGTACAGTTGTCATTTAAAGCTTTGGAAATCGAATAAATGCCGCCAACAGAACTGTTGAATAGCACGGTAAATTAACCATTTTATATTCTATATTCATCAGAAATTCATTTCAATAATTCCACAGTGACAATTAAGTGATGAGAATTTAGAAGAATTATAACTAATCTTTGATACAGCTTTTGGGCATTTGATACTTTGGAATCCCCTGAATAACTGAATTATTGAAAAGCAAAGTGAAATAACCTATTCAGTTTTTGTTTTACCACTAATTCACTTTTATATATAATAAATCCTCAATGTCAAAGTAATGAGAATTTAGCAGAAATAAAAAAGAACATTAGGATTAAAGTGTGCATGACGGATTTTTTATTTATTTATTTATTTGCTTGATTGAATCTACATGGGATGCTGATTTGAACATAAAAAAAACATTCAAAATTGTTTCTTTCACTGTGTTTTAGCTGTTCAAAAACGTGAAATTTCACTTCCTGTTGGGTCAAAAACTGTGTGAGGAAAGGACCTGGGCTTATAATAAAATGAGCCATGACGTCAGCCAAAACCAGAACATGCTCACAAGAAACAAACAAACTGAACAGGGAATTTACTTAGTTGTGCTGCCAGAAAACCAGAAAAGTAATAGGAAAATATATAATAGAATTGAAATTTTGACAATCACACTTGAAATCAATCAGTCACTAAATTGCCTTGATAAGGAATAATAAATTTGCCAGTTTCTCATTTTTGTTTTCCATTTTTGTCAACACAAACATGTTCATGTTCACTAAAGGGCTTGTGAATGTCTTCTTTTAAATTATGTTGAAATCATTAAGTATTCTTTGTTGTTGTGTAATTCAAGAAAATATTCATATCCTACCCATGGAAGGTAGTTGGAAATTCCAAGAGAATGTTAGGTGTCAAAAGCCAACATTTACATGGGTGGGGAAGGGATCAGTTTTTTTTAAATGACATATTGTGGTGTTGTACTTGCTTCTAAATATTTTCCATGTTAAGGGGGGTCCTTCTTAACTACAGATCCATAGCAGTTGCTAAGGGATTGCTGAAGACGAATTTTGGTGGCAAGCCTTTTTGCAGCGTTTCGTATTGCTAAATGGCGAATCTTTTAGAGGGGAACACCTGCTTTGAAAAAATTGACACTGCTTGCGCGTACCTAGTGCCAGTCCCAAACCGCGCGTTAGAATTTAAAATTCCTAAAACTTGGAGGAAAGAAGGTAGAGTTCCATACTTTTTTAAGAATCAGAAATAACTGAGCCTTCTTTACAATCCTACGTAAGGATTTACCATTTACACTTAAAAAAGTAACGCTACTGAAGAAAGTCTGGAAATACGGGTGTCTTTTACGTCATAACTTTTATAATAATGCGAATTTCATAAAACCCATACGAAGCATTGAGCATGTGGACGTTCTTTATTTATTGGCACTGATTTTAATTTTCAGATCTATATGCCCTTTCAGTTTTAGGGTTTTTTCTATTCTGGTCACGCGGCTTGTCAAATATGGACGTGTTTTGAAACTCTTGAAGGACTCTTCAATTGAACAAAGTTGTGTAAAAACCATATCCATAGGAAGTCTGGTTTCCAAAATACGATGGTTAGATACCTTCCATATCAACAAATTGGTAGTTAAGAAGGACCCCCCTTAACATGGTGGTCTCCTTTATCTAACAAAAGTTGTAGACTTTTGAGCCTTCAATGTGCAACAAATGGAGAAAATGATGCAAATTGGCCAATAAGATTGTGCTGCCCACCAAAGCTATGTTATAACATAATTCATAATTAAGGTAACATGAAATTTCTGCACTTGTCCTGTGAGTGGAATGCGACCTTTCCATTTACATGATCACCTCCCTGGTCAATGCACAAACCTCTTCACAACCATGCCCCCCCCCCCCCCACCTCACCCGCACCCCTCCCGCCCCTGTGTCCTCCACCTTACTGAACAAGTACATCAAGCCAACATGCGAATTATTTCAAAGATGAAGATAAAATAATGTTTTACTTATACCAAGTACCAATATCAATATAAACCTCAAACCCTCAATAAATAAATTTAAACTGATTTGCCTCAGCAAATTAAAAAGCTTAAGCTTACCTGTTTCTGTAAAACATCAGAAAACGTGCATAGTTAGTTGAACCAACTATTCAACCAAGCTCCAACGATGCTCTCCAGCTCTTTGCCAAGAAATCGGCATCCTGTTTAACCTGAATATCAAAGGCTTACAGAATAATAAATAGGATGTCATACCTACAAAAACAAAAAGGGACAAGAAAACAAGCTGAATTAAGAACCTTATTCAACATCACGGACAAACTGTCCTTGCAAAGAATGCTGGGAAATGTTATGCAGTTCGCGCGTTATCCACGCGAGTGACACGCGAGTTAGTGTTCGCAGTAGCCTGATTCTCGATCTGGACCGTCTGCGAATCAGGCTACAGGGAGCGGAGGAGCTCGATTGGAACTAATAAATAAAATACGCACTCTTGCGTATATTTTTTCATGTAGCTTCTCATCTGTGAATCAAAACGCACTCATTTGCGGCAGTCCGATGCTTCGATATTTTTTCAGTCCCAATCAGAAGCGTTACGATCAAGTGAAAATCGAGCCAACGAATTTGTAACCAGTCACAAGCAAGACGTACTCGGAGGTCCATTGTGATTCGTTTGTTCTTCCGCTTCTGTACGCGACTACATTAATTTACTTTTCACTGGATTATAATCGACGAGGGTCATAAGGGTAATTGCGTTGCTCTTAGGCAACACTATAGTCTCACAGTGCTTTTCACCACCCAGATGTGGGTACCGGCCAAATAATGCTGGGGGCAATTCTGCGATTGACTGGCATCCCATGCAGGGGGGAGCAGAAATGCTAGTGTGGGCCACTGTGGCTCCAGGCTTTGCCTTTCTCGTGACGGCAATTGCAAAACTCGAAAAACTCTTTGAAATCGTTATGCCCATGACAGTAATAATACAGAACACATTATTCCCATGATGCAATTGGAGCCCAGTAGAATAAAACTGTCAGCGCCTGAGATCCTGGGATCGGATGATCAGTCAGCAAAAGCATTTAAAAAGAAAAATTACAAGTAATGTTATTCAAAGTTTCGTTGTATCTAACACCATATTCAAGATTGAATAATGTTCGTTGAATGTCAAAGTTGTTAAAAGAGTCGATGCAGATACATCAAAAGACATTGAATAAGTTTACTTTTAATTTTTCTTCTTAAAGGGAACCTCCACTCTTACGACAAGTTGACGTTAAATTTTGTAAAATAATTCCTAAATTGCACATTTTTCTGGACAAGGGAGAAATAACATTTAGAAGCTACAAACAGTGGAAAAGATAATCGCTTTTAAATTTCTCGAGAGCCGTCATTTTGGATTTTTAGACGAGTAATGGTCGCCCAATTGTTCCACACAAAAGGTCCTTTCCTTTCTAACAATAGCGGCAACCAAAACACATCATAAAATCCAAAATTGCAGCACCCGGGAAATTTAAAAGCGATGTCCTCTAAAATTTTGAATTTAGGCATTACTTTTAACAATTAAATGTCAAATTGTAGTAAGAGTGGCAGTTTCCTTTAAGCCTGAGAAAGCGTGATATTAAGAGATCTGACAAACTTTGTTGAAAAAATGAATGCAAAGTTTTATTCCATACTTTCCAGTTTACATTGTCCAGAATAATAATATTTTCAACATCATTTCTGCTTGGATGAGCTTGTTTTCAACTTATTTTCAATTTTTTTTCTCCTCCAAAAGTACCCGAAGACAAAAAAAGGAAATTTTTAACAAGGTATATGTCTTCAGGTGTTTTGCCAGGGTTTTTGTTTTAACTTTTTGTTTTGATTTTTGCTTTTGCATTTGACTTTTTTATTTTTGTATTTTTGTATTGGTTTTTCTTGATGGTTTTTTAATTTTTTTTTTGTTGGTCAGGTGGTAGTGGAAATTGAAAATTCGTAGAAGTGTCAGTTCAGGAAATTGCGGGGTCAAAGATTATTGAGTGCTGGCATAGTCAGATTGTTATGGGGTAAGGGATCAGTTGGGAGAAGAAAGGGCTGGGGTAATGGGAGGTACATGCATGTACAGGGGTGTAAAAAAGTGGTGTTAGGGATACGGGAATTAGGATGTTTGAAAGGTAGCACGAAAGGGATAGGATAGGTAGCTTTTGGGTAGTGGCAAGTTTGGGAATAGAAGCCAGTTGAAGTTGAGTATGGGAAAGTGGGAAGTTTCGGGCCAGGGTAGGGAATGTTGGTAGAACAGGGTGTAAGGGTAGTGGAATATTCCATAGGGTAAGGGTGATGGGAGGTGTGGGTATCAGTAGGGTTGAGTTGGGACTGGACTTAAAAAAAGGATTTTGAAATTTTTTGTTTTTTTTCTTTTTCTTTTTAAAAATTTTGAATTTTTTTCTTTTGCTTTTAACTCATTTTAAATTATTTTTCACCCACTCACCAAACAGAAAGATGTTGCTTTTTTACAAATCATGTTGAGAAAAAAAATAAAAAAATGTTCATGGCTCCAGGAGCATTCTGCCATGAACGGAGACGACCTGCTCCTGGTCAGTTTCTTCTTGGTCGTCGTCTCCGCAAACAGGGAGCAGTTTGTTCCCGTTTTTCAACCTGTGGCATAAACGGGGTCAAGGCTACATAAGTTTTCAGAGCTTAAAACGGACACAAATTATTTGTTATAACCACATCTCTCTAGAAATGCTCAATGTAGTCGCAGAAAATATCCATACTCCCTCAACAGAAGATTGTGTGGTTCCAAAAATTTCCATTCCTTCTCCAAGGATGGTTCTTTGGTTTGGACCCTCCCACCCCTTGGAATTTACAGTTTAGCTTCATACTTTCTTTTGAAAATTTGGGCTATTGAGACCACCCTCCCCTTCAGAATATCCAATGACTATCCTTGGGGTGGGTATGGGTATTTTCTGGAACCGCACATTGAGGGACAGTTGTCTATGCATACCATATATGATCAAATAAATCTAATTAGCTAAAATAAAGTTCATGTGAAGTACAGCATCTGAATCAATTTGGAACGGCTGATTGAATTTAAATGGACTCAGCTGTTCTTCCTGTCTGGCTCAGCCAGAAAGAATGCCTGTGGACCAGCCTTGATTCAAATGCCGATCTTCACTTGAGCCAATTAAAATGCATAAATTATTCAAATTTGTTTTCGAGCTGAATGCGTAATTTTTCCCTATTGAATTAAGTTCAGCTGAATTAATGTCAGCCTGTGAATCAATTCAGCCGATCTAAATAATTTGGGTCAGCCCAAAATCTTAATTCAATTCGGCTAAGTGAATATGCTGACAGTGTATGAATTGGGCCTGACAGTGCTTGCTCAGTTGTCATGCAATTAATCACAAAGCTGATTTTTGTTGCGTTAAACCAAACTGGCCCTACCACCTGGGCCCACTCAGTCCATGTAAATCCCCCAAACTAAAAAAAAAACCTGTTATATATTGAGTGGCATAATGTTTGATTTCGTGATCAGACTAAACATTTTCTTTGGCCTAGAGTGAATGCAGCTCTTGATTGGGCAACAGTACAAATAACAATGAAACAGAAACTAAATTTCTTATACTCCTACCTCAGGAACAAATGCTTCCCCGTTCCACACTCTCTTCACTCGTCTTCGACGAGCCCTGCTGTTTGAATTGCAGGGCTCTGCAGTCCCCACCTCCTGAAATGCAAAACCAATCAATTGTTTTAAAAACCCAAAATAAAAGTTAATTTAAAGCTGTGCTTTTTGCTTGCATTTAATTAACCTTGCGAGATGTGCAATTATACTTTAATCCATATAACTGTTAAGCCACAAAGCTGCCTGCCACAACTGAACAATTTCCATTCTCACCTGAGAGTGCTGGATATTGCTTTCCAGAGGAGTGGAATTAACTGGATCCTGGACCATGGCACCAAAAAGGAGTTGATAAGCAGTCCTCAGGTAGTAATGAACATATCCCATGGTGTCAGGTGTGTCTACATCAGAGGGCGGGGCACCAACAGACACAGGCAAATCCTCAGTCTTGATTTTAGCGCACATCTCTAGCGCATTTTGAACTGAGTTTAATGCCATCTCCTCAGAATTGGCAGGCATATCACATGGCAGCGTCAAAGAGCCAGACACCTGACCAGAGCCAGGTTGATGACTGCTATCTTCCACAGCTTCATCAGCACACATTTGATGGTTGACAGGTGCAGGAACAGCAGATTCTTTAGCTTTACACTGCCGGCTGGATTTCCGCAATGGCTCAATGACATCGTTGAGATCGTCTGACTGCTCTTCTGACTCACCCACAAACATTTCCGAGCTTCTCTTTCGTTTCCTTTGGCTTACAGCTTCAGTCGGCTCGTCGACATCAAGCGTTGAATCCTCTGTGTATTCACTGATATTGTTCTCAGCAATGACAGTTTTTTCTGCGTCATCTACATACACTGAAGAGAGCTTTTCAATTAGCATGCTTGTGCAAGCCCCACAGGTCGACCTGTGGGGCTTCATGCACTGAGCATATAATGGAAGTTACACAGATCTGTGTAACTTCCATTATATGCTCAGTGCATGAAGCTGCATCACTCATACATTCATTGGCTTTGCTTTCGCTCAAATCAGTTGACTCTTCTGTAGCTGCGGCTTCAGATAACATTAGTAAATTCAGCACAGAATCCTTTTTAATGGGCATGTTGATGTGAGCCTCAGAGGACTGAGTCAGAGCAACGGAATGAGCACTCTTCTCATGAAGATCAGATCTGGATTCCCTGATTGTCTTCTCATTAATGATCATCGTTTCCTCTGTAGCTACAGTTTCAGCTGACTGATTTAACTCTCCAGAAAGTTTGGATGAAATAACTTCCTCCACTGAGTTCGAACTCAGTTGAGAAAGTTATTTCATCCAAACTTAGAAACCTCAATACCTTAATACCTCAAATACCTCAAACCTTAGTTAGAAACCTCAATACCTGGTTCATCCTTATCATCTTCAGCCACAGTAAGCTCTTAATACCTTAATACCTCAATACCTTAATACCTTAATACCTTAATACCTCAAATACCTAATACCTCAATACCTCAAACCTTAATTAGAAACCTCAATACCTGGTTCATCCTTATCACCTCCAGCCACAGTAAGCTCTTCAATGTTACACAGCCGTCTGTATTTTTGTAATGGCTCAACAAGATCCTCAGACTGTTGTGCAGTTACTGAGCAACTATTGTTCAGCTGCAGAATCTCCTCCATGCACTTTTCAGAGCTCCTCTTCCGTTTCCTTTGTCTTATGCTATTATCTGCTGCTGACTGTTGTACATCCTGTGAAGAAAGTTTTTCAATGCACATTTTTGTGCGAGACTCAGAGGACTGTGTCACAGCAACTGAATGAGCACTTCTTTCATCCATAGCAAAAGTACATTCATCGATTTCCTGCTGTTCAGTGTTTGTTGTTTCCTCTGTAGCAACAGCTTCAGCTGACTCATGTAGCTCCAATGATGAAACCTTTTCAATGGGAATGCTGATGAACATGTGAGACCCAGAGGACTGTGTCACAGCAACTGAATGAGCACTCCTTCCATCAACAATAGCATTTTCACTGATTTCCTGCTCTTCAGTGTTTGTTGTTTCCTCTGTAGCAACAGCTTCAGCTGACTCATGTAGCTCCAATGATGAAACCTTTTCAATTGGAACGCTGATGTGAGACCCAGAGGACTGTTCAGTGTTTGTTGTTTCCTCTGTAACAACAGCTTCAGCTGACGCATGTAGCTCCAATGATGAAACCTTTTCAATGGGAACACTGATGTGGGACCCAGACGACTGTGCCACAGCAACTGAATAAGCAATCCTTTCATCAACAAAAGCATTGTCACTGATTTCCTGCTGTTCAGTGTTTGTTGTTTCCTCTGTAACAACAGCTTCAGCTGACGCATGTAGCTCCAATGATGAAACCTTTTCAATGGGAACGCTGATGTCAGACCCAGAGGACTGTGTCACAGCAACGGAATGAGCACTCCTTCCATCAACAATAGCATTTTCAATGATTTCCTGCTGTTCAGTGTTTGTTGTTTCCTCTGTAGAAACAGCTTCAGCTGACTCATGTCGCTCCAATGATGAAACCTTTTCAATGGGAACGCTGATGTGAGACCCAGAGGACTGTTCAGTGTTTGTTGTTTCCTCTGTAACAACAGCTTCAGCTGATGCATGTAGCTCCAATGATGAAACCTTTTCAATGGGAACGCTGATGAGAGACCCAGAGGACTGTGTCACAGCAACTGAATGAGCACTCCTTCCATCAACAAAAGCATTGTCACTGATTTCCTGCTGTTCAGTGTTTGTTGTCTCCTCTGTAACAACAGCTTCAGCTGACTCATGTAGCTCCAATGATGAAACCTTTTCAATGGGAACACTGATGTGGGACCCAGACGACTGTACCACAGCAACAGAATAAGCAATCCTTTCATCAACAAAAGCATTGTCACTGATTTCCTGCTGTTCAGCGTTTATTGTTTCCTCTGTAATAACAGCTTCAGCTGACACATGTAGCTCCAATGATGAAACCTTTTCAATGGGAACGCTGATGTGGGACCCAGACGACTGTGCCACAGTAACTGAATGAGCACTCCTTTCATCAACAATAGCATTTTCAATGATTTCCTGCTGTTCAGTGTTTATTGTTTCCTCTGTAGCAACAGTTTCAGCTGACTCATGTAGCTCCAATGATGAAACCTTTTCAATGGGAACACTGATGTGAGACCCAGAGGACTGTTCAGTGTTTGTTGTTTCCTCTGTAACAACAGCTTCAGCTGACGCATGTAGCTCCAATGATGAAACCTTTTCAATGGAAATGCTGATGTGGGACCCAGACGACTGTGCCACAGTAACTGAATGAGCACTCCTTTCATCAACAAAAGCATTGTCACTGATTTCCTGCTGTTCAGTGTTTGTTGTTTCCTCTGTAACAACAGCTTCAGCTGACGCATGTAGCTCCAATGATGAAACCTTTTCAATGGGAACGCTGATGTGAGACCCAGACGACTGTGTCGCAGCAACTGAATGAGCACTCCATTCATCAACAAGAGATTTGTCACTGATTTCCTGCTGTTCAGTGTTTGTTGTTTCCTCTGTAACAACAGCTTCAGCTGACGCATGTAGCTCCAATGATGAAACCTTTTCAATGGGAACGCTGATGTGAGACCCAGACGACTGTGTCACACCAACTGAATGAGCACTCCTTTCATCAACAAGAGTATTGTCACTGATTTCCTGCTGTTCAGTGTTTGTTGTTTCCTCTGTAACAACAGCTTCAGCTGACGCATGTAGCTCCAATGATGAAACCTTTTCAATGGGAATGCTGATGTGAGACCCAGACGACTGTGTCACAGCAACTGAATGAGCACTCCTTTCATCAACAAGAGTATTGTCACTGATTTCCTGCTGTTCAGTGTTTGTTGTTTCCTCTGTAACAACAGCTTCAGCTGATGCATGTAGCTCCAATGATGAAACCTTTTCAATGGGAACGCTGATGAGAGACCCAGAGGACTGTGTCACAGCAACTGAATGAGCACTCCTTCCATCAACAAAAGCATTGTCACTGATTTCCTGCTGTTCAGTGTTTGTTGTCTCCTCTGTAACAACAGCTTCAGCTGACTCATGTAGCTCCAACGATGAAACCTTTTCAATGGGAACACTGATGTGGGACCCAGACGACTGTACCACAGCAACTGAATAAGCAATCCTTTCATCAACAAAAGCATTGTCACTGATTTCCTGCTGTTCAGTGTTTGTTGTTTCCTCTGTAATAACAGCTTCAGCTGACACATGTAGCTCCAATGATGAAACCTTTTCAATGGGAACGCTGATGTGGGACCCAGACGACTGTGCCACAGTAACTGAATGAGCACTCCTTTCATCAACAATAGCATTTTCAATGATTTCCTGCTGTTCAGTGTTTATTGTTTCCTCTGTAGCAACAGTTTCAGCTGACTCATGTAGCTCCAATGATGAAACCTTTTCAATGGGAACGCTGATGTGAGACCCAGAGGACTGTTCAGTGTTTGTTGTTTCCTCTGTAACAACAGCTTCAGCTGACGCATGTAGCTCCAATGATGAAACCTTTTCAATGGGAATGCTGATGTGGGACCCAGACGACTGTGCCACAGCAACTGAATGAGCACTCCTTTCATCAACAAAAGCATTGTCACTGATTTCCTGCTGTTCAGTGTTTGTTGTTTCCTCTGTAACAACAGCTTCAGCTGACGCATGTAGCTCCAATGATGAAACCTTTTCAATGGGAACGCTGATGTGAGACCCAGACGACTGTGTCGCAGCAACTGAATGAGCACTCCTTTCATCAACAAGAGCATTGTCACTGATTTCCTGCTGTTCAGTGTTTGTTTTTTCCTCTGTAACAACAGCTTCAGCTGACGCATGTAGTTCCAATGATGAAACCTTTTCAATGGGAATGCTGATGTGGGACCCAGACGACTGTGCCACAGCAACTGAATGAGCACTCCTTTCATCAACAAAAGCATTGTCACTGATTTCCTGCTGTTCAGTGTTTGTTGTTTCCTCTGTAACAACAGCTTCAGCTGACGCATGTAGCTCCAATGATGAAACCTTTTCAATGGGAACGCTGATGTGAGACCCAGACGACTGTGTCGCAGCAACTGAATGAGCACTCCTTTCATCAACAAGAGCATTGTCACTGATTTCCTGCTGTTCAGTGTTTGTTTTTTCCTCTGTAACAACAGCTTCAGCTGACGCATGTAGTTCCAATGATGAAACCTTTTCAATGGGAATGCTGATGTGAGACCCAGACGACTGTGTCACAGCAACTGAATGAGCACTCCTTTCATCAACAAGAGTATTGTCACTGATTTCCTGCTGTTCAGTGTTTGTTGTTTCCTCTGTAACAGCTTCAGCTGACGCATGTAGCTCCAATGATGAAACCTTTTCAATGGGAACGCTGATGTGAGACCCAGACGACTGTGTCACAGCAACTGAATGAGCACTCCTTTCATCAACAAGAGTATTATCACTGATTTCCTGCTGTTCAGTGTTTGTTGTTTCCTCTGTAACAACAGCTTCAGCTGACGCATGTAGCTTCAATGATGAAACCTTTTCAATGGGAACGCTGATGTGAGACCCAGACGACTGTGTCACAGCAACTGAATGAGCACTCCTTTCATCAACAAGAGTATTATCACTGATTTCCTGCTGTTCAGTGTTTGTTGTTTCCTCTGTAACAACAGCTTCAGCTGACGCATGTAGCTTCAATGATGAAACCTTTTCAATGGGAACGCTGATGTGAGACCCAGACGACTGTGTCACAGCAACTGAATGAGCACTCCTTTCATCAACAAGAGTATTGTCACTGATTTCCTGCTGTTCAGTGTTTGTTGTTTCCTCTGTAACAACAGCTTCAGCTGACGCATGTAGCTCCAATGATGAAACCTTTTCAATGGGAACGCTGATGAGAGACCCAGACGACTGTGTCGCAGCAACTGAATGAGCACTCCTTTCATCAACAAGAGCATTGTCACTGATTTCCTGCTGTTCAGTGTTTGTTTTTTCCTCTGTAACAACAGCTTCAGCTGACGCATGTAGTTCCAATGATGAAACCTTTTCAATGGGAACGCTGATGTGAGACCCAGACGACTGTGTCACAGCAACTGAATGAGCACTCCTTTCATCAACAAGAGTATTGTCACTGATTTCCTGCTGTTCAGTGTTTGTTGTTTCCTCTGTAACAACAGCCTCAGCTGACGCATGTAGCTCCAATGATGAAACCTTTTCAATGGGAACGCTGATGTGAGACCCAGACGACTGTGTCACAGCAACTGAATGAGCACTCCTTTCATCAACAAGAGTATTGTCACTGATTTCCTGCTGTTCAGTGTTTGTTGTTTCCTCTGTAACAACAGCTTCAGCTGACGCATGTAACTCCAATGATGAAACCTTTTCAATGGGAACGCTGATGTGAGACCCAGACGACTGTGTCACAGCAACTGAATGAGCACTCCTTTCATCAACAAGAGTATTGTCACTGATTTCCTGCTGTTCAGTGTTTGTTGTTTCCTCTGTAGCTACAGCTTCAACTGACTCAATGCCTGGTTCATCCTTATCATCTCCAGCCACAGTAAGCTCTTCAATGCTACACAGCCGTCTGTATTTTTGTAATGGCTCAACAAGATCCTCAGACTGTTGTGCAGTTACTGAGCAACTATTATTTAGCTGCAAAATCTCATCCATGCACTTTTCAGAGCTCCTCTTCCGTTTCCTTTGTCTTATGCTATTATCTGCTGCTGACTCTTTTACATCCTGCGAAGAAAGTTTTTCAATGGACATTTCCGTGCAAGACTCAGAGGACTGTGTCACAGCAACTGAATGAGAACTTCTTTCATCCATAGCAAAAGTACATTCCACGATTTCCTGCTGTTCAGTGTTTGTTGTTTCCTCTGTAGCAACAGATTCAGCTGACTCGTGTCGCTGCAATGATGAAACCTTTTCAATGGGAATGCTGATGTGAGACCCAGAGGACTGTGTCACAGCAACTGAATGAGCACTCCTTTCATCAATTGCACAAACGTTGTCACTGAATTCCTGCTGTTCAGTGTTTGTTGTTTCGTCAATAGCAACAGCTTCAATGGGCATGTCATTGTTCATCTCAGAGGACTGTGTCACAGCCAAAGAATGAGCACTCCTTTCACCAATTTCATAACAGGATTCGCTGTTGCCAACCTCGGAGGACTTTGTCACTGCAATTAGATAAGTACCTCCTGACGTCAATATTACAGGGAGGTCTACATGTTGTAGACAAAATTATTTTTTAGGGAAAAATTTTATGGTTTCCAACTTGACTTAATGTATTTCAGTTTTACAATTACATAAAGTAAGATGCATATCTGCAAACAAATTATTGACACTTTTTGTTCACTCAAATTCACTCAACCAAATATTTATTCAAACACCAAAACTAACTTGACAAGAAGGAATGCTTGAAGTAGTTTTTGATTCCAATTTTTCAAAGTTGGAACCTCCATGGAAAATAAAACTTGGTTCGAGAAATTGGGTTGGCTGAAAGAAGACTATAGGTTTGACTTATCGGGATTTTTGACAAATCAAAGACTTAAGCAATCTGTATTCCACTGTAACAGTTTCTCTTTTCACTTAAAAAAGACAGCGATATTTAAGATATTGTCAACACATATAATACTTTGGAACGTAAGTATTTTCACATATGATAACGATTTTTACTTATTTTGCTTAGGGGTCCAATAGCACAGGGTAGGGTTGGAAGATCCGCTAGCAGATATGGACTTTGGGATGTAAATCCAGTAGGACACTCACCCTATATGTGCTTTAATAGAAAGTTTTCTCTGCATGCGCACTAGATGCAATGACGTGATGTGACATTGTGACATGAATTATGTGCATGGCAAAGATGCATACAGGCAATTAGTGTAAATGTCATAAATTATTGTGCTCATTAAAGTCATAAAATCATGCATGGGTTAATGACTTGACTGCGATTTACGAGTAAGCATAAAAAATAACAAAGCCAGAATTTCAATTTTGGTGTTTCGTTTGAAAAGCCTGAGTAATATATGTAGCTTGAACTTCTTAAGGAAGTCCAATAATTTGCTATCTTCAGATCGAAATAGATTAAACTTGGTCAGATTCCACAGATTTAACATCCAACACATACATTGTCCTTCTCATGAATATTAGTTCGGTCATAAAATAAATTTTTGAAATATATCTATCATGATTACATAACTCACAAATTAACCCATAAGTTTTGAAATGTTTCATGATAAATTTATATTTTAACAAAGCATTGGCACATTCATTTCCATAATTTAAGTGCCGTATATGGAGAATCATGACAAAAAATTAACCAACCAAAATTGTAACACTTGCATTAAATTCAGTGTGTGCTAGCTTCCACTGTACAGCATATAACCTTGTTTTATAACTTGGTTTACAGTAAACATTTTTTAGCCACATAAAATTAGGCTCCCTGGATCCACCAGGAATGTGTTTACTTATTAAGCCTAATTACATGATATGTACGTCCGAGGTAGAAACTTTAATATGAATTCACTTCAGCCCCAGTTGTCCATCCATTCCATTTGATGTATTAAATTTCAAATTTCATTCACGCAAAGGAATAAAATTACAGATTGAAGAAATATATCATAGTGGCCGCCCTCAAGGCTCAAGAAATACTGCAATTCCACTGCATTTTCATTCATATTTGATGAAAAATATTTCTTAGTGAATGTGCAGATCCAAATTAAACGGAAACCACAGTTAAACAGCTGCCTGCAGGCACTTCAACTTACCTTTTAAGCCTTGCCAGGGCCTCACTGCCAGAGCCTCCTCAGCCTCCATAATGTTGTTGCTCATCAGTGCTTCTTCAATAGAAGCGTTGTCCTGCTCCTTTATAGCACAGTAACATTAAAAATATTAATAATAATAGTAATAACAATAACAATCGTCATCATAATCAGAATAAGAATGATATGTTATACTTCCTAACCTGTGGATACCCCTAGTTATATTTTTAATACACTTGGTCCAAAGCTTGGGACATTTTGAGATCTTCTTTGGTTTGCGTTTTTGAGTTTGCCCTGTGAGCTGTGCTGAACACATGGAATACTGTACAGTTCAATGGAAAACTAAACCTTACCGCAATGCTTCCCTCAACAGTAGTGAAAAAAATTGCTGTGAAATACTGTGGAATGGAAATACTGTGGAAATACTGTGGAATACTGTACAGTTTAATTGAAAACTAAACCCTTCTGCAGTGCTTCCTTCATCAGTAGTAAAAATATTGCTGTGCGCTGTTGGATTCAGATTGTTTCACCTTATCTTGGGTACCTATCCTGGGTCGAAGGCACTCCCCTAATTTCTAATTATTACTAGTTATATATTTTTAATAAACTTGGTGCGAAAGGTTGGGAAGTTTTTAACACAAAATAGTTAATACTTTTACCTGTTTTGTTTCTGCAGATTGACTGATTGCATTTATAGCTTTCTCCAGTACTTTAAGTGCAGATGTCAACAAATCACAAGCTGGATCATTTGGCTTGGCCTGCATTTCCAAAGTATGGAGAAGGATTTGTCGTGCCTCTGTTTCAATATAGATAATGGACAGAATAAAAGTATTATTTTATTAATCAATCCTCTGTATTACATGTAGCATAAGTTCCTAAGGATCATCGTACAGAATACGGAATACTTTTGATTTAGTGACTGTGCCACTCTGGATACCATAAAATTCTGGTTATTAGCCCTGGGCTTATACAACTTCGTAAGGGGTTTTGGGTGGGCTTATAAGCGGAGGGGCTTATGTCCGAAAGGGCTTATAAGCGGAGTAAAAAATAATGTTTCGAAATGAGCCACAGTAGGCTAAAAACAGTAGGCTAAAAACGGTAGACTAAAAAGTCAAATAAAGCAACATTTAACCCTGTTCAGTACTGTCATCCAGCAGAGGGGGGCTTACATCCGGGGGGGCTTATAACCGGATGTATTTTTTTGTTTCCAGTTACAGATGGACCTATAACTGGGGGGCTTATAAGTGGGGGGCTTATAACCGGAATTTTACGGTATGGCAGAAATAAATGAATGTAAAAAGATTAAGGTGATTCCTCAGTATTGCATTACACATTCCCACTGCACAGACTTTTGTGTGTAATTAGTGCACACATTGGACAAAATCACAGGTTTTTTCTTTACAGCTTGGCGCACATTACAAGAGGGTAAATTGTTGTTTTCTTGTAAACAAGCATATGACCAATAATTATTGCACAATTTGGATATGCAAATTGTCCTCTTTAAGTTGAACAATAAATTCAAACCAAATTCATCAGAGGGAAAAAAGGTAAAGCAGAATGAGTGTACAAAACTGTATGCTAAACTTTGCTTCCAGGTACCGCAAAATGTACTGTAATGTGGACCGATAAAATAACATGTGCCATTAGTACCAGAATGGGCATAAATGACGTAAGACTGGTCCATCATAACTCTCTATCTTTTTTATTGTATTTTTCTAAACAGTGCTTGGAAGGGAACATTAAGGGACAGTTTTAGAAAAATCGGTCGACAAGTTCTATTTCTGTGGAATCACCTTAAAGGGGCAGTCTCACCAAGATATAGCTCTACTTCGAAATCCCATGAAAGCGTTGGTATTTATTTTAAATCCACTAATAGTTCCCTAACCTTGCTAAAACGCACTGTACTGGTCAAGAAAGTTGTTTAAAACTTGTTTGTCTATGGATGGGTACGAAAGAAGTGGTCTAAAACTTGAAAACGTCGGCCCGACGTTTTCAAGTTTGACAGTGTTACTTTGAGGGAAACCACTAAAAAACATTGATTATGGCTTGTTCACATCTTAGAGAGTGAAATTATGCCTTTTTGCTGTTTAGAGGTCATTCTGTTGATCAGTAAGTGCACCTTTATAATTCTAGCATGGTTTCCTCCCAAACGTAGTAGACCTTTCATGATACTGCCCCTTTAACTTCTCTTCATACAGGCAAATGAGTCACACATTACCAATGGTGAAAACACCACCCCCAAACGCACTGTCCTGACAAAGCTGACAACAGAAAATAGAGCTGTTAAGTTTTGGAACTTATTTCAAGTACCTGTTATGTCCGTGCTGATGGTCGATAAGCCAACAGATTGCTTGACACCGCGAGGGGCGTCATTCACCACTGATGAGCTATCCTATAGAAGAGAATATATAGAATAACAATTATTCAAGTAGAAATAATTACACTGTTCATTTCTAGGTCCTGTTACATTGAGTAATGAGCTACACGAGTGAAAGATTGCATTCTCTGAAATGTTTGCACTCATGCCTGAAAACAAGACTGGTGGAAGGCCAATAACTACATCAAAATGGCAAGAAAATAGGAAAATCAAACAAAACCCCAAAATTAAGTCTCGAAATTGTGATATCTATCCATGCCCAAGCAAAAATGTCATAAATTGCAATACTGGCAAAATATCAGAAATGTTGTTTTAAGTAGTTTCAGTTGGGACTAATTTAACTTGTAACCAAGAAGAAAAGTTAAATTTCAGATTTTTTGTAACCACTAGTTTTCTTGCTTCCTAAAGTACAACTCTGTAAAATGTGGTAAAATTCTAATAACTGGCTCATTTGACATCATGCCTGTCTTGTAAGACAATAAAATTCCCCTTCCACAACATAATTTTGATCAATTGCGCAAAGCTTCGAGCATTCGAAAACCTTGAGCATGCACACTCAGACTCGCGTCACCATTCGCACCACCATTCTCTAAAGAGCATGCGAAGGAGAACACTTATGTTTCAGGGAATACATTATAAAATGACAACTCTAACTCAAGCTCTATTTGCAAAAATATAGAGCGAAGGCACTACCACAAATCTTTAGGTTTCCAGAAATTTTCCAGAATCCAAAATTTCAAACCCCAGAAAATCCTTCAATCATCCCTGTCACTTTTAAACACGAGTCCCCCCTGCCCCCCAGGGGTGGCTCATGCTTAGCGTAAGAACTAATGAAAGATACCAGTGACATAAAACATAGAGTGACCAAGACAACAAAGAACCTTGAAACAATGTAGGGCTGGGCAGGTTGTTCAAAGCATGTTTAAGTTAATCTAGGATTTGGATGAATTCTGATTGCAGTGTTTTAACTTTTCAGTGAGGTTTTCTATTTACATTTTCTGTCTTCCAGTTTTGACATCGACTAATCTCAAACTCCACAAAATATAAGCAATAAAAACACTTATCAACTTAAAATCCTGGGTAAGTGTTAATCAGTATTTGTACATCCGGCCCGGATCAGGAGAGCAAATACAAAACAAAGAAATATAACACAAGTTCATTCACATATTATATGTGAAAATGCTTGTGCTATTTTCCCTTGTTTTGTTACAACGAGGTAAACAACCTGAGCACCGGGTGAATAACTATTTGAGTATAATTTTCAGAGGTGAATATCAAGAACAACAAAATACAAAATAAAGAACTAAAATGTGAAAACAACAAACACAAGTGATCCCTTGTACAGTTTTTTTCTGTCCTCTAGTTTTGACAAACTTCACAAAATATAAGCAACAAAAACACTTTTAAATAAACCCCAAATCAACTTAAAATTCTGGGTTAGTGTTAATCGGTATTCGTACAATCCGGCCCAGATCAGGAAAGCAAATATTATAATTACAAAACAAAGAAATATATCACAGGTTCATACACATATTATATGTGAATACATATATCTTATTAGACGTTTTGTTGTGTAGTATCGCCAAGTATTTTTACGAGTTGTGCCGTATTTTGACGAGCCCGTAGGGCGAGTCAAAATACAAACAACGAGTAAAAATTCTCGGCGATACTACACAACAAAACGTCTAATAAGAGATTTATTATCCAACAAGCCAAAATGTTATCTCAAAGCGGGCGAATTTCGCGGATATTTATTTGCCGCGAATGCGTGACAGAAGTATGCGAAGCGGAACGGAATTGGCGCGGGATATCCAGCTAACTGATTGGTCAAGAGCATGAGAACACGTCAAACTCCTTTTGTGGTCGAGCACGCCATCACTGGTGCAATTTATTTCACTTTTTACAACGTGTCGGCTAACGTGTCGTCTAGCTGTTTCTCGCTCCAAAACTTTTCAAGCTCGTCGTTTGTTAGACCCAGCGCCTTGTTTGGATGACCATCTTTACCTGACAGCCTTAGTTGCTTTCGTTTTGTGATTTTTCTAAGATCTTATCTTGAATGATGCTGTAATTCTTGCCATGTTGACGTAGAAAGCGGTCGAAACTTCGTTGCAACGAAGTTAAAGTTCCTGGCTCGAACTCATCTCCGTTAAGTTTTCTAACTTTGATGAAAAACTGGGCAAGGAGACTGTTCAGTTCCTCGGGAGGAATATCCTCCATTGGCCTTCTCTCGTTGATGGAGTTGCACCACCGAGTCCAAACATTGAGGTCAGTTTTCGTCTTCTTTGTTGTGTTGCTGTTTCTATTTTCTTCAATAAATGATGAAATTTCACTCTCGTTTAACTGCTTTTCTTTGTTCTATTTATTTAATAAACTTGGATCAATACTCGCCAGCCATTCCGACTCTTCATCGTCAGAAAAAATAATTTAAATTGTCCGCCATTTTTTCGTAACTTCAATCCAATTCGTCGCTCGCGTTGCGCGAAACCTGTCTAACCAGTTCTCTGGAGTACAAATATCATGTGATATTTGTACTCGTTTTGGGCGTTATTTGTACTCCACGAAGCAGTGTTGGATAATAAACCTCTGATATTTTCCCTTGTTTTGTTACAACGAGGTAAACAACCTGGGGTTCACTGAGCACCGGGTAAATAACTATTTGAGTATAATTTTCAGAGGTGAATATCAAGAACTACAACATAAAGAACTAAAATGTGGAAACAACAAAAACAACTGCTCGATCCCTTGTACAGTTTAACACACTGATTGTGAATCAATTTACACAACAAGCTTAGTTAATCGTTTATGCAACAACAAAAGGAACATTTATGAAAAATACATTCATCTGGTACCTTTGTTTGATCGGTAGTGACTTACGGACAAATGTGTTTATCATCTTGAAACTGAATGCGTAGCTCCGTACTGAAGGGAAACATATTTCGGGCACTCGATCTGACATAACACATATTTTTGTATATGGCCGCGCGATCAACGAAACCATTGTGTTAACAATCTTTCAGTGCCTTAGGCATCATCACTTGAAAATATTTTTGGTCTACGAGCGTTGGTAGTCGTTTCCCGAGATTCCCAATGTTTTAAACATTCTGGACTTGAAAATATTTCTTGCGAAGAAACGAAAATTTCATTCAGCAAATCGTCCACCATGTTTACTTGCTTGGATGACAAAGGTGGCGTGGCTCAGTAACCAAGCCTTGCAATGCACTTCTCGAACAAAAAGAATGGGACCGATTGTAATTTGAGCCTCTGGAAAAGTATAAAATACGCAATGTGGATAAACAAATGTTGACGAGTGAAATTAGGAAATTATTCCACAGCCTTTAGGCGAGGAAACTTAAAAAATTTTGACAAAACGCTAGTGAAATTATTACCTGTAACTTCACCAGTATACCATTTGAGAGCTTTCTTTTTTTGAAAACTAGCAATGGTATATTGCAATTCCTGAGTTTTGACTGGAAAGCTCAAATACTACAATTCTTTTGGGCGTTTTTAATAAAACATTAAAATAATTAAACGATTATTTCACTCATCTCACATCCAACGCGCGCTCTTGGAAAATTTATTAAATAATGGGTAACAAATTACGCTTCTGACTTGTCTATTGTATCTTGAACTCCAAGTTTTTTAAAGTTAAATAAAGTTTGCAATTTTCTGTTTCTTTCGCCAAAATCCTTTCAGAATCCCTTTTTGCCGTTCATAAAATTTTTCAAAGTTGAGTCAACTGCCGAATATTCCTTACATTATTGGCTATAGTTTTCATGAATGAACTGAAACCGGCGCCCGTGTTACTGGTAAACCCTCAAAAATTCGATCGATGCCATTTACGTGATTGGCCTCCTGTTTTGAAGTCGTTTTGAAGTATAAACTATCGTCAAATATAAACGTCGTTTTGAAATCTAGTCCCAAATGTTCCAGTTGACATTTCACAACTTGCCTGACTTTTGTTTTTTTTTTCAAGGTTAAATTTCCACCACAAGATCCTGCATCGAAGCGGTATAAACACGGAACAAAAACCCATAAGGCGTTGAAACGTGTAACGCGCGTTCACAGCGTTCGAATATTCAGTTTTGCCAAGTACCATATTTGGCAACACAAAGAGTTTTTACGCGAATGATTTACACACGTAACGACACACGCAACAAAATTTTCGGTTTTGCGATAACTCGCTTAAATCTCGACCAAAACGCCGTAAATTACTCACAGAAACTAAAGAAATTCAATACAGTATCAAGTGAAGTTCCCCAGACTACTGAATGACGACGAAACAGAAGAATTTAACCAAATTTAACTTTATTCAACCCAAATTGTTCAAAACAAGATAACGCCATTTAGCGCGAGCTAGCGCGTGCTGTGAATTTAATCCAGATATTGCAATTTTGATTGGTTGAATTTTTTCTCGTGATTTTCCAAATATGGTACTTAATAAAAACGAATTTTCAAACGCTTTGTACAATGCGAATCATAGGGAGTTACACGTTTCAACCCTTATGGGTTTCTGCACGGAACTTGAACATTTTGGCGCGAGATTTAAAAACAAAAAACAATTTTACACAAAAACTTCCTGAAGACACGTTTATTTTAAATACACAGGCGCGTGCTGTCGGCTAACGACATTTTTAACGCTGATGAAGAGACAGAAGTCTCGAAAAGTCCGTAAAAAGTTTTCCATATGTAGTACATCAACAAAACATCTGTTTAACTTTGTTCATACCATACATGCGCTACACAGTTTACCTAATTTATGCAACATTGCTGCGCACAACACGCTGAACAAGTTTAGCCACCCTGTTGCAATATGTTGTTACATGCTGGATGGCGGTGCGTGCGTCGGTGAGTTTTAGTGGATGTTACTGGTGAGTGCCTCTGTTTGTCATAGTATCTGTTAGTTGTGCGTGCGTGCGTGCGTACGTGCGTGCGTGCGTGCGTCTGTTAGGCTGCGTGGATCTGGATGATTGTTTGTGTTCGAGGGTTCGTGCGTGCGCGTTCTTCTAAGCGTGAACGTGGACTACGTCTATGCCATTACATGTGCGTGCTTGGGTTCGTGTCTGTTTACGCACGAGTTTACATATTTGTACTTATGATTGTGGCCGTTCGTTCGTACCAGCGTGTCTAGGTTCCTGCGAGAGCGAGAGCGTGCTTGCGAGAGACGGTGTTGGCTTGCGCGCTTGCGTGTGGTAAAGTGCACAAGTGCGTTCGTGATTCTTCGCACATGTGGGTGTGTGTGTGCGTGAATGTTTTGCGTGGGTGACCACATGGGTGTGGTGTAGTAGGAGTGGGCGTGCGTGTGTGTGTTTGGCTTATTCGTCCTTGCGCGGGTGTGCGCTTGTGTTGTTTTTTACATTTAATTGTCTTAAGTGTCTTAATAGCTTAATTCGTAAATTACATAATATGATAATTGCTTCCAATTAATTATCGTCATTGCAACGTCATTTGGTAAATTACATAATATGATAATTGCTTTCAATTAATTATCGCCATTGTTACGTCACTCGCTTGAACTTTTCTCCCCAAAGCCTAAAACGTTAAAACTTCAAACGGAAAAATTCCAGACTTTTTCTTTTTCGCTGAAATTGTTGAAATGCCAGAATCCATAACATTTTCTGGATTTGATCGGCTGAAGTTCGTCCCAAAGTCGATTCCGAGCTTTTTAGAGGCTTCTTTTTTTCAGTTCAACTTTTGAATAGCGCGCGCATCACCACCGAAAAACTTTGAAGCAAAAAAAAAACACAGCGCAATTTTAAGCAAGCGATAAGCTGTCTCTTACCTCCTTCTCAAATGTTTGCTTGGTAGGGACTTCGGGATTTTCCTTGTCTCCATTCATCTTCTTGAAATTTCGACTTTTGAACCGCGAATTGAACGACTGTCGAGAGCGGCGAAAAACACGTCTGCACTCGGCGAGTAGTTAACTCAAAATGAACAATTGGTAATGAGCGCGTCTAATTAACACGTCATAGTCGGAAGCCCAATTAGAGGCCAATTAGCGCTCGAAGTAAACAAAACAATTAAGAGCAATTAAATCATGCGAAATGTCAGCAAAAGCCTAACAAGCATCAGCCAACCACTTTTTAAAATAAGCGAGTATGGTTGGGAGAATTGGTTCATCTTTCATTCTGCAGTCATTGTTGGTGTTTCGGCTTTGTATTTAAGTCATTCAACTTATCATATCTTGATTTGAAAAGTACTTATAAAGTTTAATGAAGGGCACGTTTGATCTGTTGATCAAGCGAAGTTTGGTTTGGTGTCACGTGATCTAATTGGATAAGTTGTTTACTTCAAGCGTCTGATCACGTGGTTGGGAAATGCTAGGCAAAACAGAAAAACAATCAATTAAGATTTAATAATGAATAAAACAAACGATAATTGTAATGAATTAACAAGAAAAAAACAAAAACAAAAATCCAACTAAACAAAGAGAAAAATCAATAAAATGTCGATTTTAGGGAACATACAAAAGAAAAAAACAGCAAAAAATCAAATAGCCAACAGGGAAATCAAACTCAAGCAATCTTAACATTGATACTGTGCATTCCACTGCTTTAAACTTTCGCGAAAGGCAAATACTAGCCCGCTGTGACTCGCTGTTTTTCTTCTTACAGCGTTGCCAATCTTTTTTCTGTTGGTAAACACTTACTTCGCAGATTTTGACCAAGTCCGCTATTCAGGATTTTCTGGCCGTTGTGCGCAGACTCAGAGTGTTGCATTGTACATCTAGTACATTCAGCTTTTGTTTTTCAAGTATAGCATGCTCGCACGCGCTGTTTCTGCCGATATGTTGCGCGCGCTCTCCGTTTAAAGTTGCAATGTGTCGTTATCAATTATTCGCACAAGTCGCACCTTTTAAAATCGCGTAACCGAACGTTAATTAACTTTAACTTACAAGACTCTTTCATCCTTGCCAGTTTCATCAGCTGCAATCCCGGATTTAACCAGGATTTTATCGAGAAACCACTGTTATTAGTTGATTTTAAATGTTCTGTTATGTTTATTTTCGTTCGCCTTTGACATTCGTAGGGTGAGTGCCAACGAATTTGTTTTGTATTCAGTTTAGATCGAATCTGGTGCTACAAGAATTACGATTCTCAGCCATATTGTCTGGTCTTTTGCTCGACGGAACGCAGAGTTTATTCCGCTCAAAGCTGATTAACCGAGTGTTGATAATGAGCCTGTGGTCCTTTCTGCACAGGCTAAAAATATCGGAGTACACGTTCTTGACGACGACAAAAAGAAAAGCGGCCTCTGGGGCATCCTTGGAGACTAAGCTGGGTCAGTTAATCGGTGCGCAACGAAGTAAATCCGGCAAAAATTGTAGCGACGAAAGTTTACGTCGCTCCGAATTTTGTCGGGCTTTCTTCGTTTTCGATCACCGACTAACTGACCGTGCTTGGTCTCCGAGGATGCCTCTATTCTGAAGACGAGAATTGACGGCGTTTCGTGATGACCCAACAGTGGCTGCGAAGCCACAAAGGATCAACAAATTTTCCGTATCCTGGTACATTTCGATACCGTGAAAAGAGAAACAGTGGAATTTCGATTTCTCAAAGCTCCCCTTAACTCGAACTTAAGTCGTTTTTCGCAGATTTGCTTCACTGTGGACCTTCAGATCGATGTTCGAGTACGACTGTTCAAACCTAGCCCTTATGCTTTTGATAACACATTTCAGTCACACCAATCTCGTACCGATAGTCTCCTTTACAACTTCTCACGGGACAGGAAGGAGTGAGAGCTCTGGGAACGGAACTAAATTGAAATTGGAAAGTCGCACTCGTACTCGATCTTGCGCTCGGATCTGAAAGTTCCTGTTAACGAAACCTGTCATTTTACCGCCGATTTCTCGAACCAACTTTAGTTTCCATTGAAGGTTGGAGAAATCTTTCTTCTCGTACGAGGGAAAAGTTTTAAACAATAGTTCTAAGATTATCATTCATAGATTAAATCAACCAACTTTAATGACGAGTATATTCAAGATATGGAAACACGGATCCAATTAGAAGTCCCATTATAATTCTAACGTTAATTAATTAAGCGCGACGCAACCTGCAGCACTGTTTCATCACGAATATAAAACGATCGCGCGCAAAACTTACCTTAAGAGTGACGGTGCGCTTTCATAATGGCGCCGGTCGCAATGCTTGCAAATAGACGACGCAAGACAACCACACTAACACACCACGGTCACGTGCATACAAAACCACGTGATCTACAGGCACGTGTTCTGTCGCCTACTCGCCGTCACAACCCACAGCCACTAGGACTTGTTTATCAGAGCCCACTGCATTCGAATGCTCAGGTATGGTGCAAATTTTATAATTCTTTTGCAGCAATGAAGTTGAAGGCTCCTGGTATGAAAAAAGCTACCTTGTGAAACAACAGGGCATCTAGTCGCAGTACTATGAACTACTATCGACCTGTTTTAAAATAAATTATACTAGGCAATTTTCCCATCTTTTCTGAAACACTTATAAAATTAATAATTGCATTACCCAAATTTGTTGAAAACAATAACTCATGGCTTCGGATATTTTTTTTTGCCTCGATCGATTCAAAATATACAGGTTTTAAGAATTCAAACAACTGTGTCTTTGAATATCTGACAGAAATGGTTGTCCTTTTGTATGGATAAAATAACTTGTTCATATTTAAATGTTACAATGTGTTGCCCAAAGTTGAACTCTCTTCTAGTTTACGCGATATCATGATGTTGCCGCAACTTGCAACATGGATGGTAATAGAGCGGCTTTCACTATCATATGGAAGAGTAATTTTCGTTTGCTTTGGTCGGTTCTGATTTACTACGCTTATAGAGCGGCTTTATGCCTTATTTATACCTGTTCTGGTACTAATTGCGGCGCGTTATTTTATCGGTACACATTACATTTTACGGTAGCTGGAAGCAAAGTTATTAAAGTAATACTCAAGAAAAAGACTCAATAGGTAAAAAGTCAATAGCATAAGGAACAATGCTATATATATCTTGTGGAAAAATGTAAACAAATCCAAACAACATATCAAAATGTTCCTCGGGTCGTTGTTTCAAGGTCATAATTTGCGTCCTCGAGTAACGATTTTGTGCACGCATTCAGCTATATCTTTTTTTTCCAGTGAATTTTTTTAAATTTTCCAGCCCAAAGAGGACAATTTGTACATCAAAATTCTGCAATAAAAATATAGGTAACCATGCTTGTTTACGAGAAAACTTGTAGCGCGCATGTTTCCCCAATGTTTCCCAGTTTTGCTACATAGGAAACAATGTTTCCAGCGTCAAATTTGTTTCCAAGAAGCAAAATTTGTTTCTGCTACACGCCTACACGGCAGAAACATTTCAGCGCGGCATGGAAGCATGGCAAAACGAGGAAACAACTACAGAAATTAAATGAAATGTTTCTGGAAACACGTTTTATCGTTTTGCCAGGCCTTTATTGGTGATCGGTTAAAAATATTCGCGCCACTTTCTCAACCAATCAGAAGTAAAACCAAAACCAATCGTGATTCGCACGCACACGTTTTCCCGCGCTTCGCACCGGCCGGCTACACGCTTGCTTCCAGTTTTGATTGGTTCACTGGATTGTCTGTGTGCTTTGTGATTGGTCAGAGTGATTGCTTTGGTTTTGGCTTTACGACACTCGATTGAAAACTGCTCCTTTACGCGCAACAACACTTTCCGCGAATCAATCCGCCATATTGAATTTTATTTTCTTAACCTAAAGAAGGGCAATTAAACAATTTTAAAATCAATTTTACCTTGGAAGGGAATTCAGAGAAAATAGAGAACAAATTTCAACACTTTTAACTTGCAATGCAGCCATGCATGTTGCGTGACAAGTTGAAAGAACATGTTTCCCGTATACACACCCTCCTAAAATGACAAATGTTAGCAGAAAAAAAGATTGTCTCGTGCCGCAGATGCGTTGGTACTTCGCAGTAATGTAGGTTTCTAAACCAAATGGATGGGCAGGTCTCTCCATTAATCACCCATTGCTCCTCAAAATGACGGATAAAAATGTTAGCTTAAACAGGGAGACTCAAATTTATAGCGACTCAATCAACTTGATCATAGCACTGGCTATCGTTGCAAACTCAAGCAAAGTTTTAAGGGCTGGTCGCGGTAATTTCAGAGGATCGGGGAGAGTACAACTTCACTAATTCGATGACCATGGCCATTATTATGATCAAGTTGAGGAAGTTGCTATGGGACCTCCGTTGGGCCCTATTTTAGCTAAAATTTTCATGTTTGACAACAAGGACACGCTTCCGGCAAGATTTGGTAGAGGTTCATTTAAAAGTAGGCAAGACTATTTTTTTCAAGAACAGCTATAATTCAAGTCTTGAACAGATAATTAAAGCCTTGAGTTGGGGAATTGGGGTTTTATGTTATTGTGCTTATCAATGTTCTTTTCAAATACTGCGGGTGAAGGAATTCTCTGATTATGTTGAACTTACAATGTGTGACATCTTCTTTATTAATTTTAGCCCTATGCTATTTGGAACCCAGATTTCCGCCACACGCGGATAAGATACCCAACTCTTGTGGGACATTTGGGTAAGTTCAATTTTAAAAGTGAAACTTTCCAACGTATTTGCTGAAACCGTCTTGATAAAAGAAACTCAAAAATTAATGCGTTTGTTATGAAGACATGTTCCAACGAGCAGGGCTGTAACTAGCAAGAGGCCAGACGAGGCACTTGCCTCGTCTAGATTTTAACCCAAAATCAAAAACAAAATACGTTTAGCAAGGAAGTTGAATCATATTGATTTTTGTGAAGAAATACCTTATGAAAATGCTGAAATTAAAAAAGCGTTTTAGAGCAACTAGTTTTCAAACTTCTCTAGGGGAGCCATGTCCCCAGCCTTGGGCGATCACACATCTTGAAAGATCTTGCCTTGTCTATGCCAAACGTCTGCCGGGTGGTGGTTCAGCTTAATGGTTAGTGTATTTCCAGACGAGAGGTGTGGTTTCTAGCTAGTAGTATTGCTGGTTTTCACTGTCACGCCACAAAAAAGTGAATCCAAAACTATTGAGTGAAAAAACTCAAGAATATTACAGGTTGAAGAAAATTACTAGATATTCTGTTTGTTCAAGTCTCGGGTTTGTACGGTATTCCGTACTCGAGTTATTCGTCAAAATGTTCCACACAAATTTACAGAGCTCTGTATGGAAACGCCATGTTGGTGCCCATGCAGTTGGGCACCAACATGGCGGCCGGAAATCAATGAAAACATCTGGAATTCACTTCTGCAAAAAAAGGCAGTTTAAAATATCACTCTCATGAACAAGTAAGCATTCACATAAACACTTCTCACAAAACCTCAACTGTTCAGATTGTTAAAAATCGTAGGATAAGGCATTATTTTGAAGCATACGTGACAGCCTTCTGGCGGCCATCTTGATGAAATGTGGCGTGAAATTCCGAAATTCAAAATGGTCTTTCTTAATGGCGGGGCTGCTATCGAGCTAAAAGCCTTCAACAAGATATATATTAAGGATGTCTAATAGCCAGTGAAGGATAAAAACTCAGGGGTCTTGCGATTCTGGATTTTAGAATTTTGATGACGTCACGTGAAAACCAAGACTGTGTTCGCAAGACGCTATAGCCTTGTAGTGCCTCTCTCCACCAAGGAGTAGAAATGGAAACCGGTTTGTGGGGTGTTGGGGTGGGAGGGGTTAATCTGTGATAGGCAAGCCATGATCTAGGTGAATTACCAATCGTTTTAGTCGCTTCATGCTCTCATGAGCTACGAGATTGGAATTGGTTGCCGTTTACAGGAACACAATACGAATTACATCAAAATATGGCATGAATTAATTCCCCTTGCCAAAATCCTTAATTATTACGTAGCAGAGATGATTTCTGGGCCTCAATACAATATGTCTTCCAACAGATTTGACTAATTTCTCAAGTGGCCCTTTATCAGTTGTGTCACCATACGAAGACAGAGGTATGTCACTTTTAAAACGATTACATAGTCGTTCTACATATATACACATAGCTTTATTTATCCTCGATCGGGTTGGTGAGGCTTGTTTGAGGTCTCCCATTGAAAAATGCTCGTACATGATATTTATTTATAGAAATAATTGTGTCGTATTTTTCTCCTAGCTTCCGGTTGGGGGAACTTCCTCTCATCCGGGATATTCTTGATGTGTTCTTACATAGAATCGAGGCAAGCGTGTTTAATCCTCTTTTGCTCTATGTCCTCTATGTCTTCAAGAAGCGAAAACAAATTTCCTTACCCTCCGTACCCTGATACGTAAAAAATATTCGTTCCATAGCTTTGAAGTGTGCAATTGGACTGACGTCATATGGCAAGTGAAGCTTTAGCATTTTTGTTAGCGTTAATAGTAACGTGAGACTAGCCTGCGTAGCAAGCGTTCCCGTGCGAGCGAAGATTCTGGTCGTGCGAAAATTGGGGCGAGAGCAACAAAAGGAAAAGAGCAGGGAGTTCTCACCCCAATTTTCTAGTATTGATTTATGTGAAAAAGTAATATAAACACTTTCGTAAAGTTCGAAATGACGTCTTCTTGGCCCATCTTCCTGAATTGTATCAATTTTACTTGTAGGCTTTAAAGCTGCAAAGTCGGCCTCTCTTAAAAATATAAACAATTTTCGTAAATCTTGTCTTTGTTCACAGGAGGCCCGCCAACTATCCATTATAGTCTCCAGTCCACGTCGCGCTTTAGCTTCAGAGACCCGTCCCAGTATACTTTGGGAGGAGGGAAGAAGTGGCCTTCCCATCAATCCTATCGACCCGAGAGAGACGGGCCGGCTCTTGGCATCAGTGAGTGAACAAAATTGTTTCAAACGCTGGTTATTTTTGTTAGTCTTTTTCCCAAGGTTTCTTCATGTCTAATTTAACTCTCAATGAATAGTGATTTGACAAAAGCAAAACGACAAACAAACAAAAACAAGAATTACACATATTGTAGAAGTAAAGAAAATAAGTCAGCCGCCGTACATACATTTCCCCTTCTTCAGTTGACCCAGCGGAGGAGGAGGATCCACATAAAAGAGGCTGGGGCACGCGTTGGAAAACTTAAATAAATTTAAACTCTAAAAGCAGGGTTGGACATTAGCGCTCGCCCACTCGCCCAGGCGAGTGTCAAAACTGTCGGGCGAGTACATATCACCGATCACTCGCCCGGTTTGGCGAGTACGATTTTAAGGTCGAGAATATATTATTTAAAATAAGCGTAACTTTCTACTTTCTACTTTAAAGTAATTTACACTGTCCACAGCTAATGCTTCGCAAAACATACAATTATAGCTTCGCTTGGTAATCGTTAAATGATGAAGAGACCTTGAAAATGAACTGAAAAATTCAACGGAAACCTTGTAAACTTCCTTAAACGAGCTTAACCTAAGGAACAGTGTCAAACGTGACTAAAAATTTAAGCTGGATATTTTATGTTCGTGGGCGAAGGAGGGGGGGGGGGGGGGGGCTTAATGTTTTCTTTGTTTGTGTGGAGCTAGGAGACTGGGCGAGTGAAAAATTATCTGGGCGAGTGCAAGTTGAAGGTCACTCGCCCAAATGGCGAGCGCTCGGAAATTTTAGTTTCCAACCCTGAACTCTAAAAGCAAATTAATTGGGCGTGGCTCAAGCTATTTTGACCCCTAATGGAGAGAACTGTTCATCAGGAGGCTCCTGTTTTCAACACAGAATGACAGCATTTTTTCACCTAAGCGAGACCAAAGTGCGCCTGAGATTGGTCGCTTAGGAGTGGTGGGAGGTTAAAAATGTAGAGTTTGTACGTAAAGGTGCCCGTTAGCAGGCAGAGGTTCTTTGATTATTTAGTCGTTTTGTCTCTTGTGATTTGCAGTTCCCCGAGGCCTTCCTCGTTTGTCTGAAGAAAGAAATGTGGTCAACGTACGCCAGGGCAGCGATGAGGTACTTTACAAATTGACTTCAAAACTCCCTTTACTGTTTACCATATGCTTTAGTCTGATCTGTCACTCGTTGCCGCTGTTCAAGTTGTCGCGCAACGCTTTTCTCTGGTAACGTCACGTACAAAAGTCGGGAATTTTTCGTTAGCTAACCTTGCATAGTGCCTTTGGACCCTTGGGAAAGGGGACGCTTTAAAAATGTCTCATTATTACTCTTTTTATATAAGCACGTCTAATTTTGGGGCTGCGGCTGAGCGTTCTTATTTTTTTGTACGATTTGAGGCTAAAAACGTTCTTAAGACGTTCTAAACTTAAAAGTTATAAGTCTAAGTTGGGCTACAAACTGAGTAGTTCTACACAGTGTATCACAAGAAAACAACAGTGTTAAGGAGGCTCACAACGGTTGCCAGCAATTTCAAGCTCTTAAACTTTGATGGGCCAGTACTACAAATCTTTATCAGTTGCTGCAACAATAGTGATATCGACCAAATGTCCAATCATTGCTGAATAAGTTGTGGTCATTTTCATGACGTCAATGGTTACTATAGCAACAGTTTTACCTGTTAGAAACACCCTTAATTTTCCCTTTAAGTGCTTATAACTCAAAAACGAGTCCGGTGACCCCCATTTTTTATTATTGAATAATGATTGGCATGTTAAGATGCAACTTTTTGCAAAGTTAAAAAAGTTTCTGCGGAGCGGTTTCAGAGCCACCTTAAATTTTCGAAAATTTAAGGTGGCTCTGAAACCGCTCCGCAGAAATTTTTTTAACTTTGCAAAAAGTTGCATCTTAACATGCCAATCATTATTCAATAATTAAAAATGGGGGTCACGGGACTCGTTTTTGAGTTATAAGCACTTAAAGGGAAAATTAAGTGTGTTTTTAACAGGTAAAACTGTTGCTATAGTAGCCAGTGACGTCATGAAAATGACCACAACTTATTCAGCAATGATTGGACATTTGGTCGATATCATTATTGTTGCAGCAACTGATAAAGATTTGTAGTACTGACCAATCAAAGTTTAAGACCTGGAAAGTGCTGGAAACCGTTGCGAGCCTCCTTAAATGGTGTTTCATTTTAACCATTAAGTTTATTGTACTTTTGGACCACAGTTTTGCATATATTTATACTGCTCATTTAACAAGAAATTAAAGCAAATGGTATCGCCCGCTGAAGCGGGTCTACTTCTTCAAACATTTCTGCTTTTCTGTAGCCTCCTGCGCAGCCTAAGACGTCTGTGCTGGACGCTAGCTTTTATGTAGACCCCTCACACTTTTGATCTTTAAAAAAATATTTACGATATATTTGTATTACGGTAAGTGATGGAAGTAATAAAGTTGTCTTAAAGTTGAAAATAAAGTCGTTCTCCGACTCTCAGCCTGGAGGATGTTCTTGGCATGTTCCTAAAATTTTAATAAATCTCAGTGTCGATGTTTTAGTAAAAAGAGTATATTTGATGTGATTGTCGTTTCTGGTCATTTTCTAGAGAAAATGCAGAAAATTTTGGCAAGTTTGAGCTTGAATAAACAAATACCGGTATTGTATTCTTATTATTCTGTTTTGCAGAAATCACAGAAGTGCAGATGGAGTAATGCAGCACTGAGAGAAGTATGGCGGTCCACAGGACACCCACACATGTCTTGTAATTCATAATCAGTGCATAATTACCTCAGATGCAGTCCAAAGAACTCATTACTGTAATGCTCGTAAGTCCATGGTTTATTTTACAATAAATAATCCATTTATTTGGACAAACTGTGCTCAAGTGTCAGTTTATTATTTTTTTTAATCAAATGTTTTTCCTACTTCATTTTATGGATATTCAAACTTTGCCCAACACCTATTTAGACTTAACAAAGTTCCTGGTTACATAATTTATTACTAACAGCCATTACAAAAAATTTATGAGATATTGTTATTTTCATTAAAAAACATTCACTACTAAGGCCCAGGTGTCACTAAAAACAGTGCTAAATAATTTATAAATTTTTTAATTCTAATGACATAATTTAACAAATAATAATCACCAAAGAGGGTCGTACAGGGGGAGGGGGGGGGGGTCTCTGGCACGATTCACGGATGAGAAAAATAATGAATCACGGATCACGGATATTGATATTTCATTTTCCCGAATCACGAAAATAAGTACTCTTTTATCCTGTTTCTTACGCTACAAATAGTGCTTGATTAAGAAATTATGAAAATAAGAAAGAAACATACTCTTTTATCCTGTTCTTACTCTACAAAGAGTGTTTGACGTTACGATAATTATATGGAGATCACATTTGAGGTCTCGCGTCTCAAAATCACGCAAAGTAAAGTCAGTAAAGTGGTGAAATCACGAATATCGGTTATTAATTCAAGCTCTTCACGTGTCACGCAAAACCTTCCGGTCACGGGTCACGAATAATAAATTTTAGTAAATTCACGTTTCACGGAAAATAAAATCAGCTAATCATGCGTCACAAGAATACCCCTGTACGACCCTCACCAAAAAATAACCAAACTACAGTTACTAATGGATGTATATACTGGTATAAACAATCTGAATGATCTGTTTTCTGAACTCAAAAAACGACCATGCACACCCAACAAAATTCCATGCAAATTGACAAATGAAAATGTGGATGAAAATAAACTATAGGTTTCCATCAAATTATGTAACTATTAAAAACTCTTCACTAAACAGAAGCAGTAGCTTTGTGCCATTTTTATTGATTTATCGGTCAATTTGCAAGGAATTTGCTTGTGTAGCCTTGTGCGGCACAACTTATCAAACTGTACATGTCAAGTGAAATATTATTATTAAAAGTGATTCCTTAGTCATAAGTGTGCTCAGTATTTATAATAAGCCTGGCATCAAATTATTCCCTTTTATTTACTTGTGTTCACTTTTCAAGTGATCTAAGAGGAGTTTATAATGCTATGCTTGATACATTTTTTTTTCAGCTAAAAAAATAACTTTATATGTGCAAATACCACCATTTTTATATGCATGGTTGCAAACAATATGCATTAATATTATTGTAACGTGTGAATGTACTCACACTCTGAGTGTATATATGATTAAAGGCAAATAACATAAATGACATAGTTTAAATGTATTCAGATACATACATAAGGGCTAAAAACAAATGCTTGGTTTTTTTGTACCACACGAAGAAAAGAGACAACTGTCGTGCTGTGAGTTAACTGATAAAGGAGGATACCTGGCCATGCCAGGAACGGGTGACCCGAAAAGACTGACCCCCGGTCCGTGGACCCCCACTACGGACCGGGTCCATGGACTGCTTACGGACCGGTCCACGGACCTCCTTTACGGACCACCCCCAAATTACACACAAAAACAAAGTGACATGAAAGTGATAATTACCGGACAGACCACTCCTGTCGGCGTTGGCAAATTCGACCATTACGCTTCGTAAGTTTAACCAGATTTAACAGACTTGAGGTCACCCTTGGGCACGAATGCATTACACATTGCCATTTCCTCACTTCAGCAATGTAAGGAAGACTGTAGTGCCTTGAAAATGACCGACAACTAAGCTCTATTTGTGCTTTCTTTCCCTCCGCCATTTTGTGAAGCCTGGGACGAGTTCATAAACCCGTGAGAGACTGGGCCGAACAAAATGGCGGAGGAAAAGAAAGCACAAATAGAGCTTAGTTGACGGTCATTTTCAAGGCACTACAGTCCTCCCTACTTTGCTGAAGTGAGGAAATGGCAATGTGTAATGCATTCGTGCCCAAGGGTGACCTCAAGTCTGTTAAATCTGGTTAAACTTACGAAGCGTAATGGTCGAATTCGCCGACGCCGACAGGAGTGGTCTGTCCGGTAATTATCACTTTCATGTCACTTTGTTTTTGTGTGTAATTTGGGGGTGGTCTGTAAAGGAGGTCCGTGGACCGGTCCGTAAGCAGTCAATGGACCCGGTCCGTAGTGGGGGTCCACGGACCGGGGGTCAGTCTTTTCGGGTCACCCGCCAGGAAGTGCCTTGCAGAAGCTTTGTTATAAAGCTGTGAATGTTCATTAACAAGTAACTCTTTAAAGTTCAAGGTATTCCTGTTTTCATGTTGATTAAAAACAACATACATAAACGTAAGTATTTAACAAATGTTAAACTTAAAAGATGAATAAAAAAGTACATTTATTTATACAAATATGTACGATGATTAAATGTGAAAGTGAATGACTGTTACACGTACCCTATATGATTGTTATATTTACAATGTTCAGTGGATTATAAACAAAACGTTTTCACTGTATGCTTGTGTGTTGGTTAAGAAAGGGATTGACTTGCTGTTTGCATCCATTCTGGGATGAATAGGGTCTCAGGGTTGTTACAAAGTCCAAGGCAGCGAGGCATGGGGGCCAGTCCAGTGTTAGCCCACATAGCACTTTGGTTAGGCTAAATAGCACTTCAGTTAGCCTACAGTTAGCTTTATTTTGGTAGCTTGCGGTTAGCCTTTTTATTGGGTTTAGGGATTTTTGCCTTGCTACCTTGCCTCGCATGCCTTGCTGCCTCGCATATTTTGTAAGACTCAGGTCTCACAGCTGCAAGTTAATTAATGAACTGTCAACTAGTTTGTTTTCAGACTTGCTTCATAGACACCAAGAATCCATACCACAATAAATGCAACAAAAAAAGCTTTGTGCATTGGAAGTATACCTGGGAAACAAAATGAACAAAAAAATCATCAATTTACAAAGATCACATTAAAATTAATAGAAACAAGTTCAATCATAATAATAAAATTTATTAAAAATTTCCTTTCACTAATTAATTTATATGTTAAATTACACATAGAATGCTAAATAATGCAGGCTCTGTGAATTCTAGAAATGACTGGATGCATGCCAAAAAAAACCATGCCAAATTTCTGACCCTTAAAATTTCTATAGAGTTAATATAACACAAAGAAAAACATTACAAACGTTTAAACTATATTGTATAACCCATATTATCATGGCACATGCAATGTAATACGACACCATCGTTATCTATTAAAAAGCTGTTAAGTTGAATAAAGTTGTTAATAAAAACACTTATAAACAGCATATATACCCAGAATGCTAGAAACCACCTTTCCGAGCTCCTAGATTTCAATTTTTTCTTGGGAAGCATGTCCCAAGACCCCCCAAGGGTCACAGCCATCTATATTCTTCCCTCAGCAGCTGTTTACAATAAATGATATCGAAACCCATACAACATGCCATTTGCTTGCTTTCAAGTGGCAAGGATTATCAAAGGATTTTGGGGGGTTTGAAATTTTTCAATGTCCAGATTGTTTTTGGTAGGAAAATTTGGTAGTGCCATTTTGGCTGAAAAAAGCACAAACACCGAAAATGTGTTTTGCTGTTGTTTAATATTTCTTATTTTTTACTTTTATAATGAAATCTTAACAGATGGCAGGAAGAGGCCCTACTGATAGGCAGCAGTAGACCACCATTTACAGGCTGTTATTGATGTGTAAAAATTAACACCTGCCACTATTTTGATTTACAATTGCATGATGATGATTTTAAAGTTGTCAAAGCTTGTTAACTATGAATAAATGTGAACTACATATATTGCTGTTTAAGGCTTTAAATTTATGACATAATATAGAGTTCACTAGTCCATGAATTGCCAAATGTCATGATTGAACTCTAGTCATATACATACGTATTCCATCTGCTTTACAACTTCCTCCAGTCATTTCTACTCTGTACTTCAAATACAGCCCCTGGAAATAGAATCAGTTGTGGAATTTGTTAACATGACATCATTTAATATTGCCACTTATCCCTTTAATTTAAGTCTCAAGAGTGATCTAAATAAAAATTCTCCTTGAAGCATCAATACCCACTCCATCACACAGGTCATGAGAATTCACTACGGATCTAGTCTTGTTAATAAAAAGCAATTTTCCTGACTAGTACTGTAAGAAAATGTATGAAGACCATTAAGGAGAATTTTAAAGTTGATCATATATGGGTATGTAGTAGTCTAAACTGCTATTGTTACTTGAAATTGCTGTTGGGATTTTGGCAAGAAAGGTTGTCCTTTGTTGCAATTTCATTCTACTGCTTGTGCTATTATGGCTACTTTTTGGGCCATAACTCGCTTGTTGAATTCACCCTGACAGGGCCACATTATATTAATTCCAAATAGATAACATTTTTTCTGAATCAATTGCCATCGCAATGCAAATGCAGTGTATGTTTGTCTGTGTCCAGCCATCTCCTTAATTTCCACGCGTGGAGGAGGGATGACGATCCATTTTCCGAGTGCATGAGCACATAACAGACATAAACCCCCACCCCACCTGGATATAAGCCCCTCTGTTTATAAGCCAACCCACAAACCGTTGCGAACTTGTATAAGCCCAGGGCTTATAAGCAAAATTTTACGGTATCTATATTTCTATTATTACAAGATGTTGTGCAGCATGCATGAAATGGAATAATGACTGTTAGAGAACCCACAAAGACCCTGGTTAAAAGCAGGAAAAAAAAGGATTATTTGAGTATAATTTATTTAACTGTAGATTGACTAACAGCAAAGATCTAGTAAATGCCCTGGAGGCGTCTATTAAATTTTAGGGGTCCTACGAGGAGCGTTAAATAGATATGAGGCACTTATTTCACTTTAACGTCAAAACAATAATATTAGGACTCGTAGTTTGCTTGCGGAGTAACATAGAAAACAAAGTTGTGAGTAGGAGACTAATCCAATGAATCTGAGTAGATGTCATTCATAGTTTGATATCAATGTCTTCATTGTCATCAGGGCCAACCATGTTTGCTTTGTTTAGGCCCCTTGATAATGAGGCAATTATAGGGGGGCCTCCATTAGACACAGTGCGTTTATTAGAAGGAGCGTCTAATAAAAACTTTATACCTCAAGGCCTGGGGGGGGGGGGGGGGGTTATTAGATACAAGGGGTTTATTTGAGAGTGGGCATTTATGTCATTTACAGGATTCACTAAATTTTTGGTGTCCAACTTCATCAAAGTGAACTGGATGTTTGTTATAGCAGTGTTCTCCGTAAGCACTAGGGGTGACCAGGGAAAATTGCCATCTAATAGTTCTTTGTGTGCCAGCTACTCTTGAGATAAATTATAACATTTTTCAAGATTAAAATGTGAATGTAAAACAATCGTAATTTTCTTATGTTTTCTTAAAGTTTTATAGGTTTTCTTTACCTTTTAATTACCTCTTCAAGCTGAAAACAACCTAAATTAAGTCGAAAACGCAAAAAAAAGGAATAAGGCAAGAATCGCATGAATGCCGTCAATGAGCTAGCTAACAGGTGTTGGCGCAAGCGAACTACTCTTGGCTCATTAATGGCCAGCAGTTTGTATTTCATGTAAGATTACATGATGTGTATAATTTCATTGCTCATGAGTGCCACCTACTGCAAAACATTCTCCTTCTACTTCTAATCCCTCCACTCTGATGAAGGTGAACAGAGGCCACTAATTAAAGGGGCTAGGTCACGGTATTTTAGGCAATTTCGGCACTGACCAACTTGTCATAAAATTAACTGAAATATAACAATAACGGCTTAAAACTGTAGAAGAACTCAAAAGAAACACAGAAAGACCAAAAAGGGGCATGGATGGGCAAAATTCGAGAAGATTAAAACGGATTGCATTCGGGTAAATTTGAAAAACGTCGGCCCGATATTTTTCAAGTTTCTCTCAATTTGTATGAAAGTGTCATTTACAATGCTCGAAAATCATCCTTGTTTGTTATGTGGCCATGATTTTGCCAATAAAAGACCTTTGCTCTGCCAATTTGAAGTTTAGAACTCTTAATTAACGAAAATAAATAGAATTACCTAAAATACCGTGACCTAGCCCCTTTAAACATTTATTGAATCTCAATTTAGTCAATCTACAGATTGGTCAATTGCCACCCAAATAATGTCCACTGATCGCTTATTTCTCTCATTTGCCCCCATGCCAGCAAATGCTTGCTTGCTCACAGGAATGTTCATTTTCCTTTTAAAAGCACTTTGGACAACATCTTCTGACAAAACAAGAAATGCTGACTGCAAAATTGATATATATATATATATAGTGCCTACCTTAGTAGAGTTACAGTTACTGACTGCTAAATGCCAGCACCTCTCACGATTTGACACAAATCGCCGATCCCCTGAAAAGAGCAAAAATTATTGCTTGAAGCAGTTTGAAGAGCAGCAAATAAGAATACGCTCTTGACAAAACTCAACCTCAACTTCTCGGCCCAGCCAACACAGCAAAACTGAAGCATGATCCATACTTTTTACTGTACTGAACAAATTGAAACCTCCAAAGATACGAAATGGGAACTCCTCTATAAATTGATCTAGAGGAAAGCACATGGCTGTGCGGTCTTCAAAACTTCTCTTCAAGTGTTAAAAAATATTTCATGTGAGCACTGAGTGAACAAGTGAAATATTTTAAACGTGATTGAGAAGGAAAGTTTCATATCTCCAAGCGACCATGTAATTTTCTTTTTATCCACACGTGTGCTAGATTTCATGTGTGGATAATGTATAATGGTGGGAACCAACGAAACCCCGACATTTTTTAAGGCCCAAACCTGAAAAGTAACACCCTATATGGTTGCATGACTTACCCAACTAACTGCTAACCACGCACAAATCTTTATAAAATCACTTTGCCATATAAATTATACTTGAATAGTAGTTCAGTTTGAAGACCATTTCTTTTTCTGATGGAATTTATTATATACTTATTAGGTGCAAAAAGGAGAAAAAAGAATACCCTATTTAAGGACCGAGAACCTCAAAAACCATACCCTATCCCTGTATAGCTCATTTATGGGAGCACCCCCATCCCCATGGCTCCCCAGGGAGGGAAATATGAAGTTAGATTCCTGAAGAGACAATTAAAGAAAAAGAAAGAGAATGAAATACCTATATTAACCTTCATAAAAACGACAACTTTTCACAATCTAAAGTGACTGAATTATATTTCTTACCAATGCAATCTAAATGTGTTGAATCCTTCTCTTTGCACCCTGACCATATGTAACTGGTTGTAAGGTTTATGACTTGATTATTCCCTCTGTAAAGCTTGTCTTCTTTATCTATACATTTCTGTTGAAAAACAAACATTACACAGCCACCAATGTGGGGACTGGGTCGAGGCATGCGGAGCGCGTAGACGTGTTCGGAGCTGCTCCACATCCACATAACTTCGTCGGTGAATAATGTCTTTCGGCCTTTAATTCATATGAGTTCCAAGCGGAAAGCAAGAAAGAGTAGTAATTCCAGTGCGTCTGGTGTTTCGCCGGTTGAAAAACGAGCAAGAGAGTTAAATTCAAGCTTAAACTCGTCACCTGAGCGCTCTACTACTGAGGTAGATGCCTTCGAAATGATGGATTCCTTGGAGTCGAAACTAGATCTTATTCTGACAAGGCTAGAGACTATGGATAGAAAACTTGAGGAGATTAATACTGCAATGTCCAACCTGGAGAGTAAATTCAACAAATTGGAAGGTAGAGTGGAAAAGCTAGAAGACCATCAATCGACCACGAGGGACGCCGTAAAAGAGTTGCAAGATGGCCTCCAGGAATTCAATACGCAAGTCAACGAAGCGACAGCGGCTCGAGAAGAAGCGAAAGAAATTTGTGAGAGCAGGTACAAAGAGTTGGAAAACAAATTGTTGTATGCCGAAGTGTATCAAAGGCGAGAAAATTTGCGTTTTTATGGGATTGGAGAGGAAGAAGAAGACGGCGACTGTCGAAATGTGTTGAAATCCTTCCTGGAACAGCAATGTAGAGTCCAGCCAGATGGTATAGAATTCCAGCGGGTCCACAGGATTGGAAAACCTCACGAAGATGGAAGCCCTAGAGCGATTATCGCTCGGTTCCTTAGATATAGTGACAGAGAACTCGTGTTTTCAAAAACAAAGTTGTTGAAGGACTCCGGGTACAGGATCTCCGCAGACTTGCCCAAAGAAATAGTAAATCGAAGGAAGCTCCAGTCAAAGAAACTGGTCGATGCTAGGAAAGCGGGTAAGATCGCCTTTTTTAGCCGCGCTGAACCCGACAAATTATTTATTGATGGAGAACTAAACCCGTTGTAATTATTGCCGTTTGTTTTTCGCTACAATCGCTGCTATATTTAGGCACAGCCTAAACATGTCATTACACGTGGATTTGAAACTAAATAAGCCTTTCTTTGGCCAAAGACTTATACTTTTTTTTTTCTTAACATCAAAAGTTAATAGACGAGGTTATTGGGGAACGAATATGTCGACCATCATTTCCCCTCTCCGCTTAGTTTTCTTATTTTGTTTGTGTTTATTTTGTTTTTTGCTTCAATTTATTTCCTCGGGTCATTCTAGGGTGGCACAACAGCGTCTCTGGTCACCTTTTAACATGTTATGTCGCTTTTGTTATTCGTTAGTGCCTTGTGGGGTGTTGATTGTTAGTGTCAGATGGGAGGGTGTCAATTCTTTTGTAAACAAATGCCAGCTTTTGAATATCTTGAAATCAGGTAACAATGCTTTTTGCTCTATCGGTTTGTGGCCTTTGCAAATTCCAACGTTTGAGGTAATATTATGGTAGCAAGCAACTGTGCATTTAAACTATTATCTTTAAATGCTCGTGGGATTCGTTCTTTTGAGAAACGAAAGGCAGTATTTGGATGGGTAATGAAACAACAAGTCGATATTTGCTTTCTTCAGGAGACCTACAGTACTAAGGAAGTCGAAAATGTTTGGAAAAAGCAATGGAAGGGCGGGATGTATTTCTCGCATGGTTCTGAACATAGCAGAGGCGTGCTTGTCCTGATTAAAAATAGTTTGGAATTCGAAATCAAGTCCGTGCGGCAGGACAAAGAAGGTCGCTTTATTTTTCTCGAGGCACTTGTGCAAGATCAAAAGTTCTTATTAGTAAACATCTATGCTCCAAACAAAACAAGTGAGCAAACTCTCTTTTTTGATAAAATCAGGGATGAATTGGATAACACTGATATAGATGACGACTGCAGAATCATAATCGGGGGAGATTTCAATGTCATTTTAGACCCCAACCTTGATGGTTTCGGGGGCAAACCAAAATTAAAGGAATCAGCTAAGCAGATTGAGAATATTTGTCTATTGTACGATCTAGTGGACATCTGGCGACTTAGAAATCCAGATATAAAACGTTTTACCTGGAGACAGAAAACACCGATAATCCAAAGAAGGCTTGATTTTTGGTTAACCGATAATGCTCTGCAAGAAGACATTGATCAGGTTGACATTTTTCCTTCCATAAAGTCTGATCATTCAGCAATCCTATTGTCAATTAATGGAATAGAAGAACAATCACATGGTCCCTCGTTCTGGAAGTTCAATGCGAGTCTATTAAATGACAATGATTATGTAGCTCTAATAAACAACAGATACCAGGTTTGGGTTGAAGAGTTTAAGGATATTCAAGATCCTAGATTGTTCTGGGACCTCATTAAATACAAAATTAGACAGGATACAATTTCATACAGTAAAAGTAAAGCGAGGGAAAGAAGGGCCAAATTGGCAAGTTTAGAGAATGAATTGAGAATTCTTCAAGAAGTATGTGATCAAGAGCCGTCAACGGAAAATGTAAACAAGCTAGAAATTCTGAAGACCGAGTATGACCTTCAGTACGAATATATTGCACAAGGTGCTATAATACGTTCAAGGGCCACATGGTATGAACAAGGAGAGAAAAGTAACAAGTATTTCTTGAACTTAGAGAGCTCAAGGGGTAAAAAAAGCACAATCCGAAAGATTTTTAGAGAGGATCAATCTCTGACAACGGATCCCAAACTAATAATGGACAAACTTAGAAATTTCTATTCAGATCTTTACCATATGAATTCTACCAGAGAAAGTGAAACCTCTTTAGACTCTTTTCTCAAGAACGTATCTGTACCCACACTTTCTGAAATACAGAAAGAGAAGTGTGAGGAGAAGCTGACCATCGGTGAATGTTTTAACACTTTGAAAAGTTTTGAAAAGAACAAAACACCTGGTAGCGATGGCCTTACGGTGGAATTCTATCTTGCCTTTTGGACCATTTTAGGAAAACACTTAGTAGCTTGTCTAAATTATGCACATGATCACGGAGAATTATCCAACTCTCAAAAACAAGCGGTGATCACTTTGTTAGAAAAGAAAGGAAAAGATAAAAGGCTGATCAAAAACTGGAGACCGATTTCCCTAATTAATGTTGACACCAAAATAGCCTCCAAGGTGTTAGCTAAACGATTAGAGAATATATTACCTGATTTGATTCATTACAACCAAAACGCTTATGTGAAGGGTAGATCAATATTTGATGCCGTTAGGACAATTGATGATGTATTAGAATACACAAAACGTAGTGAGCAGTCAGGAATTCTTGTAACAATTGATTTCGAAAAAGCTTTTGACTCTTTAGACCATAGATTCTTACTGAAGGTCCTTCGCACCTTCAATTTCGGACCATCTTTTATTCAGTGGATTCGTACCTTTTATTCAAATGTGTCAAGTTGCGTTATAAACAATGGATTTGCAACAAGCCACTTCAGTGTTGACCGGGGCGTGAGACAAGGGGATCCCCTATCCCCTCTTTTGTTTATTCTAAGTTTAGAAATTCTAGCTTGTAGTTTTCGGCAGAATGATAAGATTCAAGGGATCAAAATCGAGGATGAAGTAGTGAAAATTTCTCTTTTTGCCGATGACATGACATGTTTCTTGAGAAATAAGTCTTCGTATGAGTATCTGATTTTCGATTTAGAACTGTTTTCGAGATTCTCAGGTTTAAAATTAAATGAGGAAAAAACAGAATTTTTCTGCTTGGGGGTTCAAAATTTATCTGAATCGCTTCCCTATGATTTTAAACACTCGATTCAGATTTTAGGCGTGCATTTCGACTATGATGAGCTTTCTAGGAGAAATTCTAACTTCGAAGCAATTATTAAGTCTATTAAAAAAACATTAGGAATGTGGAAATGGAGAGGACTCACTCTTATAGGGAAAATACAAATTGTTAAATCATTTGCTATTCCGAAATTTATGTCGAAAGCCTCTCTTATTTACGTATCTAAGGATCTTATACAGGCAGTCAATAAAGAACTCTACAGCTTCATTTGGAAAGGAAAGGATAAGGTAAAACGGTTAGCTTTGATTAATGATATTGAAAACGGAGGACTAAAGATGCTTGATATAGAATCTATGGTTCTGGCGCAAAGAACGATGTGCTTGAAGAAGTTTATAGAGGACTACGTTAGTCCCTGGAAGTGTTTTTTGAGCTATTATTTGAAAAAAATAGGGGGGAAGTTCATTTTGCAGTGTCATTTTGATTGTCGAAATTTGCCTATATCTTTACCTGAGTTTTACAAAGACTGTCTTGATGCATGGTCAACTCTTTCAAATAAAGAAGTGAGTTCGTACGAGGGTATAATGAATCAATACTTGTGGAATAATAAATACATTCTATGCGAAGGCAAATCCTTATACAATGCCTTTCTACACATGACCTGTGCTATAAGTAAAATCGGAGACTTAGTTTCTACAGACAATACGTTTCTAGGAAGTGATAAAATTCTCAGTGCAAAACTATCCCCTAGTCAATATTTCCTTTTAATGGGAGTGGTTAGTGCCATTCCAAATGAATGGCGCTCCATTATTAAGGGTGAGGGAACTTATTGCAAACCATATCCCTGCTGTCAATAAAAGGTGCAATGACAGATGTTTCAAGCATTTCCTCCAAAATAATTTATGAAGAGTTTCGTTCTCGCAAAGTGATACCTCCGACCGCCCAAACCAAATACAAAAATGAATACCCAAATCTCTCCGTTGATTGGAAGAAAATCTATTCACTAGCGTTCAGTATTACTTTGGATACAAATTTAAGAGCTTTTCAGTACAAACTGCTGAACCGTATTGTGTATACAAATGACAAACTTTATAAATTTAAGATTGTAGATACGCCTCTATGTGCCTTCTGTAAGTCTGAAGAGGAATCCCTCGAGCATTTGTTGTTTCACTGTAAAGACACTGAGGTTTTCTGGAAAGAGGTATTATCGTGGTTGGCCATCCATAGAAAAGAGATATTAAATTTTTCACTAATAGATGTTTTGTTTGGCAAATTCGATATCGAAAAAGACTTTATGGTAATTAACCATGTCCTTTTGCTTGGAAAATTATTTATTTATAGGTGCAAGCTAGATATTGTTAAACCATCCTTGGAAGTTTTTAAGGCTAAATTAAAAGCTACTCTAAATTTAGAATTTTACATTGCCAGAAAAAACGGCACACTCGCACAACATTACAGAAAGTGGGATCCCTTTATTTCAATATTATAATGTAGATAATTTCTCTTTCCTCTTTCCTCTCTACCATTTTATTAATTCAAATAAGTATTATTTTAGGTCACTCGTATTTCAAAACCTGCTTTTTAGCTACATCCGATTTGAAAGCTGTTTTTTGTTATTTTTCTAACTTTTTTTCCATCGCACCCCATAGCATAGTGTTCACTTTATTGTACCTGTAATTTATTGTAATGTTAGTCTTGTTAGTAACTTAAGTAACGTTAGTAATGTTAGGATTATAAGTAAGGATTTATTTTGTAAGTGTCGGTATTTCTTGTAATATGTGTGTATTATAAATGGTGTTAAATAATGGCAAATAAATAAAAAAATTCAAAAAAAATTCAAAAAAAAAAAAAAAAAAAAAAAAAAAACAGCCACCAATGTCTTTGTACATTATATCATTCAATGCTTCAATCCAAAAATACAACTTTTTTTTTAAAAAAATCAATACAAAAATAGCATGCGAAACAAGGACAAGTAATAAACAATATCCTGCACCCAGGCGGGGTGGGGGAAACTCCCAGGTATGAAAGGGGTGGGGATGCTTGTCTCGCTTAGGGATGTAAATTTTGGATTTTTGGCCTCACTTAAGGTGGTCCGGACAAAACGCCAAATGTTTTTAGTTGTCAAGGTCTTGTTTGGTGTTGCACATGAAGAAAGATTGAAATTTAAATTATATTTTTAGCATTTTGGTTTCTTTTAGGGGTCAGAAGAAAGTTTGAACCATGCCCAGATTAGGAAAATTTCCAACAACAACAACAATTTCCAACAACAGCCCGCACTGGATCCCCTTGTCCATCACCACCATATATTTATAACTGCTAGCGCTAACTTTTGAGACCCCTCACTTTACACTCATGTCCAATACTGTCAACATGATACGCGTCAAAAAATACGTTTTACGAGTCGTACAAGTGGACAAGTCGACACCAGTACGAGTGGACAGGTTTTGTCGACTGGACAAATAGAGCTGTCCAGTGGAAAAATGCATCTCATTAGTTCACTCAAAGGGCCGCAGCAAAACGTTGTCGAGTCAAACGAGTGGACAAAATTATTGTCAACTCGACAAAAAAATCTGTCAAATCGAAAACTGCATCTGATCTAATTAATTCACTCAAAGGGCCGCAGCGAAAAGTTGTTGAGTTGAATGAGTCGTACGAGTGGACAAAATTATTGTCAACTCGACAAAGTAACCTGTCGACTCAAAAATATATAATGCAAGTGTACATGTGTTGCTCATGGAAACACACGTGTTGCACATGAATATACCTCGTTCTATAATCCATCAACCGAAATAAGCGGGTTTTTAATACACATGAATATGAAAACAAGCGTGCTACACGTGAATATACCTCGTTCTATAATCCATGAACCGAAATAAGCGTGTTTTTAATACGCATGAATATGGAAACAAGCGTGTTAACACGCTTGTTTCCATATAATTCATGTGTATTAAAAACACGCTTATTTCGGTTCATGGATTATAGAATGAGGTATATTCATGTGTATTAGTATATTCATCAATATTCGAAACAAACTTGTTACACGTGAAAATACCTCAATGTTTTCCGCTGGAAAATATGCTGGGTAGCCGGATAATGATGACACATTATGCGACATCGTAAGTTGATGTTATTGTTCGAAAATATTGGCATTGAAAACCCACGATAACATGATACAGGTGTGATGTTCATGAAGACTGCACGTAATTTCTTTGCTCTCTGAGACAGCGTGCGGCACGGAGAAATAATTTATTTGACGAGACCAAGAGGCCAAGAAAATTGCCCGTCTAAAACCTCATTTTGCGACCTGCAAATTATGAAGAATTGTTGCATTGCAAGTTGCAGGAAAAGAAGAACTCTTCTCTACTTTTTGCAACATTGTGAGACAAGTTGCTGCATGTAACATACCAAGCGCAACCTTGCAACGCAATTATGTTGAAATGAGCCAATCAGAGAACGCCTTTGGTAATGGTTACTGCTGAAATTTATAATATTCAGTGGGCGCATTGCACTTTACGAACAAAAATTGTGAGCTTGTGACACCCCCTCTGCAACTTACAATGTTTTACAGTGGCTCAGTGATCATCATTACGTTGCACGTTGCAGAAAAAAAATTGCCTTGTGTAACATAGTCTTAAGTTCTTGTGAGTCAGCTAAAAACATGGCTTCTTACCATGTCTGGTTTAGGATAAACCAATGACCACTGCTCGTCAAAATACAGGAGAATATTTTGTGTAGCATATGTCTGCTAGAAAAGAAGCAAACAAATAAATTAAGGGCCTGTTTACAATCAGGTAGGGTAACCCTTGTGCTAGGGTTACCCTGGCAAGAGGGTTAGAAGATAGCCCGGGTTTACAAGCAAAAATTCGCAGGTAGGGTAACAATACTACCCGGGTCAGCTTACACCGGTTACGCTTCAGTTAACCTTGTAAATATAGCATGTAATGAGTAATAATCTAAGTGCCAAAACAGATTTTTGTTTCAGTTATGCAATTAAAAATCATATTTCAATTTCCAAGCTCACTAACACCCAAGCACTATTTTTTTATAGTTGGAACGCATTTGACAGAGAAACTATAAATAATTATGTTATGGAATGACCTCACATATGCAGCGCCCGAAACATTTTACCAAAAATTTTGTCGTAAGATTAGCTGTTATTCGAAAATAATTCCGTTCCATTACAAAAATACTACAAATTGGTCACAATTCACTGTTTTTGTCGGTATTTTTAAGCATATTTAGATTCTTGGAGCCAAAATAAAGTTGTCTCGGGTAGGCAATCACGAGTTATCCCTAGCAGAGCGTTTACAAGGTGCTAGGGTTACCCTGGGGCTAGGGTACCCGGCCCAGCACAAGGGTTACCCTACCTGCTTGTAAACAAAGTCAATGAAGGAGTGTTTTCAATATATGATTTCCGAGAGATCGATGCAGGATAGTCTCCTTCGCAGCCGTTGTTTGGGCTCGTCATGCACGTTCCCTCCCCCACCAACAGCTGCTTAAACCAGAGCAATGTTCCTTTCCTTTTGTTTTGACCGCAGTTGCTTTGACACCTATCGGCAAAAACGTGACAGTTGCTGTTGGGCGAAAAGCTGTTATATTGCTTCAAATCTTGAGCTTAGATTCCTGTTGCACTAGATAATTATTTTTTTGACATAAGGTTTCAAATCAGGCGTGTTTTATTTGGATAAATCTTTGTTTTATTTGATGCCTGGCGTGCGTCAAATTCAAAAGGCTGCAGACTGCCGTCCGTTTGACGCTGCCGACGCTAGAGTCACAATAAGACAACTTTTGATTGGTTCAGTCGGCGAGTTTTGGCGCGACTGGCTCAGAAAAATGTGAGCGAAGCTGTGATTGGCTAAACTATGGAAATGAATGTGGTTCGGGTTTAAGCAGCCCTTGGTGGGGTAGAGAGCGTCGCGTGACGAGCCCAAACAACGGCTGCGAAGGAGACTAGATGCAGGAGGGTCGTTACAGAGTGCGAGGCAGCAGGGCATGCGAGCCATATTCCGCTCAGCCTAAATCCCCAAGTATCTAATCAAACAAAATCAAACAAAAATACAATCAAACTCAATCAAACGATTGGTGTTCGATTGGGTTTGGATATTGAACAAAATCTATATATTGCTTTGTTCCAGAAAATATCCATACCCCTCCCATGGAAGGTTTTTTGGTTTAAACCCCCCACCCCTCTGGAATTTCCACTTAAGTCCCATACTTTCCTTTTAAAATTTTGACCTTTGAGAACTCCCACCCCCTTGGAATTTCCATTGACCTTCCATAGGGTGGGTATGGATATTTTCTGGAAATGCACATTTTGCTGTGAGTTCGATTTGCGAACCAATCGAACAAAATCGAACTAATCCGATGCAATTTTGTTTGGACGGTATCTCTTGACACGAAACTAGTAAAATATGTAGGGTATAGTAACTATCAGCCTTTATTGAATGGGAGTAAAGAGAAATAACTTCAATACTGAATGCGAATGTTCAAACAAAACAAAGTCAGTGTCAACGACTGTTACTCATGTACTCCCGGGAGTCCCGTGGGTGTTGAGAGGAAATGGCTTACATGATTATTTTTGATGACTGTAAACAGACAGAAATTGTACCATTTCAATAACTGCAACACAGGCAGTTGTGTTTAAAATTATGATGATTATCATCAGTAGGCACCGTGTTGCAGCCATAACTCTCTCTATTAGTCTTCATGATCAAGAGCGGTCAAGAGTGACGTAGAGACGAGGAGAGCAGTCGCTAGCATGACAGCAATTACTTCAGCAGAAGAGCTTTTAACCAATATAAATGATAAAAATAATAAGTGGACAGGTAAAACAATTTCGTTCTTTAAATGGAAATCAACATAATAGATAGTAAAATTGACATTCTTGGTAGCCTTTTACCCTACACGGAAACTAGATATGTGCAGTGTCCTCCTGGGTCTCCTGGATATCGCTTGCTGTCGTTTTCGACATGTTAACTGACAGCCGGGTGAAAAGGGAAGGGGAAAGCTAGCAGTGATTTGACCTTGAAACTGAATTTGCACAGTCGGACCGGTACCTATCATGCGATGCGAAAATTGTCCTATCGAACAAGAGTTCAGTAATTGAACGTTTGATTACCAATCGTTTCGTAATCAAACGTTTGTCTGATTGTGTTCAATTACCGAACTGTTCGATTAGATAATTGATAAAAAATAGGATACCTGCGCAGCGTAGGTGCTAAATGTATGAATAAAAAATTAGGTAATACTACGCTGTATAGTCAAAATATTTTTCCCGACGTTTTGGCAATGCTGCCTTCTTCAGGGGGACAAAACTATTTCACCGTTAAAATGTCCGTTTATAACTCGCGTATTCAAATAAAAGCTTGTGCACGTTGCTGTGCGCGACAGCGTGCGATAAGACAATGAAGTCAATTCACGTGAAGCTAACATCGTGGTTTAGTCCACTAGGAGCCAGAGTTCTGTGTTTGAAGATATATCGCATCTCCTGTTTCTTGCGGTGCTGTTGGTTTACCAGGCCTGCCTTCAGGACAGCGACCTTCATATCCTGCAGGGAGTGATCCGGCTGGTTAAAATGTGCAGGTACAGGAAGGTCATTCCTGCCGTTGATCACATCCCTGCGGTGTTCCCTGAAACGGTCCGCCATCCTGTGCCCAGTCTCCCCAATGTACACGGTCGATGGACATTTCTCGCATGTTAAGCAGTATACCACATTCTCCGTTGTACAGGTGTAGTGAACTGTGATGTTAACATGCTCCTTGGGTGTTGTAATTGTGTTTGATGAGTTAACATGGGGGCATGTGCGGCAAACAGTCCTGCTGCAGGGAAATGTACCCGTTGGATGGTTCGGTGGGTCATGCGGTAGGCTGCTTCTGACTAACAAGTCCTTCAGATTCTTGGCATGCCTGAAGGCCATCAATGGTGGTTTCCTGAAGATATTGTTGGTTGTGCTATCATCGTGAAGGATCTTGAAGTTTCCCGAGATGATTTTGCAGGCGTCCTGGTTTATGGGGTGGAAGGTGGTGACTAATGGTACTCTGTCATTGGCGGTGTTGTTTCTAGCGTTCTTCTCCAGAAGCTCAGCCCTCGATTTGATTGATGCTCGTTCTCTCCCTCTTGTTATCAGGTCATTCGGATAACCACATGCTCCAAAAAAGGTCTCCATTTTATTAGCCTCGCTTTCAAAGTCATCGTTTTCACTGCAGATCTTGCGCAGTCTGAGAAATTGACTGTAAGGAATGGATGACTTGCAGCTAGATGGATGAGATGAGCTGAATTTGAGGTAGGAGTGGCTGTCCGTGTCCTTGATTATCTCGAGGCTTCAAGAAGATGTCCAGGAACGGAAGCTTGTCAGTGGAAATAGACCAAGTATACTCAAGATTAGGGTGGAACGAAGACGCAAATTCCAGGAACTCGCGGAGGTCTTCTTCACTGCATGAAGCAGCACCGGCCACATCGTCCATGTACCGTTTGTAGAGGTCTGGCTTTGTACCCGCATAACTGGATAACATGCGTTCTTCAACGTAGCCAACAAAAAGACATGCATAGTTTGGCCCTAGTCGACTACCCATGGCCACTCCGCGTTTTTGTTTGTAGAATTCACCATTGAATTCAAAAGTGTTCAGTGTTAACACTAGTTCTGCCATACGAAGGAGAGTGTCTGTAGGTGGTTCAAGTACCTCTCTCTTGTCAAGATAGTATTTAAGTGCGTGGAGACCTTCACCGTTTGGTATGACTGTATACAGTGACTTAATGTCCATAGAAAACTCCAAGCATTGTACGGCATCGTCACTGAAATGGAAGGAATCCACGATGTTCAGCATGTGGGTGGTGTCTTTAACTTAGCTGTCCAGGCTTCACACAAAAGGCACCGTTACATGATCAAGATAGACGGCCAGTAGCTCAGTAGGGCAGGAACAAGCAGATACTATTGGTCTGCCAGGGTTGTCAGGCTTGTGTATCTTTGGTAATAGGTAGAATTTGGACGTATGTGGATGTTCAACAATGAGATTGGTAGCTGATGGAGGAAGATGGTTGTTCTCTATAGCTGTGATAATAAATGTCATGACCGTTTGTTGGGAGCTTTGTGTAGCATCACTTGGAATCTTTTCGTAGAACCGTTGGTCTTCTAGTTGCCTATTAGAAGGCTCCTCCTTTATCAGCCTGTTTGATCACTACATCCCTTCTATTTCTCAACTTGCGTAAAGCCTGCTGTTCATTATAGGTGATGGACAAAAGACTGACCCCCAGTCCATGGACTACCCCGATGGACTACCCAAATGGACTACCAAAATGGACTACCCTAAAATGGACTACCCCTAAGAAATCCTATTTTGAAAGAGTAGGATTTAAAGAACTGCTATTTCTATACTTACATTGCATGGGCCTTCTTTATGTTTATCCTCACGGACACTTTAGCGCCTAAATACAGGAATCGCACCCACCTTGAAAGGCACTGGGAACGAGGGTGATTAAGCTATTTCAACTATCAAAATAGCACTCCTTTTAGTGGCTACTACTCACCTCAGTTAGCCCACTATGCACTCTGGTTAGCCTACTTTTCACTGCGGTTAGCCTACCATGCACTCCGGTTAGCCTACTATTCACTCTGGTCAGCCTGCTATGCACTTTAGTTAGCCTGTTTACGGTTAGCTCTTTATATTGTAAGGGTAACACGATATATTCTTAATATTATTGGTCCCTGGGAGCTCCCGGGTAGCGAAATAGGATTTTTTAGGGGTAGTCCATTTTAGGGTAGTCCATTTTGGTAGTCCATTTGGGTAGTCCATCGGGGTAGTCCATGGACTGGGGGTCAGTCTTTTGTCCATCACCGTTCATTATATGACAAGTTGTGTTTTGTTAGTCTGCGCTTGAAATCAATATTTGATTTACTTCCCTGCGATTAGATACCCCGGGTAAATAGCACTTCGGTTAGCCTCCATCTGGGGCATACATGACACTCCGCTTAGCCTAAATAGCACTTTGGTCAGCCTACAGTTAGCTTTGGTAGCTTGCGGTTAGCCTTTTTACTGGGATAAGGGATTTTTGCCTCGCATGCCTCGCACGACCTCGCTGCCTGGCATATTTGTAAGACTCGATGAAGGCCGTCAAGGGTCTTGAAAAGGGCAAATCGACAACATATAAAGAGGCCCTGCCAGGGTAAATTCCGACAAGCGACATGGGCCAAAAAGTAGCGACAGCTAGCGCTCAAACGAAATAGCGACAAACGACTGACGAAGCCAAATGTATGTCGCTAAATTTCCGACAGCGTTGTGTAGCCTTGACAAAACGCCGACACGAGACATTTTAAAATTCCGACAAGCGACCTGGGACACCCCCCTGGCAGGGCCTCTATAAACACTCGCCTTGGGATACTGGAAGTGGTATTTTAGTTCTGCTCTTGAACCGTTGCCGTAACAACAGCTTGTTAAGAAGGCCCAATTCTGTCAAAGAGAAAAGGGAAAAGAACAGGCGATTAGAAATAGAAAACCAAGTAAACCAGCTAATTCGGGGCCGCTGGTATTCTTTTTCGCAAGCTTATACTGTAATGTACCTCTTTCGTGCTCAAAGTTCCTTCCACAATTTTAGGACTTGTGCTTCTAATGAAAAGTAACGTTATGCATAACGCTAACGACCAACACCTCAGTCCTACCGCCATATTTTCCTCGATATGAAATATGGAAATTGCGAAAAAGTAAATTTCGATATGTTCGTGACACGCTTGGTAACCTTTCACTTGCAAATGAACAGCGTTTTCGTTGATTCGGCTGTCAATTGTGACAGAAGTCACATTGTTTGATTGTTGTGTATAAGGGCCGATTCGCACTAGCGGACAAGTTTTAAATGTCATAACATTTTTGACAAAAACAAAATTGTCGCGACAAGTCAGAGACATTTTGAAGAAAGCAAAAGGTGTAATTATTATTACAATAGCTCTGCACGTGCTACTGGTATCCTGGTACATTTCTCGGCACGGTCGTCTTGTGCAAATATCACATAATCAGGCAGGTCCACGTGGTGAAATATTTTAAAACGATTTGCATTTGAAGTGTGCGTGAAGTGACGTTTTTGTGCTGACCTGCGGGGAAAATGTAGCAAGTAAACTATTTCTTTTCCCCTCCATTTATCGGCACAAACTGGTTCCCTCCGCATTCATTTGTTCCAACCCCGGTATTACCATCCTTCCACGACCTCACCTCGGCACACAAACATGTTTTGCCGCCTATCGCGGAAAAATTTTGCCTGTTGTTTTTTAGTACAATCCAGACCAAACACAATAGCCAATCAACAACGTATTGTTATCTGCTATTATGAGGGGCGTTGGAATGCGACTTGTCATGACTTGTCCTGCCTTGTAGCCTGCGAACGCAGACGTATGACGTATGACGCGGAGACAAGCGACAGCCGGAAATACGTCTGCGTTCGCAGGCTACCTGCCTTGAGGCAGGACATCGGTCCCTTTGAAGATTTGTCCGTTTTGACAAAATTTGCACTTGTCCAACAAGTCGTTCGCACTTGTTTTTGCGATTGTTTGACAAAATGTATCGCGCGTGCAACGCGGACCAATCATAAGACAACTGCTTCTTTGTTTTCCTGAATTGTTTGATAAGTTCCAGGTCTAAAAAAAACATATTCGCATTTGTTTTCTGTAACAAGTGACACAAAAGTGATGAAATCTACCAATTGTTACAAAATTAGTGCGAAATCTACCAATTGTTACAAAATTAGTCCGCTAGTGCGAATTGGCCCTTAGGGCCAATTCGCACTAGCGGACAAATATTTGATTGGTCCGCGTTGCACGCACGATAATTTTGTCAAACAATCGCAAAAACAAGTGCGGACGACTTGTTGAACAAGGGCAAAATTTGTCAAAACGGACAAATCTTCAAAGGGGCCGATGTCCTGCCTCGAGGCAGGACAACTCGTGACAAGTCGCATTCCAACGCCCCTCCTCGTAATGCCAGATAACAATACGTTGTTGATTGGCTATTGTGTTTGGTCTGGATTGTACTAAAAAACAACAAGAGAAATTTTTCCGCGATAGGCGGCAAAGCATGTTTGTGTGCCGAGGTGAGGTCGTGGAAGGATGGTAATACCGCGGTTGGAACAAAAGAATGCGGAGGGAACCAGTTTGCGCTGATAAATGGAGGGGAAAAGAAATAGTTTTTTGCGACATTTTTCCCCCACGAGCACTAAAACATCAGTACACGCGCATTTCAAATGCAAATCGTTTGAACATTTTTCACCACGTGGGCCTGCCTGATTATTTGATGTTTGCACAAGACGACCGTGCCGAGAAATGTTTATGCGCATCCTAACTGCGCACGTAATTCATGTCGCAACGTCACGCACGTCATGCAATGAGCGCGCGCGCTGAGAAAACTTTCCAAAAAAATATAGGGCTGGTAGCTGTTGCGATAACTTCGCTCGCAGTTTACTCTCTCGAATGGTCGGTGACCCCCACTTTTTTTGATAGGCAGCTTTGTTTTGCGATTCTCGACTGATTGTAAAAAAATGAACAAAAGTCAATGTGGGAAGTCTACAAATTTTTAATTTTTTTGCCCACGCGGCATGAAATCCTGCCCGTCTTTCAACTGCCAGGCGAGTGCAAATGTGATCACTAAACGATAAGATTTTCAAAAGAAGCATCACCAGTTGAATCAATTTGCTTAATAGATCCCCTAAAACAATATTTAGACAAGAAAACTGCATTTCATGAATTTATTCGCATTATTTTTGGGCAAGCAGGCACTGTCGCCATTGTCAGAAACGAAGGCCGATTTATAAGATTTTAAGGTGATCTTTCGGACATCTTATCTTCGAAACGAATTCGGTGACCCCCAATTTTTTTACATTTCTGACATGAGTAACCCACAAAGTAACCCATAAACTCACAGTGGTGAAAGTTTAAGAAAAAAGTCAATGTTAGAAGATTTTCGCGCGAACGTCCTTAATTTAACAAGTGACGAATTAAATCGTCGAAGTCGAACGTGCATCACTTGTTGTAAAGATCTATACGGATTTACGTTGTTTTTCATTTTGTTTTGCATTGGTTGTAAAAGAAGCAAGCTCCAAGCAAACAAATTCAAGTTTGCGTGTTTTCGTGCAAGCGTGTGTACACTCTTTTCCCTGTACAGCGTGTACGATTGACGTTCATTTTCCGGAATGTGTTTTGATAGTGCCACGAGCATGATAAGTTTGATCTTGCATTCTTTGATTGCTGTGAAGATTAAGAAAATTTATTTTGAAATCGGCTGCGTTGACCTTTGTCGCGTGACACTGATAATCTTCTGTCAGCTAGCGATTACACAAACTTCGCTTTCAAGTCTGATTTTGTGGTGAACTCAATGGCACGTGGAACGACTTTTTGGTGGAATTCGATTGCGTGTATATCTGGATAACTTTGGGGGCAAGTTGTTTTCTTCTATGTATTTTTCTATTCTTGTTTGAAAACATATGATCACTTTTAACGATCCGCGCATCGTCTTTTATTTTAATATGCTTTTAAAATATGACTTTGCCTGTCTTCTGCGACCGCTATTTTGGTTGCTTATGCTGTGAGTTTTGTTGTTCCTTCTTTACTTGCGGTAGGGTCCTCTGGCTTTTGGGATAGGTAGTCTTCTGCTAGGAATAAATCTCGCTCCAGATTTTATCTCGTCGTTGAAACTCGAGTGTTCTCCGCTGCGACCTGTGCTGATGATTTTGCTTGCATGCGATGAACATTTATCTGTTGTGGGTTATAAAACTCAGCAAGGGTACTTCTTAACTCCGAGGCCTATAAAAGGTGTTTGAAATGCGTTGATTTAGGTTGTCGATGTGAAGCACACGATGTAATTGTTCCTTCTTGTCGCTTCTATTTAACAAGTGACGAATTAAATCGTCGAAGTCGAACGTGCATCACTTGTAAAGATCTATACGGATTTACGTTGTTTTTCATTTTGTTTTGCATTGGTTGCGCCTAAAGTACAATGGTCTGTCATCGGTCTTAATAAACCGCAACGTCAAACTGAGAGTAGCGTTACATGTAGGTCTGCCAACCATCTGCCAACGGCCTTTCGTTTACATCTGATCGACTGATAGCCTGCAAACGCAGACGTATTTCCGGCTGTCGCTTGTCTCCGCTGTAAATTTACGGCGGAGACAAGCGACAGCCGGAAATACGTCTGCGTTCGCAGGCTAATCGACTGAAGGAATGAAGGAAGGATGGCTTCAACTCGCCACTCATTCCGTAACTCCCGTTTTGCATACGCAAAAACAGTCGTAAAAGTGTTAGCTTAAACAGGGAGACTCAAATGTATAGCGACTCAATCAACTTGATCATAGCACTGGCCATCGTTGCAAACTCAAGCAAAGTTTTAAGGGTTGGTCGCGGTAATTTCAGAGGATCGGGAAGAGTACAACTTCACTGATTCGATGATCATGGCCAGTATCATGATCAAGTTGAGGAAGTTGCTATGGGACCTCCGTTGGGCCCTATTTTAGCTAAAATTTTCATGTTTGACAACAAGGACACTGCTTCCGGCAAGATTTGGTAGAGGTTCATTTAAAAGTAGGCATGACTATTGTTTTCAATGAACAGCTAATTCAAGTCTTGAACAGATAATTAAAGCCTTGAGTTGGGGAATTGGGGTTTTATGTTATTGTGCTTATCAATGTTCTTTTCAAATACTGCGGGTGAAGGAATTCTCTGATTATGTTGAACTTACAACGTGTGACATCTTCTTTATTAATTTTAGCCCTATGCTATTTGGAACCCAGATTTCCGCCACACGCGGATAAGATACCCAACTCTTATGGGACATTTGGGTAAGTTCAATTTTAAAAGTGAAACTTTCCAATGTATTTGCTGAAACCGTCTTGATAAAAGAAACTCAAAAATTAATGCGTTTGTTATGAAGACATGTGCCAACGAGCAGGGCTGTAACTAGCTAGCTTAGATTTTAACCCAAAATTAAAAAACAAAATACGTTTAGCAAGGAAGTTGAATCATATTAATTTTTGTGAAGAAATACCTTATGAAAAATGCTGAAATTAAAAAAGCGTTTTAGAGCAACTAGATTTCAAAATTTTCTAGGGGAGCCATGTCCCCATACGCCCCTTGCAGCTCGTGCCTTGGGCGATCACACATCTTGAAAGATCTTGCCTCGTCTATGTCAAACGCATAGGCGTACGGGCCGGGGGGGCTGGGGGGGCTGCAGCCCCCCCAAATTTTGGGCAACTCAGATTTTTTGGGCAGCAAAAGAAATTTGGGCAAAGCCAGTTTTGAAAGAAGTTTGCATGTTTTTGTTTTTTGAAGAGATAGATATTTTCTATTTTAACCTGAAGTCGGCGTGGTAAAGCCAGTTAAATTCACACGAGACAGTGGTTGCCCAGCACGTGATGAGTTTCTGGTTATTAATGTAGTACATATCCTTGCAGTGATACCTGCTACATCGTGTTCAGGAGAACGATCATTCAGTGCGTTGCGCAGATTGAGAACTTACCTGCGCAACACCATGGGGCAACAACGTGTCGCACTTATTAACATTGAAAGGGCATATGCCAACTCTGTAGTCAACAACGACATGGATCGTATCATTGATATCTTTGGCCGTCGAAATGGCCGAGACAGCTATTTCTTTTAACGTGTTCTATGAGCTCATATGATAGATTCATTTGTAAGAATATTTTCACTTCGTAAGTAGGCCTATGTTAGAGCATCGTATATGACCCTCGTTTCTTTTCGACTTTTTCGTAAAAATTTGGGCAACTTGCGAGAATTTTTGGGCAAATGGTTCACCGCCCCCCCTGGTGAAAAATTGCCCGTACGCCTATGGTCAAACCCTTGACGGGGAAAGAGTGGTTCAGTTTAATGGTTAGTGCATTTCCAGACGAGAGGTGTAGTTTCTAGCAAGTAGTATTCTGTGTTCGCAAGACGCTATACTTTTGTAGTGCCTCTCTCCACCAAGGAGTAGAAATGGAAACCGGTTTGTGGGGTGTGGGGGTGGGAGGGGTTAATCTGTGATAGACAAGCCATGATCTAGGTGAATTATCAATCGTTTTAGTCGCTTCATGCTCTTATGAGCTACGAGATTGGAATTGGTTGCCGTTTACAGGAACACAATACGAATTACATCAGAATATGGCATGAATTAATTCCCCCTTGCCATAATCCTTAATTATTATGTAGCAGAGATGATTTCTGGGCCTCAATACAATATGTCTTCCAACAGATTTGACTAACTTCTCAAGTGGCCCTTTATCAGTTGTGTCACCATACGAAGACAGAGGTATGCCACTTCAAAAGCGATTACATAGCGGTTCTACATATATACACATCGCTTTATTTATCCTCGATCGGGTTGGTGAGGCTTGTTTGACCTCTTGTACTTCAAAAACTACTGTTTGTATTTTTATGGTCTCCCACTAAAAAATGCACTACATGATATTTATTTGTAGAAATAATTGATTTTATGTAAATTGTGACGTATTCTTTTCCCAGCTTCCGGTTTGGGGAACTTCCCCTCATCCGGGATATTCTTGATGTGTTCTTACATAGAATCGAGACAACCGTGTTTAATCCTCTTTTACTCTATGTCTTCAAGAAGCGAAGGCAAATTTTCCCACCCTCCGTACCCTGATACGTAAAAATTATTCGTTCCATAACTTTCAAGTGTGCAATTGGACTGACGTCATACGACAAGTGAAGCTTTAGCATTTTTGTTAGCGTTAATGGTAGCCTGAGACAAGAATTCTTAACTTTGCACAGGAATATTAGATTGCGAAAAATACCTTTTCGTTTATTAATCGAATATTAAATGAAAGCTTTTTATCTAAAAAAAGTGGCCAAGAGAAAAACTTTGTATTTTCAAAAATAAAACCACGTCCAAAGTTATTCATTCTCGTTTAAAATTCACAATTTTTGACGTATTTCTTCATTCAGTCCAGTCTTACCTGAAGCTAATCCAAAGTAGAAACTTTCAAAATGGGCGTTTTCCTGTAGTTGACTGTGGCCGAAGAAAACATGCTAAGTCACTATGATCATGTGACCATTGCCATATGTCAAGTTCTCTGCACATGCTCATGATACGGTTCGTTTGCGGACCGTTTTCAAACTCGTCCCATGTCCCGCGCAACGGTCAGTGTTTGATTGTGGAAAGCAGAAACAGTTAGGTAAAGACTGCAAAAACATTGTGGATGGTAATTTTTGATGCATTTTTGATGGTGACAGAAATTTACGTTACTTTCAATTGATCTGTTTATCATCTAGTATTGATTTATGTGAAAAAAGTAATATAAACACTTTGGTAAAGTTCGCAATGACGCCTTCTTGGCGCCATCTTCCTGAATTGTATCAATTTTACTTGTAGGCTTTTAACCGTCAAAGTCGGCCTCTCTTTATAAATATAAACAATTTTCGTAAATCTTGTCTTTGTTCACAGGAGGCCCGCCAACTATCCATTATAGTCTCCAGTCCACGTCGCGTTTTAGCTTCAGAGACCCGTCCCAGTATACTTTGGGAGGAGGGAAGAAGTGGCCTTCCCATCATTCCTATCGACCCGAGAGAGACGGGCCGGCTCTTGGCATCAGTGAGTGAACAAAATTGTTTCAAACTCTAGTTATTTTAGTTAGTCTTTTTCCCGAGGTTTCTTCATGTCTAATTTAACTCTCAATGAATAGTGATTTGACAAAAGCAAAACGACAAACAAGCAAAAACAAGAATTACACATATCATGACATATTGTAAAAGTAAAGAAAGTAAGTCAGCCGCCGTACATATATTTCCCCTTCTTCAGTTGACCCAGCAGAGGAGGAGGATCCATATAAAAGGAGCCCGAGCACGCGTCGGAAAAATTAAATAAATTTAGCCCTAAAAGAAAACTAATCTGGGCGTGGCTCAAGCTATTTTGACCCCTAATGGAGAGAACTGTTCATCGGGAGGCTCCTGTTTTCAACACAGAATGACAGCATTTTTTCACCTAAGTGAGATCAAAGTGCGCCTGAGATTGGTCGCTAGCGCTTAGGAGAGGTGGGAGGTTAAAAATGTAGAGTTTGTACGTAAAGGTGCCCGTTAGCAGGCAGAGGTTCTTTGATTATTTAGTCGTTTTGTCTCTTGTAATTTGCAGTTCCCCGAGGCCTTCCTCGTTTGTCTGAAGAAAGAAATGTGGTCAACGTGCGCCAAGGCAGCGACGAGGTACTTTTACAAATTAAATTTAAAACTCTCCCTACTGTTTACCATATGCTTTAGTCTGATCTGTAAGTCTACTTCGTTGCCGCTGTTCAAGTTGTCGCACAACGCTTTTCTCTGGTAACGTCACGTACAAAAGTCAGGAATTCATTACAAGGCTGGTTACCTGTCCATATATAGTGCCTTTGGAACCTTGGGAAAGGGGACGCTTTAAAAATGTCTCATTATTATTCTTTTTATATAAGAACGTCTAATTTTGGGGCTGTGGCTGAATGGGCTATTGACCCGTGGCCCTTGAGGGCGAAGGGTCTAATTGTTTTAGTATCACCCAACAAGTCGGACAGAAAAAGCAATAATAAAGTTAGCAAATGCAAGTTGAAGAAAGATTTACTTGGGAGTAAAACGAAAGAAAGCTTCACGAATTTCGCTACTCGATGACTATTACTAATAGTCCTCTAGTAGCGTATCCAATCAAAATGCAGGATTTGTAGTAGTCCACTAGTTGGGTGATACTTAAAACTGATAGATTCTACACAGTGTATCATGCAATAGACTAAGAAAACAACATTTAACCATAAAGTTTTTTGTTCTGGTGGACCACAGTTTTGCATATATTTATATATACTGCTCATTTAACAAGAAATTAAAACAAATGGTATTGCCCGCTGAATGGGATCTACTACTTCAAGCATTTCTGCTTTTCTGTAGCCTCCTGTGCAGCCTAAGACGTCTGCACTGGAGGCTAGCTTTTATGTATAGACTCCTCCTCACTTTTGATCTTTAAAAAAATATTTACGATATATTTGTATCAAGTTATGGAAGTAATAAAGTTGTCTTGAAGTTGAAGTTGAAAATAAAGTCGTTCTCGGACTCTCAGCCTGGGGTATGTTCTTGTAGTCTGAAATTTCATCCGTCCTCTCTTCCTTACCCCCCGCGCCCCTCCTCTGGGGGGTAAGGAAGAGAGGATGGATGACATTTCAGACTAATGTTCTTAATGGCATGTTCCTAAAATTTTGTTAAATCTCAGCTACTTGATGCGATTGTCGTTTCTGGTCGTTTTCTGGAGAAAATGCAGAAACTGTTGGCAAGTTTGAGCTTGAATAAACAAATACCGGTATTGTATTCTTATGATTCTGTTTTGCAGAAATCTGAGAAGTGCAGATGGAGTAATGCAGCACTGAGAGAGCTATGGCAGTCCACAGGACACCCACACATGTCTTGTAATTCATAATCAGTGCATAATTACTTCAGACGCAGTCCAAAGAACTCATTACTGTAATGCTCGTAAATCTATGGTTTATTTTACAATAAATAATCCATTTATTTGGACAAACTGTGCTCAAGTGTCAGTTTTATTATTTTTTAATGAAATGTTTTTCCTACTTCATTTTATGGATATTCAAACCTTGCCCAACACCTATTTAGACTTAATAAAGTTCCTGGTTACATAATTTATTACTAACAAATTTATTATTATGTATTGTTATTTTCATTAAAAAACATTAACTACTAACGCCCAGGTGTCATTAAAAACAGTGCTAAATAATTTATAAATTTTTTTAATTCTAAATCATGAAATAATAATAAATAATAATAATCACAACCAAACTACAGTTACTAATGGCTATACTGGTATAAACAATCCGAATGATCTGTTTTCTGAACTCAAAAAGCACCATGCACACCCAACAAAATTCCATGCAAATTGACAAATGGATGAAAATAAACTATAGGTTTCCGACAAATTCTGGACCTATTAAGAAATCTTTACAAAACAGAGGCAGTAGCTTTGATTGGTTTATCGGTCATTTTGCAAAGAATTTTCTCGTGTAGCGTTGTGCGGCACAACTTATCAAACTCTAGAAGTGAAATATTATTATTAAAAGTGATTCCTTAGTCATAAGTGTGCTCAGTATTTATAATGAGCCTGGCAACAAATTATTCCCTTAAATTTACTCGTATTGACTTTTAAAGTGATCTAACAGGAGTTTTTAATGCTATGGTTGATATATATTTTTCAGCTAAAAAGAAACTTTATATGTGCAAATAAAAGCTGCATAATTTATTTGAAAAAAAAAAACACCATCTTTATATGCACAGTTGCAAACAATATGCATTATTATTTTTTTCTTGGCTTATGAGCGGGCGGAATTCTCCAAATCCTGCAATCTGATTGGTTCCGGGAGCGGGCGGAAATTTTCGATCTTGCCCGCTCACGGAGCGATTCCGCCCGGCTAGCTCGCTGTGTTTTCATTTCGCGGCGAGACGAACGAACCCATGAAAGTTTTGCTCTCCAAAATTAATGTAGTTGTTCACCAGCCGTTGTAGATATGAAAGGAAAAGTAAGCAGTAGAATTAAAGGCCTTGAAGTTCTCCAAAAGGCGAGTATTCATTCCCTTTATTGACAAAATCAAATTGTTCAAGTTTTATGGCGGTAGTTTGTCGATCGTTGTCTGTGCATTCGCACTGATTTTCACGCCATTGCGCTTACCTATAAGTCGCCGGTTTATATACCCGATTGATTCTTTCAAAAGCTAAATTAGTGACGGAATTAAAGGCCTTGAAGTTCTCTAATAGGCGGGTATTCTTTTTATTTATTGACAAAATCAAGTTATAGTTTTATAGTCGTAGTTTTCCGATCGTTGTTTGTGCATTTGCACTGATTTTCACGCCGTAATGCGGTTGACTGCAAGTCACTAGTCTACAGACTTGATTTATCCTTTCAAACGCTTTCCCTTTCTGCTACTTTTCCCCAAAACCGAATAAATGAGATGTTTCGATAAAAAACGGTCAAATTCTCGCAAAATTGTGCCGCGTGCAGGCGACCAAACTACACATTCAGTTTAGCTTCATTCAATTTCACTTTCGTGACTCGAGATTTTTTATGCTCTCTTTTGCTGCTGCATTGTGCTTCTTTTGTATTATTTAAGTTACTTTTCTCTTTTTTTCTGATGACCTTTTTCCGTGAGTACTGTTCACTTTAGCAAATTTATTTTGTTTGGCGGTAAACAAATCATTCTTCACTCTTGCCGTAGCTTAGCGATCGATTCAACATTGGATGCGCGCGTATAAAATTAAATTTTGCAAGACGATCTTTTTAGTTTTTTTTTTTTTTTTTTTTAACCGAGGAAGAAAAAAATAAATAAGTTATTTACCGGCTTTGGGTCGGTCCGTATCGTGAAAAACTGTGACCTCGGCCTTGAAAATGCTGCCCTCAGCCTGCGGCCTCGGGCAGCATTTTCAAGACCTCGGTCACAGTTTTTCACGATACGGACCTCCCAGCCGGTAAATAACATATATTTATTATTGCAATTGTGACTTGTGATTAATGCACTCATACTCTGAGTGTATGGTTAATCTGCAATAATGGCAAATAACATGTAAATTATAGTTTGATTTCTGATGTACATACATAACTGCTAAGCGGTAGGGCTAAAAACAAATGTTTGGATTCTTCGTACCACATGAAGATAGAAAAGAGACAAAAATTAAACTGATAAAGGAGGATGCCTGGCTACGAAATGCCTTGCAGAAGCTTCTTTATAAAAGCTGTGAATGCAGTTAACAAAGCAAGTAACTCTTTAAAGTTCAATGTTTAACTATTGTTGTTTTCATGCTGATTAAAAAACACCATACATAAACATAAGTATTTAACAAATGTTAAATTTTAAAAGATGAATAAAAATGTACATTTATTTATACAAAAATGTACGATGATTACATGTGAAAGTAATTAAGTGTCTGTTATACATGCTCTATATAATTATATTAACAACAGTGGAAAATGAACGAAACTTTTTCACTGTATTCTTGCGTGCTGGTTAAGAAAAGGATTGACTTGCTGTATTCCATTCAGGGATGAATAGGGTCTCAGGGTCGTTACAAAGTGCAAGGCAAAGAGGCATGGGAGCCAGCCAGTCTGGCGTTAGCCCACATAGCACTTTGGGTAGACTACAGTTAGCTTTGGTAGCTTGCGGTTAGCCTTTTTATTGGAATTACGGATTTTTGCCTTGCTACCTTGCCTCACATGCCTCGCTGCCTTGCATATTTGTAATATGTGGGTCTCACAGCTGCAAGTTAATGAACTGTCTACTAGTTTGTTTTCAGACTTGCTTCATAGACACCAAGAATCCATACCACAATAAATGCAACAAAAAAAGGTGTGTGCATTGGAAGTATACCTGGGAAACAAAATGAAAAAAAAAAACATCAATTTACAAAGATCACATTAATATTAATAGCAACAAGTTCAATCGATCATAATAATATTATTAAAACTTTCCTTTCACTAATTAATAATTTATATGTTAAGTTATATATAGAATGCTAAATAATGCAGGCTCTGTGAATTCTAGAATTAACTGGATGCATGCCCGGGGGGGTACTTGGGATCTCAAGTGACAAGGATGATCGAATGGGAGCAAAAATTAAGACCCCCAAAATCCTCAGGGCTTCCAACTAAACCCCCATAAATCCCTGGACCAAAAATATACCCCCCAAAAAACCCATGCCAAATTTCTGACCCATAAAATTTCTACAGAGTTAAATGAGGCCTTGCCAGGGGGGTGTCCCAGGTCGCTTGTCGGAATTTTAAAATGTCTTGTGTCGGCATTTTGTCAAGGCTACACAACGCTGTCGGAAATTTAGCGACATATATTTGTCTTTGTCAGTCGTTTGTCGCTATTTCATTTGAGCGCTGTCGCTACTTTTTGGCCCATGTCGCTTGTCGGAATTTACCCTGGCAGGGCCTCTTAAATGATATAACACTGAAGTGCCCCCATTCGAAATATATGTTTTTGTAAATAAGCGCCCCCATTTCTTACAGTTTTTGTTATTGTTAGGTACAACGTAGATAAAACTCATGAACATTCACTGTACCGTACATGTATATATTTACTGCTAAAATAACGTCTTTCAAAAGTAATTGAATTTTCAACAATTTGTTACTGTTACAGTTTTGTTATTGCTAGTTATTTTAATATTTATTAAAGGTTTTGCTTAAGGTGATTCCACTGAATTGCATTGCGCATCCTTGCTGCGCATGAGTTTTCGAGTCATTTAGCGCGTGCACGAGCGCGCGCGCACACACAACATTACGGCTTTTCTTTTAGATTAAGCTCAGAAGAGAAATAAATGGTCATTTTCTTCTAAACGAGCACGGTGACCCCCATTTTTTAATGCATAAATTTAAAATACATCCGGTTGACTACAATATATCGCAATTTAAAGAAAAGTTAAATACTCTACTTTGAGATATTTTTATTTGAATGCTTTAAAAAGTACGTTTTGAGCTAGTGCTGCTTACGCACGCACGCAGCAAAATCCTTAATTTCTTTCATAATCTTAATTCCAGTTTAATTAAAATAGTTTATTATGTAAGATTAAAGTCTATTTCGTTGAACTGCTTCGATATTTTAACGCTAGAAATGATTTTGTCTAGAAATGATAGTTCCCTTTTCGGATAATGAGGGTTCCTAGTATGGACCTCATGGGTCATATTTTTACTATAATAGCCATACAGATTGCACAAAAACGAGCACGGTGACCCCCATTTTTTATTGCATTTTTTTAATATTCATATCATAATTACCAAGTGGACCAAGTTTCAGAAAATTCTAAAGACTCCTTATATTTCAGTGGAATCACCTTAAATTGAACATTTGGTTGTTTCTCAAAAAATTAAATAAGCGCCCTGTCTCCAATAAGCGCCCTGTCTCCCTTGAGATGCCAAAAGTAAATAAACGCCCGGGTGCTAAATTGAATCATTATGGTACATTGCTTTTTATGGCAGCTTAATGCAAATTTAATGACATAATATAGAGTTTACTAGTCCTGATGAATTGCCAAATGTCATGATTACATTAAGCTTCTGTCACTTAAACAATTTAAGAAAAAGTTCAAATCAAACATTATTGCAAGCTATTAATGGAACTATTTACTTATAACTCTAATTTTAAATTCCTTTCTTCTGCTAGTTAATCTGTCCATATACTTTATTCTCCACCTTTTTTCACAAAATTTCTTACGTAAACTTAGATAATGTTTGCGTGTTTGTGTATTTGTTAACTAAATCTTTAGTACACCTGACCCCTTTAAAAACTATTGTCAGTAATAAGCACTAACCCTATTAGCCAATGATGATTATTTTGGGCAGGCATGCCCTTTATTTTATTTTTATTCTTGTCTGTTTTGTAAATTTAAATTAATTAAGGGTGCTAATGAAGTTGTTGTTGTAGTCATATACATACATATTCCATCTGCTTTACAACTTCCTCCAGTCATTTCTACTCTGTACTTCAAAAACAGCCCCTGGAAATAAAACATGAATATATAACACAATGAAAGAGCAACGTTTCATCTTAAAGTAAATAAAAAATATTCTTGGGTCGAACAAGGAATTGTGAGCGCACTATAAGCAAGTGCTTTGGAGCTCAGTATCTGCAGGACCATCACAACTTCAAATGTAAGCTCAGTAACACTAGTGTACAGTGCTCTCAAAGTTTGTTGTTTAATTAAGTGGCTCAAAGATATTTTTACATTTATTCAAGAAAAAACGTTGCTCTTTTGTTGGGTTTATTCTTATAATACTAGATAACGAAACAAAGTGCGATTTTTAACTGTCAATTTTATTCATGGGAATACCATGACACGAAATAGCAATTTTTGAGCTCGGTACCAATTGCATTTCGTGCTGTCAACGACAAGACAACTCTTGAACCGAAATAAACGAACATGCCTGAACACAATAATGGTTACTGTAACGATATCGATAAGATTCTAGATTTACTTCCGGTTTCAGTACCTGTGTCTTACGTCACAGTTGTCATGGTTACGCGCCATGCTTTCCGTTTTAGGGCTGTAGAGTTTTTGTCCTAGTACGAGTAAAGGTCTTGTCGAAACTCAAGTCTGTTTCTGGTCTATTATCTGTTTGTCTTCCTACGGACAACGATACATGGTGTCAGAAGTTTGTCCCTCGCCTCCAGGGAAGTGTGTTTTGCCGGACGAAGCGGAGAAGACCAATGTCGATAAAGTGATAGAGCTCCTCGAGGCCTATTTCATTGGGGAGACGAGATCTATGAAGCCTATCTCTTTAATCAGCGAGTGCAGGAGGTCGGTGAGTCATTTGATTCATTTCTCACAGCTTTACGTACACTTGCTAAAACGTGTAACTTTGGCAGTATGCAAGATAGGATGATTAGAGACAGAGTTGTTGTAGGAATCAAAGAGAACAGTACACGAAAAAAGCTTCTCATTGAAACCAAACTTACGCTTAACAAGTGTATTGATATTTGCCGTGCAAATGAAAATACTGCTAAGCAACTTAAGGATACGACCCAGACCGAAGAAGTTAGTGCCATTAACACAGGGAAACCACCAAACGAGCGCCCCGTGCAAACCAAGCCACCTCAAGAAATTAAATGCAAGTTCTGTCATAAATTCCACCTGAGAAAGAAGGAACTCTGCCCAGCATGGCAGCAGAAGTGCAGTGCTTGTGGGGAAATGAACCACTTCTCGGCAGCATGCCGCAATCCGAAAACAAACCAACAGCAACAGAAGAAACGAGTGCACAACGTCGAAGAGAGTCTGTGTGCGAAACACGATGACGAAGATAGTGATGAATATCTATTCAGTATAGAATCTGTCGCCTCAGTCCAGGCCAAGAGTAGTCCCAAAAAGATTTATGCTAGCATGCGCCTAAGAGACGAAACAGTCAAGTTCCAGGTAGACTGTGGCGCAACTGTCAATATCCTCCCTGCTGACGTCTATCAGAAAGTCTTCAGTGACCCCCAGTTGTCTAGACTCGAGAAATCGGAAACTACCTTAGTCATGTTTAACCAATCAGAGCTGAAGCCGTTGGGATGTGTCAAGGTAGAGACCACCAATCCCAGGAATGATCAGTGTTTCCTGACTGAATACACAGTCGTCCCGCGTGGGCATATAGCACTTCTAGGTGCTCAGACAGTTCAGCAGTTTAGCCTCATTACTGTGAACACTGATAACATCATGTCTGTGTCTGATACAGCTGCCGCACAACCAGATATAGTGAGCGAGTTTGAGGATGTGTTCTCGGGGGAAGGGAAGTTAGAGGAGAAGCTCCACCTTGAGACTGACAAGTCTGTAACCCCTGTTGCGCTCCCGGTGAGGAAGGTCCCATTTGCAGTAAAGGAACCCTTAAAGCAGGAACTAGAACGCTTGGTCGAAAAGGGGATTCTCGAACCAGTTGTTGTACCAACGGAGTGGATTTCGTCAATGGTGGTGGTTAAGAAGAACAACGGGAAAATAAGGCTGTGTATCGACCCGAAGCCCCTGAATCAAGCACTCAAAAGAAACCACTACCCACTACCAGTGATGGATGATCTGCTTGCTCAACTAGCGAATGCCAAAGTTTTCAGTGTTGTAGATGCGCGGAACGGATTCTGGCACGTCCAACTCGACGAAGAGAGCAGCTTCCTAACAACATTCGGCACACCCTGGGGAAGGTACCGTTGGACTCGCATGCCCTTCGGAATTTCGCCAGCTCCAGAGGAATTCCAGAGAAGGCTAGAACATGCCCTAGAGGGTCTACAGGGAGTGATGCCGATCTTTGACGACATCCTGGTTTTTGGTGCAGGAGAAACACAAGCCGAGGCGCTGTCTGATCATGATGTAAAGATAAGAGCACTTTTCCAGCGTTGCCGCGCTAAAGGTATTAAGCTGAATAAAGAAAAGTTGAAGCTCCGCCAGAAAGAAGTGAAGTTCATGGGGCACGTGATATCTCAAGACGGTCTTAAACCTGATCCAGACAAGGTGCAGGGCATCAAGGAGATGCAAACACCCACCAGCAAACAGGAGGTCAAGCGACTTCTCGGCATGGTAAACTACCTGCAGTGGTTTGGCCCTAACCTATCTGAAGCCACCGCCCCAATGAGGGAGTTACTGAAAGAGGAGAATCAGTTCCAGTGGGAGGAGCAAGTACAAGGAAGAAGCTTTGAACAAGTCAAACAGATACTCTCTGAAGCTCCAGTGCTTAAGTTCTTTGACCCCAAGGAAGATGTAGAGCTTCAATGCGATGCATCGGACAGAGGTTTGGGTACCTGTCTTATGCAAGCAGGTCAGCCAGTCGCGTATGCTTCGCAGTCGTTGACTGACACAGAAGTAAACTGTGCACAGATAGAAAAAGAAATGCTAGCAATCCTCTTTGGAGTTGAGAGATTTGAGCAGTGTGTGTATGGTCGACTTACTAAGATACAAACTGACCATAAGCCGTTGGAAAGCATCTTCAGAAAGAGCCTACTCAGTGCTCCGAAACGTCTCCAGCGAATGTTGCTGAGATTGCAGAAGTTTGACCTGCATGTGTCATACAAGAAAGGATCTGAGATGTACTTGGCCGACACCCTCAGTCGAGCGTTTAGAATGCACAAAGGCATGCGAAAGGAGGAAGCGGAGGATGTAGTGTACATCGACGGAATGAGAGGAAATACAGAGAGGGAGTTAGAGAGCATCAACATGATACAATACCTTCCAGTTTCAGAAGCGACTCAAGTTGTCATCCAGCAAGCAACAGAATCTGACCCCTCACTGCGAGAGCTAAAGACAACCATCAGACAGGGTTGGCCACCCACCAAGGAGGACATATCCGCAAACATCAGAGACTACTTCCCCTTCAGAGAAGAGCTATCCTTACAGAACGGACTAGTTTTTAAGGGTGAGAGGCTAGTTATCCCCGCGAGTGTAAGAGGAGACATGTTGACAAAAATTCACGCAAGCCACATTGGTATACAAGGGTGCTTACACAGAGCGAGGGAAGTGCTATACTGGCCAGGCATGAACAAGGACATAGAAGACCATGTTGCAAAGTGTGAAGTCTGTAACAGCCAGCCCACAGCACAAGGCAAAGAGCCTCTGATTTGCCATGAAATACCAAGTAGACCGTGGGAGAAGATAGCGGTTGACCTCTTCGAACTCAATGGGAACGAGTTTATGGTCACCGTTGACTATTATTCAAGTTTCTTTGAAGTTGATCGGCTGATGACTAAGACAGCGAAAGAAGTTATCAAGAAGCTGAAAGCACACCTAGCTAGACATGGCGTTCCGGATCAGCTAGTATCTGATAACGGGCAACCCTTTGCCTCTGCTAGTTTCCAAGAGTTTGCAAATACCTACAACTTTGAGCATGTAACAAGCTCCCCGACTTATCCTCAGTCAAATGGCAAAGTCGAGAATGCTGTGAAGACAGCAAAAACTCTCCTAGAGAAAGTCAGGAAGTCGGAGCAGGACCCGTATCTGGCGCTGCTACACTGGAGGAACACCCCTACAGAGACAGTCAAAACGTCACCTGTGCAGAGGCTATTCGGTAGGAGAACCAAGACTCTGCTTCCGACATCCAACAGACTACTGAAGCCAAAGATACCAGAGGACGTTGATCAGAAGATCAAATTACAGAAAGCGAAGCAAAGCTTGTACTTCAACGAGGGTGCTAAAGAACTACAGGAGTTGCGCCCTGGGGACATAGTTCGGATCCAGCCAAAAAAGTCTCAAGTAGGGAAGCAGAAAGATTGGACCAGAGCCAAGGTCGACGGAAAGGTGGACATAAGGTCCTATCAAGTCCGAACAGAGGATGGACGGATTTACAGAAGGAATAGGAGACACCTAAGGCGAACACAAGAAGTGGTGTGCAATCGCGAGGATGATGTAATACCGCCACCCAGAGAATCTTCATGTGATGAGCAGCCGTTAGTGCAGCCTGGTGCGTCGGGTCCCATCGCGACCCAGAAGGAGCAGCACACGGTACCAGTGCAGAACGTGGACGCGGACAAGCCGCAAGCTGGGCTCCCAGGACTATCTCAGTCAAACGAGCCTGAGATCCACGCACCCACGACGACAACTCGTAGTGGTCGAGTTGTCAGACCACCAACACGTTTTATGGACTATCAGTCATAGACGTTAGCTCGGAAAAGAACATGACCAGCTTTATTTTTTTTTTTTAAAATTTTTTGATTTTACTGGACAGTGACATTTAGTTCATTTATGTTATTTTCTTTTTTACCTTTTTTTTTGTTTCGTAAAGAAAGGGAGATGTAACGATATCGATAAGATTCTAGATTTACTTCCGGTTTCAGTACCCGTGTCTTACGTCACAGTTGTCATGGTTACGCGCCATGCTTTCCGGTTTTAGGGCTGTAGAGTTTTTGTCCTAGTACGAGTAAAGGTCTTGTCGAGACTCAAGTCTGTTTCTGGTCTATTATCTGTTTGTCTTCCTACGGACAACGATACAGTTACGTCATGCATTCTTGGGGGGAAAACCTTCAGAGACATTTGCGGTCACTTGTGTTATTACTTTAGCAAAGCTTCTACTAAAGCTTAATACTTTTTAAACAAGAGAAGACAGTTTAAACACCGCAAGGTTATAATCTAAAAGATTTCTTGTTCAATTTCTTTTATAGTTGCCCTTACAAACAACCCACAGTACGTCAGTTTGTTCTTATTTGGGGAGCCATATTGTTTTTTTTAGCAGCATTCATGCTACATTGAGCAAACACACAACACTGACATAAAATTGGAAGTCAAACCATTTATTCTCAATATATACATATTTATTCGACTCAAAAACATCATCCATTTTAATATAAAGTGGTCAAGAAATACTTTACCCATGTTGTGTGGTCAACTGAACCAGTTGACTCCATTCACCAAGAGAATCACCTTCACCACCATGAAATTTTCAAACACTTTTCGGTTTCAGAACCCACACACAATTAATGTCCTCGCCCAAAGCTACATAAAAATCGAGAGCTGGAAATAGAGACTTCAGACCAACACGGCCCAAGGTCGAATTTATAGCAAAACAAAAATGGCCGTAACCTTGAACCCGAAACAAACATTCATAAAAATGATTCATATATTAAGTCGCAATATGATTGGTCCTTGATAGAATCCCAAATCTGATTGGTGAGAAATGCTGACTGCAAAATTAATATATATTTAATAGTGCCTACCTTAGTAGAGTTACAGTTACTGACTGCTAAATACCACCATCTCTCATGTTTCGCTGACGCAAATGTTCGATCCCCTGAAAAGAGCAATGAATTAATTATAAAATGAATTATTGCTTGAAGAAATTTGAAGAGCAGTGTATAAGCATACATTCAAAACTCAACCAAGACTTTTCAGCCCACCCAAGAAGAGCACATCAGCTAGTCTACATAATTTTCGAAACATTTTGTCAAAAATTTAAGTGAACATAACATGATTAACAAACCTATAAATCTGCTCTTGAACCGTAAAAAGTGTTTTAACGTCAGTCAAATGACAGTTGACAATGGATCACAATGCTTTTACTGCTTCCACTGGAAGTAATTTCACACCAGGCGAGAGAAACAAATACTTGCAAATGTCGCATCTCACTTGCTATGAAATAATTCTGAATTCTGCAAATTAGCAGAAAATCTTAAATACACCAAACGAATTTATGAGCAAATGAAAATGGTCAAATATGTAATACGCTACATAACAAATTGAAAACGTGACTAGCCAGATTTATCACATGTTAACACATCGTTTGAAAACCTTTATTGCCTCAGTTCGTATACTCTGTTATACTGCTTCAAACTGCTGCTCATACTTCTGGGAAATTTGTCGTAGTCTTGAAGAGACCTTTGATTATTGAGTATACCACTTAAGTATACTAATGGTCTATAATGTCCAGTTTATTATGCCTCGGGTGGCTGTATGTTCAAGGTATCGATACTTCATAGCTTATTTGGTAGAGCAATGCACTGGTACCGTAAAATTCCGGTTATAAGCCCTGGGCTTATACAACTTCGTAAGGGGTTTTGGGTGAGCTTATAAGCGGAGGGGCTTATATCTGGGGGAGCTTATAAGCGGAATAAAAACAAAATGTTTCGAAACGAGCCACGGCAGAATTGATTGAAATACGTTTTTAAGTTAAAAAGTCATAATAAAGCAATAGTTAGCACTGTTCAGTACCGTCATCCAGCAGAGGGGGGCTTATATCCGGGAGGGCTTATAACCAGATGTATTTTATTGTTTCCAGGTAGATGGGCCTATAACCAGGGGGGCTTATGACCGGAATTTTACGGTATCACAGAGATCGTGGGTTTAAATTAAAAACTTTTTCAGGCTAAGATAAAAGTAAAAATTGTTACTAAAAATTATCCCTAAAGCATACCCTTTCCTTCAAAAATGGTATATGAATGGGTGAGGGTCTGGAACTCGTATAAAAATTTTCTGAATAACCCCCCCCCCCCCCCTGTTGCTGGGCCCGGGAGGGGGGGGAGCACTCCCTTAAATTTTGGAGAGGAGTGTGCCACAAAGTTTCCTAAACCCAACGAAAAATTGATGCCATGTTTAAGGCCCTAATAAACCTGAAAACTAAGGAACACCCTATGCAAGGGAAGGAGAAGCATTGCTTGACAACCAAAATAACTGCTAACCACGCACAAATCTTTATAAAATCACTTTGCCATAGAAATTATTCTTGAACAGAGTTCAGTTTTAACAGACCATGTCTTTTTCGTTTAGCTGGGTGTTTATGTACTGTATTAGCTGATAGAATATAGGTACCTGGTACCATATCTAAAACCACGTCTGGGAACACAATGGCAAAAGGGGCAAAAAAGATGCCCTATTTAAGGACTGAGAACCTCTAAAGCCATACCTTATCCCTACATAGCCCATATATGGGAGTACTGAGGGGGGCATTGGGATTTTCGGTTTTGCGGTTTTGGGCATTTCTTAGATCGGTTTTTCGGTTTTCGCACCAAAGAAGAAAAGAATTACATTGCTATTGTTTAATAATTCAAAATCACCACTGACAGTGTAAATTAAAAAGGTTTCAACAATATTGTATAAACTTTCATTAAAATGACTGGATTATATTTCTTACCACTGCAATCTAAATGTGTCAAATTAAGGACTTCCTTCTCTTTGCACCCTGACCATACGTAATCAGTTGTGAGGTTTATGACTTGATTATTCCCTCTGTAAAGCTTGTCTTCTTTATCTATACATTTCTGTGGAATAACAAACATTGCACAGCCACCAACAAATTTCTTTGTACAATATATCATTCCAATAAACAATGTTTCAATCCAACTCTACTTAGCAAAGCAATGTAAAAATAGCATGCAAAACAAGGTGAAGTAGTAAAAAATATCCTGCGCCCCGGGGGTGGGGGGAACTCCCATATGAAAGGGGTAAGTGGGGGTGCTTGCTGTCTCGCTTAGGAGTGTAAATTCTGGATTTTTGGCCTCACTTAGGGTGTTCCAGGCAAAATGCCCAATATTTTTAGCCATTAAAGGTCAAATGAACCAAATTTTCAAACATTCTTTCTTTTGCGATTTTAAAGCAACCAACCGCTAAAAGAAACCATTATTAAGTAAACTTAGGAAGAAATTTAGCTTTCTGAGCCTTAAAACGTGAACTATAGCAAAAACTACGAAGATTTCCGAAGGCTTCGCGAAAATGTTTCCAAAATGACCGCGCACTGGAATGGAAGGAATGGATCGAGTTTTGAATTTTGTGACATAATTTTTTTTGACGGCTTTGCAATCGAGGAGACGATCGTCATTTGAAGAGCGAATAATGTAAAGTTTGAGAGTTTGAGCCAGTCTGAGTACCGTAATTCAATTAATACCGAAAGGAACTAAGTTTGTTTAAAACATGGAAGTTATATTTTTTACTACACTGGAATCCAATTTAAAAGAATTACGTGCACAGTAAGGATGTGCATAAACAATTAGCGCAAACATCCTTTAAGGGGTTCTTTTCAAAATTTTCAACACGCATCCATGCCCTTTCCATATAGGAGTCCCCCCCCCCCCCTGAGGGATCCTGTGATATCACACAAAATATCATCAACATCACCTGACATTTATATAGTCTGGACTCCCTGGAGACAATGCAAAAATGAAAAAGAATAAAAAATTATCAAACTTGCAGGCCAGAACGTATAGGTCTAATGGAACTATTGCCAAAACTTTAAATTCATTCAGATTTTTCTTTTGGCAACGATGACCGATGACAGTTTGACAGCCACTGTTGCATCTTTTTATAAGCTGTTCATGAAATATATACAACACATGACATAAAAATCAAATTCAAACTAGCAAAAATTAATATATCATTGAAAAGTATAAAGAACTTATTAAGTATATATATTACTTAACAATTAAAATGGTCAAGATGAAATGTTCATTTATGGGAGAGTGTGGGACTAAAAATGGTTACATGTCTTTTTGAACAATTAATTTGACTGCAAGCATAATTTTTGGTAGTTTTTTTTTCAAGATGGGGAAAGTGACAACAAATTGCTTCTCTTGAAAGAAGTGTTCCAAATTTCACCAAATGCTATTGAAGCATGTCCAGATTTCACCACCATATATCTATATTACAGCTACAGTAGTGCTAACTTTTAGGACTCCTCCAATTCAAATTCCGATGGGCCTGCTGGAACATGCTGAAAACTGTTACCATCCACCTTAAGCTACCTTAATGTTCAGAAAAAGGTATGCATCAATCAACAGTTTACTGTTATGTATGGTGCTAAGCATTGTGGATACTCATTAAATATTCATCTTGCAAACATGGCCTCTTAGTGTATGACGTACACAACATGGTGTCAGAAGTAAATCAATCGGAAAATTCTTGAGTAAAAGAAAGCCATTGAGAAAAGAAAACCTGGTAGCAAGATCGATAAGAGCCTAACGGATATTGAGAACCGAAATGGAAGGCGTAACAACGGCAAATACACCCAAAATGGATTGGTCCAGTAATGACTTACTGGAGCGTGGTGATCGTTTAAACAGCACTGCAAATTCACCTTCGGCGGCCCTCTCAAAGGCAAGAACGAAGAACAACGGTGCAATTACTTGATGATTTGGGTTGGCGATAAGGGCCGAGACATCTATAATACCTGGACTCTTGGCGAGGAAAAAAAGAAGAAACTACAAACGTATTACGACAAGTTTGAAGCCTACGTAAAGCCAAAATCGAACCATGTCTTCGCACGATACAAATTTCATAACAAAGTACAGCAAGAAGGCGGACCGTTCGACCAGTTCCTCACCAACTTGCAGCTGCTAGTTAAAGATTGTGGATATCAGGATCCCGATGAGATGGTTAGAGACTGAGTTGTTATATGATTCAAGAAGGTTCTAAACTGACTCTCGAACAAGCAGTTGATATCGCTAGAACACAAGAAATATCTAGTGCGCAACTACAGACGATGGCTGGCGAAGATCCCAAAGTACAAGCGGTAGAAACCAGCTATACGAAATGGGAAGATCGTTCTAAACGCTCATGCCGAAATAAGGAAAGAAAGTAGACAGAATGCACAAGATGTGGATCGATACATGAGAAGAGCAGTGTATGCCCAGCAATTAAGGACGAAAATGTGGCAAGTGCAACAAGCCAAACCATTTCGCAAAAGTTTGCCAAACCAAGGTACCAAAGAACATGCACTTTGCGCAGGAAAGTAGCAGTGATGAAGAATTCTATGTGGGATGTCTCGAAACAGTGAATGCAGTTGACATGAGCGAGTGGTACGAGGAAATTATGATCCATGACGTTGCAATGTCATGCCCCAAACAACCTTCCACAAGCTAGGAACCAAAGCAGAATTTACAAAGTCAGCTGCGAAACTGAAGTCCTACTCTGGTCATGTGATCGATGTCAGAGGAGTCACAACAATGCCATGCCAATATAAAGACAAACTGTACCAAGTAAAGTTTTACATTGTTGACCACAAAGTGCCAGCAGTACTTAGTGCAGCTACCTGCACAGAGATGGGACTAGTCAGTCGGATACATACAGTTACATCCACATCTCCTAAAGACCAACAGGCAGATACCACCAGCCCAGCAAGTTCAGTATTATCACACACTGAAACAAAGGCCAACCAAACAAACACCAGTGAACCGCACCAGGCAGATCCTCCAGACATACTGCAAGAGTATTCTGATTTATTCCAAGGGCTTGGTTGTCTTCCTGGGAACATGCAATCAAGATTGACCCAGCAGTCCCACCTGTCGTCCATCCTCCTAGGAAAGTCCCTGTGGGACTCAAAGGCAAGATAAAAGAAGAGTTAGATCGCATGGAAGAAGCTGGAGTGATTGTCTGCCAAACTGAGCTGACTGAGTGGGTCAGCAGCATGGTCACTGTTATAAAACCCTCCAAAATTCATATCTGCATCGATCCAAGGGATCTAAATCAGGCCATTAAACGTGAACACTATCCAATGAAAACTATTGAAGAAGTTGTGGCAGAAATTCCTGGAGCAACGGTATTCTCAACCTTAGATGCCAGGTCAGGATTTTGGCAAATCAAGTTAGATGAAGCCAGCTCCAAGCTCTGCACCTTCAATTCTCCATTTGGAAGGTATCGATTTACTAGACTCCCGTTCGGGATAAAATCAGCACCTGAAGTGTTTCAGAAGTCCATGTCCAACCTGTTTGAAGATATTGAAGGAGCCAAACCCCTTGTAGACGACATACTAGTCTGGGGACAAGATGTTAAAGAACACGATGTACGACTCCGATAAGTCCTAGACAGAGCTCGTGAAGCAAACCTAAAACTCAACCCCGAGAAATGCCACATCAGAATAGAAGCAGTACCCTACATAGGTCACGTGCTCACAAAGAATGGGCTCATAGCAGATCCAGAAAAAATCCAGGCCGTACAGGAAATGCGACAACCACAGAATGCAAAGGAACTGAGAACATTTCTAGGATTCATGCAGTACTTGGCCAAATTCATGCCAAATATGGCTGATGTGAGCTCACCATTTCGACAACTATTGGAGAAAGAAGTTGAGTGGCACTGGGAAAAGGAGCAAGAGGAAAGCTTCCAGAAGCTCAAGTCGATGGCTTCTAGTACACCTGTCCTTGGTTATTATGACCCTGATAAACCAGTCACACTGTCAGTGGATGCCAGTTCCAAGGGACTCGGTGCTGTAGTTCTACAGGAAGACAAGCCAATCGCATATGCATCCAGAGCGCTAACATCCACTCATAAGAAAAATATGCGCAAATAGAGAAGGAAACCTTGGCTATTGTTTACGGTGCACAAAAATTCCATCAATACCTATATGGCAAGCAAGTTACGGTCCAGTCCGACCACAAGCCACTCGAAGTCATTCTGAACAAACCATTACACCAAGCACCACTTCGTCTGCAAAAGATGATGTTGTCTTGTCCCTACAACGATATGATCTCAAAGTCAAGTTCAAGCCAGGAGCAGAAATGAACTTAGCTGATGCCTTAAGTAGGGCATTTCTCCCTGAAACAAAGGAAACACTAGTGCCAGATCTAGAAGTCAATGAAGTAAATTTGACAGCACACTTACCTATTTCGCCTGAAAGGTACCTGGAATTGCAGACAGCTACAGCTAATGATTCAGTCATGCAAGTGCTTCAAGATATAGTACTGGAAGGGTGGCCAAGCAAGAGAGCAGAAGTTCCACTAGAGATCAGACAGTACTGGACATTCAGAGAAGAGATCTCTTGTATTGATGGCCTTTTATTCAAAGGACAAAAGCTCATTGTTCCACATGCACTTAGAGCTCAGATGCTAGAGAAGATACATGAGTCACACCAAGGGATAGTCAAGAGCAAACAACGTGCTCGAGGTCTGTTGTTTTGGCCAGGAATGATGACCCAAATAGAAGAACAGGTGGCCAAGTGCTTCAAGTGCAGCCAATACCAGACCGCACATGCCAAAGAGCCAATGATCATCACTGAAACACCAGAGAGACCATGGTCATAGATAGCAGCAGACCTTCCAAGTGGATCGAAGTCGACAAACTCGATGATCTCATGAGCAAGAACACCATAAGTTACCTAAAGAGCCAGTTCTCAAGACATGGAATACCAGACCAATTGGTAACTGACAATGGTTCACAGTTTACAAGTTCAGAATTCACTGCATTTACTAAGTGTTATGGGTTTGAACACACCACATCTAGCCCACACTATCCTCAAGCAAATGGCGAGGTGGAAAGAGCAGTCAAGACAGTGAAAACTCTGCTCAAGAAAGGTGTAGACCCATATCAAGCTCTTCTGGATTATCGAAAGACACCACTAGAGGGAATTAATTTATCCCCAGCACAACTTTTGATGAGACAGAGACTTAAGACAACACTACCAACCACTGCATCCCTCCTCAGACCACAGGGTGCCAAAGACATCAAAGATATCCTGGAGAAAATAAAGGAAAAGGAAAAACAGCAATATGACAGGCACTGTGGCAGAGAGTTACCATCACTACACACGGGCAATGTTATCAGAATGCAACATGGCAAACAATGGAAAGCAGCAACAGTCCTGTACAAACATAGCTCACCCAGATCTTATGTTGTCCAGGCACCTGATGGCACTAAGTATTGCAGAAATAGGAGGCACTTACATGTCACGAAGGCTCCAGCCACTATGTCATCAGAAGACACAGCAGCGTTAGATAAGCGACTGACAGTTCAGCTAAAAGATGGTCCCAGCTCTCTAGTAACTAACACCAGTAAGAACAAAAACATGGTACCTCAAACCAGAACCATAGAAGAATTGAGAAATGACCCACCTGCACAGTTAGAACCACCTGTAAGGACACAGTCAGAGGCAGAGATAGTCAGGACCCAATCAGGACGAACTATGAAAACACCTAGTCATCTCGGTGATTTCAAACTGTAGATACCCTCAAATTAAGGACTGTTTCAAGTTTGCACAGTGGACATCATGTTCTAATTTTGTTATTTGCTCAAATTAAGGACTGTTTCAAGTTTGAACAATGGACACTATGTTCTCGTTTCAGAAACTTTATTGTTTATATTTTGTTCAAGAACTTGTTATGTTTTACACCAGTATTATCAGCTTCATGACTGGTAATAAGAAAAGGGGAGATGTTATGTATGGCACTAAGCATTGTGGATACTCATTAAATATTCATATTGCAAACATGGCCTCTTAGTGTATGACGCACACAACATTTACCAAAACATTTTGGGACACATTTGACACATTCAATTTTTTTTTACGCATCAATGTTGGTAAAGGCCATGTTAAACAAGGCAATTTTTCAGCAACTTGCAACACAACAAACATTGCATTGCAGGTTGCCAAGAAAATTGCCCGTTTAAAACCTCATTTTCGCGACCTGCAAATTATGCAACAAAATGTTGCGTTGCAAGTTGCAGGAAAAGTAGAACTATCCTCTGTTTTACGCAACTATGCGAGACAAGTTGCTGCATGTAACATGTCAAGCACAACCTTGCAATGCAATTATGTTGAAATGAGCCAATGGTAATGGTTACTGCTGAAATTTATAAATTATATTCCGCTGACGCATTGCAAGTTATGAACAAAACTTGTGAGCGTGCGACACCCCCTCTGCAACTTGCAATGTTTCGTCATCGCTGCGTTGCAAGTTGCAGAAAAAAATTGCCTCGTGTAACATGGCCTTAAAGGGACACTGTCACGTACATTGTTTGGCTTTTTTAGTGAAACGGCACCAAAAGTTCGACTAAGTAATTTCAACCATGCAGGAAATGCTCCTAGAACATAAAGGAAAGGATATCTTACTAGCAAATTGTCTAAATAAGAGGGTGACTGTAAATTTAGTTTCATCAAATTATTGTTCCAATCCACAAGGACAGAACTTGAAAAAGTCAAGCTGACTTTTTCAAGTTGAGATCAAAAGCTCCCAATGGTATCACAGTGATATCACTCTACATTTAGCTTCAGTACACTGGTATTAATAGTAATTTTAAGAAAACTCGACCATGGTGTAAACATGTTTTTGGGCTGTTGAATTTTTGAAGTTACGCTCACGACAGTGCCCCGGCTAAAAAAATGGCTTCTTACCATGTCTGGTTTAGGATAAACCGATGACCAATTCCTTTCTAGATAAAAGAGAATATTCTGTGTAGCATATGTCTGCAAGAAAAGAGGCAAACAAATAAATTAACAAAGGAGTGTTTTCAATATGACTGCCGAGAGTGGGTCAAAGTGCGAGGCAGCAAGGCATGCGAGCCATTCCGGTTAGCCTACATAGCACTCTGGTTAGCCTACATAGCACTCTGGTTAGCCTACATAGCACTCTGGTTAGCCTAAATAGCACTTTGGCTAGACTACAGTTAGCTTTGGTAGCTTGCGGTTAGCCTTTTTATTGGGATTAGGGATTTCTGCCTTGCATGCCTCTCACGCCCTCGCTGCCTCACATATTTTGAGACTCAATGCAGGTCAAGGGTCTTGAAAAGGAGTATAGCTAACTGTCGTGGGTCGTGGGTGTGGGTAAAGTCGTGGGTGTGGGAAAAGTCGTGGGTAACAAACAACACCTTTTAGAAACTTCTCCTTCCAAGGAGTAATAATGTCAATCGAATAGCTTACAGATGGCTTTATACACTGCAAGTTTTTTTTTTTCAGTGAAAGTCTTAATTAATTTAAAAATCGCTTAGTGTACTCTGCAAAAAAGAATTGGTACAACTAGGGATGAGAGAAAAGAAGAAAGGTAACGTCCATACCTTTGCTCAGTAAAGTCAAGTTTAAGCGGTTCAAGGCTTGTTTTTTACCCCGGCACATGTAGTGCCCACTCTTTTCGCTCTCGTCAACTATAGAGAGCCTGGAACAGGCAAGGCGCGCTATATTTTTGCGACTGGCCGACATGTTTGCAGCCAAGAGAAGCGCCGTTCAATATTTTTTTAGCAACTTGATTTTATGTCTTGAGTAACAGCTTTTTTGTTCCCAAAATAATTCTTCAGGACCACGATGGTTTATTAGGGACGGAGCGCTATTCTAGGCCTGGCAAACAATTTTTTTATCCGGACTATTTTTAACCCCCCGCCTCCAAAGAAATAATGGTCCATCCCTTAGAGAGGGGAGGGGGTGGGGGTAAAAGAGAGGAGGACTTTAAAGAGCTTTATAGTATTTTATTTCTTTTGACAAGAAAACATTATTTCATTTTGAAAACATTTCTCTTTGTAAAACTACAAGAACTGAAACTTAAAACGAAGCTACTTCTTAAACGTCAGGGCTAGGCTTTTATTACAAAGCATCGGTTCTCTGATTCCCAGGCTCCAATTCCCCTGTCTGTCCTTTCTTTGAGGTTGACATTCTTTCCCACGGCCACTGCACGCTCATATCGGTATTTTTCAGGCGTCATGGTAACTGAACAAAGGATAGTAAAACTTAAATCATTCGCCTTTTCGACCGAGGATCCGAGAGAAAACAACGTGCTGCGAGTTGTCCTTTTCGATAATGGAGTCCGATACCATCTCTGCCATTTCATATGCTAATGTAGTGAAACAAGATTCTCCGAGAGCTTCACCACCGCGCCAAAGCAACAGCTGCTGGTTCAAATTTCATATCCCTTTTTTCAATGGAAATGTTTACATTTCATTTGAAGAGCGCCAAAACTTTGATGCAGGATATAGCCATGTCTAACCTAAACGACCCTAAAAATTGTTTCTGTTTGATGAAAATTGCTGCAGACTACTGCGGTATTTGTTTTTCTCAGTTTACGTGTTAGGAGGCTCACTGAACGAAATTTCTTTCCTAGACACTGATTTGGTACTGTTATAATAATTTGCATCATGCCATGATTCAATTGTTATCGAAACTCTTAGCTTGTTACATTATATAAAACAAAACATAAGCATTGTTAATATTTTGCGTCTGCCATAATAATTAACCACGCGGCCATGGGCCGAGCGCGGTTCTTGCTCTGCACGGGATTTATTATTATTTTTTTTACTTTTTTTTTTCTTGTCAGTAACTAGATCCAAACCTCCACTCGGCCAAATTGTGATCGGGACTGAATCACGCAACCTGTGATGTTTATTCGCCAAAAGCTGTTGAAACATTAATGCACGGAAAACGTTACGGATATTAATTTCGTTATTGTGTATAAAATATTTTTCTTTTGGTCTTATCGAAACGTTGGATTCAAAGGGAGAATTGAATACACTAAAACAGGTATTACGTCAGCCATGGAATGCGCTTACTTTGCAGCTTTTACTTTCGCTACGTGACAAATAAGATTGTGACAGATAAGATTGCAAGTCTATTTCGCCAAAGCAACCGTATTTAATTTATTTGCAGTTTTGCGAGTATTTCTTGTGGGTTTAGGCTATTAAAATGAATTCTTTGGCTGTTTTAATCGAAGCGACTTAAGAGATTTGAAGGAAAATTAAATATTCGCTGAGCGTGCCCGTACTTGCAGGGGTTACGTCATTAGTAGGGAAAAAACCACCTAGCTGAAGATAACGTAAACCACGGATTGTGTGACTCGCGTGACTACTTTGCTAGTTCCTTTACTCATAGCACAAAAAAATTAATCTTAACCGTGACTTTTGAGGAAGAAAGTTGTTAATTAGCAAAAGTGGAGATTATTTTTAAAAGCGCGGTCATTGAAGCGTTGGATTCAAAGGGAATATTGAATACACTAAAATAAGTATTATGTCAGCCATGGAATGCGCTGATGTTGCAGGTTTCACTTTCGCTACGTGACAAATAACATTGTGTTATGGTCATTAATTTGTTTGCTCTTCTGAGAGTACTTCTTGTGGGTTTAGGCAATTGAAGTGAATTCTTTGGCTGTTTCATCGAAGCGAGTTCAATGCTTTAAAGGGAAATGAAATACTTGCTAAAGTAAACAACTGAGCGTGCCCGAACGTGCAGGGGTTACGTCATTAGAAGGGAAAAACCCCCAAGCTAAAGTATCAATTTTATTCCCAACAAGTTGCTTTATTGAAGTAAACTACACCACCATTAAAATTAGATTTAACATCGCTTTGGAAAGAAAAGCCTGACTTTCCTATAGACAGGGAACCAATTTTCCAGGCAAACCTGAAAATCCTAAATTATGAATTAAATTACTAATCAATCAAGAAGTTGCTAGCAACTTAAAACCGCGCTAAAATTTTTTGCTAAATAAGACAAATAACAGTTTTCTTTCTCAAAAGACACAGTTAAACTAAAGCTGTTTGTGCCATGAGTAAAGGACTAGCAAAGTAGTCACGCGAGTCACACAATCCGAGGCTTACGTTATCCCCGGCTATCAGTTTGAACATCCGGCCAAGCGACATTTTCTGGTGTTATACCTTATTAAAGGAATAAAACGAATCATTTAAAAAACGCTAATAAAATTTGCGCGTTATAAAACTAACGCGAATTTTCAAAACGTTTTGTGCTAAATGAGGCAAAAGGAGCAAGGTCACGGAAAACGGATCTTGCAAAAATTGGCAAAGTTTATCAAGTAAGCCATTCGTAATCCTTGTTTATTTCTCGTTTTTAATTACTCCGTTGGTGTTTTCCTACGTTGGAAAAATAATATTTTGAGGTTTCCTTGAATTTGAAACTATTCAGAAACACGAAATATTCGTTATAAGTTCTGATGAAAGTCTTATCTTCCTTTTAACTTATCGACCCTTGTTTGCCCTCACTCCCCCTTTGAAGAATAATTTTATTCTTATTGTATTCTTGAGTTCTGTTAGGCATGTTTCTGTTGACCTGCCTTTTCAAAAAGTCCTTTATAACGGGCAAAGTTTAATTACGTATCACTATTTTGTCAAAGCATAAACTACCGTCGAGAGCAAACCGCTCGCTGTTTTAGCCTCGTTAGAAACCATTTCAGTTCTCGCGCTTTGATTGGATAGGTCGTTCTACTCTAGATGCTCTTTGCAAGGTTTATTGCCCGAACATGGTGACAAGTAACGAATATGAATATGCCTATACACTAAGCGAAAGCCGTTTGTTTGAACCATCCAAATAGAACGCTGATAAAGATAAATAAATAAATAGTTCCACACAAACGATTTTGGGAAAGAAGGAGTCTTGGTGTGAGTCCTATAAGAATGAACCTCTTTTCCCTTCTCCCACCCTCCCCGGTGTTATTACCGTACCAATTCTTGTCCACAGAGTACACAAAGCGATTTGGAGTCTAACTCTAGAAAACTTACGGTGTAAAGGTGTTTTTTGTTACCCACGACTTTTACCCACACTCACCACCCACGACCCACGACTCCTACCCACGACCCACGACCCGGCCACGACAGTTAGCTATACTCCTTGAAAAGGGCAAATCGACAACATACAAAAACTCGCCTCGGGATACTGGAAGTGGTATTTTAGTTTTCCTATTGAGTCCTTGTAACAAAAGCTTGTTAAGAAGGCCCAATTCTGTCAAAGAGAAAAGAACAGGCGATTAGAAATAGAAAACCAAGTGAACCTTCAATTCTGCAGCTTCGGGGCCGCTGGTATTATTCTTTTTCGCAAGCTTATACTGTACTGTACCTCTTTCGTGCTCAAAGTCCCTTCCACAATTTTAGGACTTGTACTTCTAATGTAAAGAAACGTTATACATAACGCTAACGACCAACCCCTCAGTCCTACCGCCATATTTTCCTCGATATGAAATATGGAAATTGAGAAAAGTAAATTTCTTGGTATGTTCGTGACACGCTTGGTAACCTTTCACTTGCACCAAATAAACAGCATTTTCGTTGGTTCGCGGCTGTCAAATGTGACTACATATAGTTACTGGTGATTGTTGGAACGTCTGTAAATTTCTGAATTTTTCCCGAGATTTCTTATATTTTACCTCATCTTGATTTTACAACTGTAAAAGTGGCATTTGCGTCCTTGGTTCTAATGGAATGAACAATAACAATGAATTGTTTGTCTTTAATATGCAACTAAAATACACACAATTTATCATGTTTTATATGACCGTACGATGCAAAGAATTAAAATCTAGCCAAATTTTAACATTATTTTATTTTCAAATGTGTACCTGCCGGCTACAAATTGCGTCACAGTTTTACTGTACTTGAAGGTGCTTTTGCTTCCAGAAGAGAAAAACTGAAAGTAAAACTAATCCTGAGAAATAAAATGCAAACAACGACAACATAACACATGAACTACGCATGGTCTGAAAAATAATCTAAAATTTACTTGACATTTTGCATAAAATTTACTTGACGTTTCGCAAGTAAATTTTAGATTATTTTTCAAACCATGCGTAGTTCATGTGTTATGTTTATTGCCGCTGTTTGCATTTTATTTCTCGTTATTAAATTGATATGGCCAAAGAACAATAGTGTTTATGATAAAACTAATCCTGCTTGAAAGTGGGAAATAGCGAATGGCCAGCCCGGTGCCACGGATTGTTGTAGATTGGGGGTGTTTATCATTCAACTAAATATCCTGATTGGAACAGTAATTTTTCCGGAATCTCGGTAAGGAATTGTGATTGGTAAGAACTTTCGGAAATTTCTGTACCGTCTTTAGTTTGCCCATCAAGGCGACTGGAATGAATTTTAAATGACAAGTGCAATTTCTTTCAGTTAGTTTGCTGCTTTTGGAAACACCAATTAATTAACGTTAAGCCATTTTTTTCCAGCAAATGATTAACGCACCAGACACACAGTATGTTAATTTGCAGAAATTGAACACAACATTTCCCTCTACTTGGAGGCGGACACGCGCACAAATCAAAGTTTGGTTTTTATTCTTTTTCTATTATTTGTTTATTTATCTATTTATTTATTTATTTATTTTTTTTTTGGGGGGGGGGGGGGGGGCTAGAAAAACTGAAAGTCAGGTTCTTTGTTTCGTTGTTTTACTTTTTCGTTTCCTTTTCCTCGCCTTCTTTTGTGTTGGGGGCTTATTGGCCTTTTTGCCGTCTTCGTTTGCACTGGAAAAAATAAGGATCAAAGGTCTCTTCGAGACTACGACTATTTTGCATGAAGTACGAGCAGCAGTTTGAAGCAGTACAACAGAGTAAGCAGACTTTCAAAAAAGTTCTTCGTTAACTTGTGAGGTCGACTTGTAGCAAGTCTACAGAAAAAGAAAAACAGGAATGCGTGACAATTTAAGTGAACATGTTTGTCAGGGTGGGCAAAAATGTAACATTATTTTCATCAGGTGTTTCACCATTTTGGATTTGGTTCACCAAAAAAGCTTTTGCAATTTATAAAGTGCTTGAAATAATCAGAATTACTCTGTTGTATTATAAATCCTTTGTGACTTGAGAAACCCTTAGCGACTGAAGTCTGCTCAAACCCATTTAAGATTTAATGATTACCTTTCGACGAGTGAATCTGCCTTTAGCTAAGCGATACTTGTATTTTTCAAAATAGTCATAAAAACTAAACAGCTCATTTCTTTAAAGTGCATATGAAGTAAAAAATAATTACTGCTTATTTTTAAGGCTTTTCGAAATAAAGACGAATGGCGTTTTCCTTTTTGAAATATCTTTTTTCGTTATGGAGATATTTAGGTTTTTGTAATATGCAAATGAGGAAAGCGATGACGTCATTAATCGTTCCAGAAAAGGATAAATCACTGAATCAAGCATATCTCTTGTAGTATTAAAGCGGTGTTCTTCAAACTTGGCACCATCAATGTTCATCATCAAAGGCACAAGATGGCATCCGTTGCACCGTTGCCATGGCAACAGTCTTGGATCCAGTCTCCTGTTATAAACAAAATATCTCCATTTGCAGCGCTTTAAAAATGAACAGTGGGTCTGGCGTGTAACACACGTGGTACCCATCTTCGTTAGCTTTTGGGAGTGCGTCACCTTTGGTTAAGAATAAACTGGGAATGTCAGTGTTAATAGAAATAAGTCTTTGCGGCAAAACTGTTGCCATGGCAATGGCGCAACGGGTGCCATCTTGTGCCTTTTATGATGAACATTGATGGTGACAAGTGTGAAGTACACCGCTTTAATGCTCCAAGAGATATGCTTGATTAAGTGATTTATCTTTTTGTGGAACGATTAATGACATCATCACTTTCCTCATTTGCATAATACAAAAACCTAAATATCTCTAAACCGAAAAAAGATATTTCAAAAAGGAAAACGCCATTCGTCTTTATTTTGAAAAGCCTTACATATAAGTAATAAATATTTTTTACTTCATAGGCACTTTAAGCTAGAAAAATATCAGCCGGTGTTCAAAAACTGCAGACGTTAAAAGATCATTGAAGCAATAGTTGCGGTTACATACACCTTCTGCCCGAGATTTCCCAGTGGGTAATTGGCTTGGGAAGGGATCAGCTAAGTTTTTAGCCTCCTCGGTTAGTGGGGAGCAGTGACGAACGGCGAGCGGGAAAATGGCAAGGGGACGAAGGCGAGAAGCTCTCTCACTTTCTCCCCACACCCCTCCCCTCATTTTCCCTCGCCATTTTTTGCGTAGCCTGTGTACAGCTGCCCCCTCCCCTCAGAAAAAATCTGGAAAGGAGTGTCTGTGATTTGCCGTTGATAATCATGTTCCGGACCTCGTGACTTTTTCTGGAATGTTTGAAAAATGATCTGATTGGCTCTTTAATCAAAACGTGTTTTGATTGACTTTAATTTTCGCGGGTGAGATTTCAAATCTACATTTGAATCATGTGGTGCCAGAATGTAACACAACGAACAACTGTCAAGGGAAGTAAAACCTAAACATCGAGCTCAACAGACAAAACGCTCAATCAAATGCAAGCTAGAACCATAACCTTGACAACACAGAATGTCTCCTTAAAACCAACCTTTTAGCTTTCTCGAAGTAAAGCTATGACACTCGTTGGCGAATCCAGACAAAGATAAATATGTGTCATCTATGATATGATCAATACAGCGCGGCATCACAAATATTTTAAAATACAAGTAATCAACATGTTTACAGAATATTTCCAAAAAGAAATGAGTCAAAACAAACCACACTAGCCAAACATGTGGCAAATATGAAATTACAGAGCTAGTCAAACTCCACAAACAGGACCTCTAGACATTTGCAAGGCCACAGTCTTACTGCAGTGGCTCTATTCAACTTATACTGCCTCCAAATAATACAACATATAGCGCCCAAGTGAGAAGGAAAAAGGGCGAAAGACCGAATTTAATATAATGCGGCAAATGTACAGATGTCACGAACGTAAGAGTCGTGTAGGCCTGTGACGTGTCACCCCTGGCTGTCACCTCCGTTTTACGATATGATAATTTATGTGAAATTTAAATAAAGAACAGCAGGATACTGGAACACGATTAACGACGGCACAACACAGACGTCCCTTCCCCGATTTTTTTGAGGGGAGTGGGATGGCTGTACACAGGCTATTTTTTGCACTGCTCCCACTAACCTAACGCCAGGAACAGGCTACATTACTACAGCCCACAAGGTTACTGGAAAGGTATTTTTGCCATTTAAAAATTAGCAACCACTGCAAAGGTTCCTGAAGTTATTGCCAACAAATGGTTGTTCAAGCAAGCTCTTTGGCAGATCTTTCTTCCCTTGCCTCGCCTCGCCTTTTTTGTTTTCTTTTCCTTGCCTTTGTTTGTGGCATCATTGACCTTTCTGCTATCTTTATTTGCATTTGAAAAGTTTCCACATATCTCAAAATAACTGTTCCAGGCATTCAGTCAGATTCCCAACTAACCGATCCAAATGCCTGGAACAGGCATTTGAGAAAGTGTGAATGGTATGGAAGGTTAAATTTTTCTGCATTTTTTATAAATGGGCAAATAAGTAAATTGTGGTTTATTTGGCCCTGGTCAGCCCATCATGCTTGTTTGATAGACTTTTTCCTAATTTATAAGCTGAGTTTTAAAATCATCTTTGGATGTGAAAAGTTTATTTTTTTTTATCAATTTTTTTTCTACTGCTTGTCATATGGGTTCAGCCTTATGTGCCTCTTAAGCTCAATGAGGATTTATGTATGTGTATGTCATATGGGTTTCAAAACAAGCCCATCAGCTAACCACAACCATCTCTTGTGAATGCTGAAATATTTGGCTAAAATGAGTAACAGAATTTAAAACTATTACAAAGACTAAAATTAAGCAAAGAATTAGTTTCAACCTGTAGATAAGTCATTAAGTTGAGGACAGCATAGCAACAAATTCTCCAAATTAAATAACAAAGAACCAACTGACAATCAGTAAGGACTGAGGAATAAAATATTATAGTTTGAGCTTTGATTTTAACGCTTTTATGACCAGTTACTGGGTGTACATGTTGTGGTTCAATTTTATCCGTCGTTCAAATTTTATTTTCCTTTGTTTTAAACTGATTATCATACATTACCATACCCAAAAACAAAGGAAAGTAAAATTTGAACCAAGGATAAAATTGAACCACGACATATGCAAGCGTCCACTTTCACTTTGTGATGTTTCCTAACAGTCCTGCTGAAGATGTTTTAAGCCTGATAGAGCCATTATTATTGGTCAAAACTACTTTGTTGATCATCTCCATTCTCAAATTCTCGGCAAAAAATGGTTCCATAGCCGTCATCCACAACTGCCCTGTCACATGCTCATTTTAGTTCATCGGCAAAAAATCTTCCCTGAAGATAAACCAGCTGCACACTGATTCAATGATGCTGGCCAACAGGTCTTCTAAACAACAACACATGTGGCTCTGTGAAAGAAAAATTAACAAAAGAAAATATGTACATGTACATGTACCATAAAATTGCAACAAAAATGAGCTTGCCATACTGTACTAAAAAATTTAATTGCCCAACAAATCACAGATCTTGAAAGGCCTGATAATAAATTCATCCCAAATATGTTTATCCATGTACACCGATTTTTTTTTGCTAAAAGCCACCTACTACAGAGCTTGTTTCTTAGCCCTCTGTGCACTGCGTTGCGACTGTAGTGTTAAGAAACCAACTAATGTTTTAACAAGCGAAAACAGTTAAATTTTAAAAGCACGGTTAGGAGATCTAAAAGATCTTTTTGTTTCTTGGGCCAGTATGAACCCTGGATGCCCAGCATTATAGAAACACTCATGTAAGTTTGGGAGAACTCGAAAAAGCTGTGGAAACACTCGCCTGTGGCTCATGTTCCCACGGCTTTAAAAACTGTAAGTATGGTGGCTTGATCTTCTTGTGAGATTTTGATTGCCTATTGTAAAACATAGCAAATGATTGAGACCATACGTGAGCTAATTGAACGCATCTTTGAATTCTCTTGATGAGTTGCGTGACTGTTTAGCTGATCATAAAAACTTGTGAGTTATAGGTACACTTCCTTAACCTTAAATTTGTTTTTAAACTCTTTGATTAAAAAAAGATTGACTTTGACCTCCAGGGGGTTTCAAATCAATTTGATCAAAATTCGCGTTGACTAAATAAGCTTTTCATGTGGAACTCTCTCTGTTAGCGCGTGCATGCATATTTCAACCCAGGAATTTCAACTCAGCAACTTGGGAAATCTTCAAAACCTCAAGAAATGTATAACTAAGAACATTGGCCTTATTCTTTTGCCTGGTTATGGTCCTTCACCGACTGTGTCTCAGACCATAAACATGTGAAAAAAGTTTAAAGTTTTTAACTTGGCTAATATTCAACCAGCTCAACCTCATGCTTGGTCAACAATCCATTCTTGTCCTGACTAATTTCACATCTAGTGTATACCTCAGGCTCTTAACAAATTATTCCTCTCAGTGCCAGTAATTAATGGAAGATATTTTCCTCTACTTTGATGCATAACTCTATTATATTAATGTCCCCTTTGCAACTAACACTCACATGGTACAAAAAAACACCTTGCCAGGGTTCTCCCTAGTTTTCAGCACACCAGGTAAAAAAACTTTTCAAACCGGTAAAGAACTACTGGTGAATCTCAGCTGTTTTCTAGTGTTGCCCTATGCTGGTCAAATTTTATTTTACAAGAACTTTTTCTGGCCGTACTGCCGTCTTTTGATACATCGTAAGAAAAAATTGTATAAAATTTTCTTCCAGTGTTTAAAGGAGACATACTTGCTGTCGCTTACATGAAGTAGTACTTGAAAAAACGGCGCTCTCGTTTCATCTTTGCTATGCATAGCTACAGCTACTTTTCTCTTTGCTTCGAATACTCAGCATTTACAATGGCATCGCTGAAGGGTCGTATTCTCAAGGCTTCTTTTAACCTGCTGTCTGGGTTTTGTTTTAAACACTTACGAACTTAACGAGAAGCAGTTCACAACAAAAGCTGACTTTCCCTTCACCACACTCACATGGTACAAAAAAACACCTTGCCAGGGTTCTCCCTAGTTTTCAGCACACCAGGTAAAAAAACTTTTCAAACCGGTAAAGAACTACTGGTGAATCTCAGCTGTTTTCTAGTGTTGCCCTATGCTGGTCAAATTTTATTTTACAAGAACTTTTTCTGGCCGTACTGCCGTCTTTTGATACATCGTAAGAAAAAATTGTATAAAATTTTCTTCCAGTGTTTAAAGGAGACATACTTGCTGTCGCTTACATGAAGTAGTACTTGAAAAAACGGCGCTCTCGTTTCATCTTTGCTATGCATAGCTACAGCTACTTTTCTCTTTGCTTCGAATACTCAGCATTTACAATGGCATCGCTGAAGGGTCGTATTCTCAAGGCTTCTTTTAACCTGCTGTCTGGGTTTCGTTTTAAACACTTACGAACTTAACGAGAAGCAGTTCACAACAAAAGCTGACTTTCCCTTCACCACACGTGAGCTACGGTAGACTTAGCAATCAACTACACGTAAGCTTATTTTCTCCATAATATTTCTCACTTAAAATAAATTCTTTTTTACCTATTTGCCTTGTGAATTCTTTCATTGTCAATGGACAGAACGGACAAAATGAAAGGAGAGCAGCTAAGGCTGCCGATTCATTGTGAAGAAAACCCACCAAAACGTGTTTTTGTTTTTCGAAAGATAACAGCAATCAAAGATTTGGAAGGTGAAGAGAAATAAAGAATATTGAATTAGAATGCTGGCACAAAGTTGTAAATGAATATTGCATTTTTCGCTGTTTATTTTCTACCTATTCTATCAGTTTTTCATCACAACTGCATTGGTGCAACGACTTGCATTACTTTGTTATTTACCTGTTGAATTTTCAACATTACTAAGCGGTTTTAGGCGGTAAAGAGTGGTGCTGCAAGCGGTAAATTTTACCGGTTACCGCCTGATTTGGAGAACCCTGCTTGCTGGAGGGCAAGCTCCGCTCGGGGACATCCAAAACAAAGAAAAATCAAGCTTAACCGGTTGAAGTTGCTTTGATTTGGATGTCCCAGCGTATTGCTTGGTAACTTCCTAATAAGTTCTATCTTGGCCTTGAAGAACTTACCAGGTTCATGAATCAAATAGTGCGTCCAGCCTGGAGATTGCTGTACTCCAAGGTTACGCCACTCACTTTCTGTCATCAGGTGCGTCCTGGGAACTTGTTCCGCTATCTCTTTGGGAAGAATCACATGTCTGATGGCAAGGCAAAAAATAAAACAGATCTTAGAAGCTTTGCCATCCAGATAGAAACATGAAGAGTCTTGAGATCAACTGAGCATGCAGTGCAAAGCTGATTTGAAATTACAAATGACATTACTCTCTGAATTGTATGGCATAATGTGCAGTTACAGTTAACTCCAACTAAAATGGACACCTTTGGGACCACAATTTAGTCTTTGTAATAGAGGAAGTTGCAACTAGGAGGATTTCTACTCTCCCCTAGATGGGATGCTAGTCCATCACAGAGTTACCCCCCACCTCTCCAGCCCAGCATTATTTTGCAGGTACCCATTTATGCATTTGAGTGAAGAGAGATGTTGTGGTTCAATTTTATCCTTGGTTCAAATTTTATTTACCTTTGTTTCTGGGTATGGTAATAAATGATAATGAGTTAAAAACAAAGGAAAATAAAATTTCAACCACAGATAAAATTGAACTATAACAGAGGCACTGTGAGAGTAAAGTGTTTAGTCCAAGAACGCAACGCAATGATTCCAATCAGGACTCGAACCCGGACTGCTTAATCTGGAGTACAGCATGCTAACTGTTAGGCCATGGCCAAAATTTGAGTTGCTAAACTCAGGGTGCAGCTTACATCTGTGAGTATGACTTATCGGTGAGTACTTAACCAGTAGGTAATCAATAACTAATCAACGCCAGTGACATTGATGAGTAAGGAATAGGCCAGAAAACATTGGGTGCTTACAATTAAGGCAAAATTTCCAGGAATTTCAGTTGAAAGTCAAATGGAACAGTAATTATCTGAAAAATCTGTTTGGAAATTTCAGACTTCCTCCAGAGGTACTCTTCTTTTTCCATTCGGAACGTAATACCCAAAATTTCCTTACCATTTGCACAGTGTCCAGGTTTCACATGGGTGGAAAACAATAACAGAAAACTGAATAATTTACAAATGATAAGCACCATCTCTTTTGGTTGATTCACTGATTTTGGAACATCCCTAACCATTATTCGATGGAAATCCCAACCATTCCTTCTGAAAAATGGTAAGCACCCATTTTGTATTTGATTAGTCAATGACTAATCAGTTGATCAGGGCTGTAGCAAGCAAGAGACAAGATAAGGCACTTGTTTTGTTTAGACTTTACGCCAAAAAAAGCAAAGCATGTTCATATGGGAAAATAATCCCTAGTTCAACGAGATTGCTTTTACTTTAGAAATGCCTCATGAAAAATGCTGAGAAAATTCTTTCAGAGCTTCAAGATTTCAAAATTTTCTGCGGGGATGCTCCCAGAGCCGTCAGCGCTTGCAACCTTTGCCTTGCCTCTGTCAAACGTCTGCCTACAGCCCTGTTGATTACTCATTGATGTCCCTGGTTGCGAGTGTCTGCTTCTTTAGCGTGACGCTTTATTTGTTCTATTGCGAAACCATCACGCAACACACCTCGCAATAAATTGAATTAAGGAGGCTCGCAACGGTTTCCAGCTCTTAAACTTTGATGGGTCAGTACTACAAATCTTTATCAGTTACTGCAACAATAATGATATCAAACAAATGTCCAATCATTGCTGAATAAGTTATGGTCCTTTTCATGACGTCACTGGTTACTATAGCAACAGTTTTACCTGTTAAAAACACCCTTAATTTTCCTTTTAAGTGCTTATAACTCATAAACGAGTCCGGTGACCCCCATTTTTTATTATTGAATAATGATTGGCATGTTAAGATGCAACTTTTTGCAAAGTTAAAAAAATTTCTGCAGAGCAGTTTCAGAGCCACCTTAAATTTTCGAAAATTTAAGGTGGCTCTGAAACCGCTCCGCAGAAATTTTTTTAACTTTGCAAAAAGTTGCATCTTAACATGCCAATCATTATTCAATAATAAAAAATGGGGGTCACCGCACTCGTTTTTGAGTTATAAGCGCTTAAAGGGAAAATTAAGGGTGTTTTTAACAGGTAAAACTGTTGCTATAGTAACCAGTGACGTCATGAAAAGGACCACAACTTATTCAGCGATGATTGGACATTTGTTTGATATCATTATTGTTGCAGCAACTGATAAAGATTTGTAGTACTGGCCCATCAAAGTTTAAGAGCTTGAAATTGCTGGAAACCATTGTGAGCCTCCTTAAATGGTCTAACACAAAAACAAGTCTGCTTGTAGCAATTTTATTTCATCGGGTCTGAGTTTTCGAGACACCCAGAGGGTGAGTTTTTCGGGTCTGAGGTCTGAATTTTCGAGGTCTGAGTTTACAACGGTGTCTCGAAAACTCAGACCTAAAAGTTGCAAGCCAACTCACTGTTTGTCGGCTGATCATAAGACATGTTCATAGAAAAGAAAAAGTTGTAAAATTCTTTTAAATGATAATGGAATGATTGGTTGAGAGAAGAAATCAGAATTTTTTTATGTTCACGGATGGGAATATGAACCCACGACCTTCCGTTCACTGCTCAGGCCGAGTTTGTTTTGAAATCCAACCAATCGTCATGAAAATGTCTAGACAACGCATATTTCTACCAGAGAGCTTAGTCCACCTCTATTTTACAAGTCATCTGCAGGCATTTTGTAATAATTTCCTTTCTGCAGAAAGGCTCCAGAAAAATAAGCTTATACAAGCTTATACACACAAAACCGAACTGTGTCTGTCAAAAAGTCTTATTGATTCTGATTGATTGAAAGAACAATCAACTACAGATCGAGAAACCTTACCTGTACTCGTAATGGTCATCTGAGTACTTGTCCGAGTAGCAAATTTGCGAAACAGGCATTTCCACCAAGTAATTTCGAAGATAACTGCCAAGGCGAACAAGAAATAATTCCAGCACTTTGCTTCTGTTGTGTTGTAGCTTTTGCGTTGTAAATGGGACGTAAATGGCGGTCCAAAATGGCGGTCTAACTCGCTCGCTTGACAGGCGAGGTTCCCAAGCTGTGTACTGAGAGTTCAGACTTCGATCAGGGTTATATCTAAAATCATTTCCAGAACATTTTATCAAATTTTCAACCGAGAATAAATAGGATAAATACTATCATTTGAAACCTCGCGAACACGACAAAATTTTTAAAACGAAATCGAATTATCTCTTCTTTACAAACATTTCTTTTCGTGATTAGTGATTAGTACCTCCTGTTACTGATTAGCATCGAAATTCTCTTCATGCGTCAGCGGCGGGAAATTCGAGTTGGGAAACCTGCGGACTCACCTTGAAAGAAACAAGAAATTGACCTTGTTCATTTCTTTTCACGGTATGACTAGATTGGGGAGGCCACAAAAATCGCAAAATAAGGTATTTGAAGTTAATTTGTAAAAGAAAAATGCTTCAAGCTGGAGAAAATGTAATGAAATGAGCGAAAAAGAGAAGCCTTGGTCTAAATATGCAATATTTCCATTCATCGGCAGGTCGCCATTTGGGGATCCCAGGCGCTGGGTCAAAATGTCAGAGAAGATTAAGTTGTTACAATGGAAATACGGGTGAGACATACGTGTTTGCTTCCCGCCAGCTAAAAATTAAAATTTAGAATTGCAGATTACATAATTTAAGGCCTGCAAGTTTTTCCTACAACATGATAAGCGTACGTAATCTTATAACAAAATTGATCGTCAGGAAAATCTGTCCAGAAAGTGTTGTGCAAAGCCTGAAGGAAATTTTTTAAAATGCTTACGCTTTTGCTTTCGCAGAATATATTTTTCTAGCCGAATCATTGTACTATCTAACAGCAACTTAAGCCATCTAATTTTTTAGCCATATTTGTATCATTTCAGTTGCAGCGATATATACGGTGGATACCCGGCAAGGGTGGTGGTGGTAGAGGCCTAGGGGTAGGGAAGGAGGGGGGTTATTTCCCTTGGGTATGGTGGAGGGGAAAGGGGAATGGAGAGAGAATGGGCCACTGTTGAAGTCTTGTTGAGGAGTGGTCTTTCATTCTTACCCCTAAATAAATTGGTTGAAAACATCTTAAACCCTAAAGGAATCCATTAAAAATATCTCAACCCCTAAAGAAAACCATTAGAAATATGCTAATCCCTCAAGAATTCCATAAGTGTGTTTAAAAATTCTGGGTTTCAGTCTTCAAGAATGCCATAGTCATTACACTTCCCCATTATTATATAGTCTAATGTAGGAGTATATTTACTGTGATTAGCTGCAAGTGTTTTTTTTTATTTTTACTTTCCATGAAAAGGGAGGGAAGGGAGAGTAAGGGGGCTATTAACTGGGTGTCCATTATCAGATAGAGTACCACATCTCTTTGTTGTTGTTTGGTGGCAAGAGGACTTCGCTTGGTGGCAAGTTAGTTGGTGGTGAGACCATTACTTGGTGGCAAGGAGACTGAATACCGGTGATATTACACCCTAGGCTAGGCTTTATTTGTGAATTCAGGGGGCTCATAATAAGAGTATTTTTCTATGGTCTGATTTAGGACAAGGGGGTCGTGTGTGGGTGTGAGAGTACATGTGTGACTGAAACAAAAATAAAAACAAAGAAGTCCCAAACTTATGAACCCTTGCTCTCTGGCTTTTTGACCTGTGCATTTTAGCAGCAACAAAACTGGCAGAAGCAAAGTTCATTTAACATAATTGAGCCATACCAATGTTTTTTTTTCTCACTTTATTTCACATACTCATTCATCACTTACAGTTGATTACAAAATTACTCTAGATACTGTTACATATTTTACAGTGTACAAACTTTACAATCTAGCGCCAGACCCGTTGTATAAATACCACTTATTCTATATAATTATTTGCCTTTTAAAACTGTGCTGGCTTATTAAGTTAGTTTATGAAGAAAATTGCCGTAAACATGCAACCCAAGACAGAAGTGACAGGTAGATAAGCTTTGGCATACAGTGTTTAATACTCTATGTTGACTGAAGGATCAAGTTGGCTTACCAGTGCCAGTCGACACACTTTGAAAAAAATGGGCACTTTTTTGAAGTTTATCATTCATAATCCACTTAAATAACATTCCACTTCCAGCCATAACTATCCTTGTTTATTTTCTGGTTTATTATTGGTTCTTTGATGTTTTTCTACCCTGGAAAACTATTACAATACTCATCACTGGGATTTCTTTCAAGTGGAAATTTTCTACATACGAAAAATCCTCAACATATTGTGATATATAGCTCCTTTAATTCAGGTTTCTGAAGAATGAAGCAACCAAGAGTATAACTAAATTTACACATTGAAAATGAAAATCAGGTTCCATTGTATAATACGGTAATTCAATACGCCATAATAGATGGGTTTGGCCATAGTTAATAGAGGGAAATGGTCAGGAAGCTTGGCAAAGTTCTTTGTTTTAGGTTTTTGTTCACTATTTTGGGGGTTGACTATGCACAAAACCTGACAAACCTGACATGTGTTCATGCAACTAACCAATAGAAATATTGCGATTATGTAATTCATGCATAGTATAATTATGAGCGCAAAACAAAAGATGTGCAGGGTGGTGGACCTTCCAACCTAAATCTTGGCCTCTTTGTTTGCTCCTTTGATGTTAGCCGGGCTCCCTAACCATTTCCCTCTATTAATTTAATGGTTTGACTAACATGTTTATATCCTTGTTGCCACTCAATTCAGATTGTATGATGATTCATTTGGGAGGTAACAATTGTTCTGTTTGTACATACTCCCATGTACTCAGTTGTGTGTGACAAATTGCACAATGAAATTGGATGGCAACAAGGATGTAAACATATTACCTGAAACTGTCTATTCATATGCAGCCTGGAGTTTGAGACACGTACAGTATGACAGTATGAAATTAGCAAAAACATGAGTTTGTTTGGCTGGAAATGGTACAAATACATTGGAAGTTATCAGGGACACAAAAGATGTTTGAATTACAAAATAACTTAGTTAGCTTTTATTGCTGTTGATGTCTTCTGACTCAAAGAAGAACAAACACTATTTTCACAGAAGGTGGCCAATTGATAAAACTTATCTAAAGGTTTACCTTTTTAGACTTAAGCCAAGTTCCTGATTACTGATTCACAAATATTATTATTTATAATTATTTACATTATAAAACATTAACTACTAAGGCCCATGTAGTGTTTACAGAACTGAGCTAAATAATTTAGAAAATGGTCTTATTCTTGACATAAAAAAGAATTATTACAACCACACTACCGTATCTTAAGTGTTACTATCATGGCATATACACTAGTACAAACGTGACCTGATGATCTGTTATTCTGAGAGAGCTGTTACAATGCACCAATCCATAAAATTTGATGTAAACTGACATAATATGAAGAGCTTGATTAATCTACACAAGCAGTACATTTGCTATAATTTTATTTATTTTAAGGCTCATTAATAAATGCTATTGGTCAATTTGCAAAGAATTTGCTTGGGTGGCCTTGGTTCACTTGTGTCCAGGATTGAACGCAAGTGTTGTTTAATAAGTACTTCATGTTTGACTGGGTTATTTGACATTTCCATATTGCTTCATATTTGACAGAATTGGAGTGTTTCAAATGGTGAACTTTTATTATTGAGGACACTTTGTGATGCCTGTCATAAAGAACGTGCATCTAATCAGCGTTCAATCCTGGACATGTAAATGAAAAATTTTATTATTATAATTTTTTTAGTTGTGAGTTTGCTGAATATTTATTATTTAGGTACACTAATGTAGACATTTTAAAAAGTGATTTAACAAGAGCATAACAATGCTGTGTTTCATACATATTTTAACAGCTATAAAAATAACTTACTTGGGAATATAACTAGCTGCATATAAATAACACTGCCATGTTTATACACATGGTTGCAAAACACACTTGTCTAATAATAATTATTTTGTAATTTGTGGAATGTACATGGTACATTAAAAGGGCAAATAAAATGTAAGTCATTTTTGTTTTTGGATACATAAGTGCTAAAACAGTAAAGGCTAGAAACGTTAAACTTAAAAATGCTTGGATTAAAGTTATGCCATCATCAGGTAAAGATGGTGCAGACTTCATGCCTTTCCATTTATCGTGATTTCAATTATTATAATGCCTTTCAAATACAAATATTTTAGGCCAATTATATGCAAATGTTTTCATCTCGTACCACATCAAAAAAGAGACCAGTTCAACGCAATTCAACAAGAATACTTTTAACAAAATCCACAAATTAAATGCTGTCTCTTTCTCCCATCCTTTTGAGAATTTAATTGACAATCTTTAATTAGAGACATTTCATGTAAACTACATGAACAAGAACTGAGAACACATTGAAAACTCAAGAATGTCCTGACTTTTACCAACAGACTTAAAAGTTCTAAATTGGAACAAATCAGATGACACAATGTCATGTGAGCATTCCTAAGTTGAAAGGGAAATTTAAAGGTGGTTGCTTAGCAAGGCACTGCCTTGCAAAAGCATCTTTATACTACCAAATTAGGTAGACTGCTTTTTCGGAGACGCGTGGAACAGTTGCCGTTGGCGAGACTCGTCTTTGAATAAAACCCACATGATTTACAACTAACGCCACATAGGTATGCGCACGTGATCACATTCCTTCACACTCCTGAGGCAAGAGAGATGGCGGGCTTTTCCGTTAATAGCAAGGAAAGGTCTTCTATTGGTGGAAAAAGTATAGACGACAGCCCACGAGGCAGCATAGTTGATTGGATTATAGCTGAAGGAGGGCATCCTGCATCGGGTTATTTTGGAGGGCAGTTTAAGGAAGTAGTGGAACTGGTTGAAGCGTGATGATGTTCTACAATGAGCAAAGAAATGTGCTCACGTGCGTTTACCTTTTCATTTGACAGCTGTAACCCATGTGACCCAAAATACACGTCTTTGTCGCCAATGGCAACTGTTTTGTGCATCTCTGAAAAAACAGTCTACCTAATTCCGTAGTAAAGTGGTGAAAATGTCCTTAAACAGGGCCCACCATCACAGTTCATTTTTCAGTCAAGGAACAATCAAAATCTGGAATCAAGTTTTTGTGAATCATATCGATTGTTTATAATGATTGCGAATGAACAAAAGTTCAATAAATTAATCATACACAAGTTCCCACTTTATAGCAAAATTTTTCATTAACAAATAACTCAACTTTTTCAAGTTTAAAGGTTTTAGCTATTACTGTTTTCAAACTGGTTTTAGAAAACAACTGCATGAACATAAGACTGTTACAAAAGATTAACTTAAGCGTAGTACCCACTAGCGACATAACAATCATAATCATCTGCTTGAACATAATGCCATTATGTCAGTCGCTTACATCTTAGTGGGAACGTCTAGAAACATACTGGTAATTATAAGCATCCTTATGATCCACGTAACCATAATCACAAGAAAATAATCGACAATTTTCTTATGATTTGATTATGTCTGTAACTATGATTATGTTGCTGTTTTTTGTCATGGTACAGTCAACTCTCTCTAAGATGGACACCGTCGGGACAAGGATCAAACTGTTCGTTTTTGAGAGGTGTCTATCTCATAGGGAGTTTAGTTACAGTAAAATGACTGAAAAACGGCAGGGATGGGACCAACACCAGGTGTCCATTTTAAAGAGGTGTCCACCTCATAGAGATGTCTGTTAAGAGAGAACTGACTGTAGTCAATATAAAAATCATAGTTCCACATGATCATAATGCAAGTCTAGCTCCAGTACTTTCCAGTCAGATTGATTTCATCTTGGGATTGTGGCAGCATTCCAAGAGAGACTGGCAAGTGTTGTGGAAATTATAGCTTATATTAATGATTATGATCATCGTTAGCTTATAATCCTTATGTTGCTACTGGGTACCAAGCTGTAGGATGAATAAACAAAATACAAAATTATGATGTATGATTACACATGAACTGCATGTTATATATGCCTTATTTACAACTGGAATATAAACAAATCTTGCTCACTGTATGCTTGCATGTTGGTTAAGAAACTGATTGAGTTGTCGTCGCCATGGGAATACCATTCATTGCTCCATTTTGCATTCCGTTTGAGTATGAATATGGTGGCTGCAAGGTTAATTATTTTTTATAATAAGTTAATATAAATTATAATAAGTTAAGCATGTTAGTTCATACTAACATGGGCGGGTGATCGTGCCATCATTTACTTCTTTAATTGACTGACTTGGTGCAAAACTATTAAGCAAATAAACAATTAATTAAATTTATCAATTACAGCAAGCTTAAGGAGCCCAAAAGTGCGAGCCCAGCATTTACCTACAAATATTCACGTTTCAGGTCAGGATTTACTGCAAATTAATTAAGGCTGCAAATTATTATTTTCAACTAAGAGGAAATATGTCCAGCTAAGTCATCATTCAGACTAAACATGTGATCAGACATGACATAGTGCTGAACTTTATTTTTTATTAACAATTGTCCCAGCATAAGAGTGCATTAAGAGTAGCATCAGAAACAGTATAATCAAATTAGGATCTTGTTAATGGCTGGGCATGTTGTCTGACTACAGCTGGAATTTTGCTGCACTTACCGGTAGGCAAATGTTGGTCGGATATTAGCTGATAACCAACAGTCATTTGCAACCCTGGTATTGTACCAAAATAATTGTGGGACAAGACCTGTATATAGAGCTTAACAGCTGGCGACTAAAGTAGGTAACGGCAACAGGTATCTAGACTAAGTTTCACTTCTCACGCGGACGAAAAACATTACCTTGTTGCCGTTGGCGACTCCACTGCCCAAAAACATAGAGGTGATATCTGTGAAGTGTCCGGCCTCTTGGGAGTAGTAGGGGGGAGGTGCGTTTGGTGGTGGCGGAGTATAGTATGCAGTTCCATTTTCAGGTCTGGAGGGTGTTGCCTCTTGGATACCAATCTAAAAGTTATTTTTTATTAGTACAACATTTGGAAAATGTATCGTATGCCCACTTGTTCAACTACAGGGAAACACAACAAAAGATACAATGATTTAACACCAAAATCTGAGTGCTTGGCCACAAAACCAATACTTTACTGGTAAATTTTCCAGTGGCGGATCCAAATGCGCTGAAAAGGGAGGGGGGGAGGGGCAGAAATTTTGTAATAACAAGAGGAAGGCTTGTAAGCATTAGACCTCTCCCGTAAGTCCACTACAGTGCTATAAATTTACTTATCAACTTCTACAGTGTTTGTAACAGACAAAAATTAAGTCTTATATTTTTTCACTGCTCCATAAGTCAATTGTCAAAGATATCACACATGTCCAGTATTAGAACCACAAGTAATACTGCCCCAAGTCTGTCTTGGTACAGTGTGGATAATGGCCATCAATTTTGTGAACTGAAAGACGGTAAACCAATGCTGGTAAATGGAATTTGCGTATTGTCCCATGGGATGACGTAAAGCCTTTTATGAAAGCTAGCAACTTGATTTGGGACTACTAGTGGCTAAAAAGACTGGTGGTTAATTCTACCTCTTAGCATTGGCATGAAGTGACCAAGAGTGATGCTATTTCCACTGGTTTGGATGCTTGTCCATTACAGCCGTACCTCTGACCCCCTCCCCTCCCCCCCCCCCCCCCCTCCCCTTGCCACTGCCCTTCAGCCCTAGTTCTTTTAAAACTAATTACATTTATCGTAATCACAGTTTAATCTCAGTTTCTTACCTGGTTGGTTCTCAAGTGAAATGGGAAATTTACATTTGCCGCAGAGGGCCTGGTTATGATCTGTGAAAGTGTCAGATAAAACAGCTGTAAGTTTCAGTGTCAAGAAGTAAGATCTGTCACAGGGTAGCAGAGTTTCTTCTGAATACATATGTATATCAGTAAATATCAATTTAAATCCCTGTCAAAATGCTAATAATTGATAGAAAAAAAATATTAAACACTTCTAGAAGAATCATTTATACATGGAATACTTACCAAGAAAACAAAGTGTGCAAGAAACGAGATTGACCAATCAATTCCGTTGACAATTTGAGCTCTGGTAACAAAAATAAATCAATGAAATTTGTCATTGTAGACAACGGCAATTGGATTAACTACATTCCATCCCTACCCCTCCGAGGGCTAACAAAGTGTACCATCCCTACCCTTCCCAGGGCTAAAAAAGTGCAGTCAGTCAGTCAGTCAACCAAAACAAGTAGATATTCCTGCCCGAGCAAGTAACTTTTCATGCTTTACTTGCCTGATGGACAATTGCAGGAAAGTGGTCTGCTGGCTAAATCATAAAAAAACATCAGCTAAGAGAAGCATACTGCTGTCCTGGACAAACAAATTGTGAGAACAGCTTGTCCAAAGGGCAAATCGGAATTAAAGTTTTTTCAAGCCCTGCTTTTCCATGTTCATACTCAAAACATTAGTCAGGGCATCTGACAGGATGCGGTGGTGCGGATCCGCATAATTCGCTGACTTCCGCATCCTCCGCATCTTGAGAACATTTTCCGCATAAAACAGAGAAATTTGTTTCACATTAATGATTAAGCAGTTGTTTACCATCCTCACGAACATAAATTTCGAAGAAATTGATTATTTTGACACAGTTTTCTCCTAAAATAGTGACGAAAACACGGCACTTCGATCGTGAGCAATTTTTAACCTCCAGGCGTTCCTCGCGTCTTTTCGTGATGGGCCTGGACACCAGTTGTCTTCTTTCGCTCGTTCGGTGTACCGAAAATTCTTCTGTGGTAAGCTATAGTATATGGATAAATTTGTCATCAAAGAGACCAAGAAGAAGGATCCCCACTTAACTGTACAGTTGCCACAAGTTTACCTCACGGGCTAGATGAGCGACGAATTAAGTGAAGCGAGCTCGAGGCCGCAAAGTGGCCTGTGAGCGACGTGCCACAGTGAAGACGAAGGACTTTGTTGAAAGTCTAATAGCAGCAAAGGATAGAGTGAACCAGTATCCTGAAGTTTTCTATGTAGATAATGGATTGTTGTTTTGTTCAACGTGCAATGTTGTAGTAGATCACGTAGCACCTTGTATTGTATTGTTTATGCATAGGAAGAAAATCAACTTCAGCCAACAAAATAACGGTTGTGTTATTTTCATTGAACATCACATAATTGATAAGATAATTTCATAACATACCAAATACAAATGAAAATAACTGGAAAAGCCCAAATCCCAATATAATTGTTTTTGTTTAAAATTAGCCTGCGAGCAGACTCTCGGCTTCGGGGGTGGCTCGATTTCGGCTGCATGAAAAGATGTGATTTTTGGCGAGCGAAGCGAGCCGAAAATTTTCCACATAATCCAACGTGTTTTCCGCATAATCAACACTTTCTTCCGCATAATGTTCCTGAAAATTTCCGCATAATTTGTTATTTTTTTCCGCACCCTATCAGATGCCCTGATTAGTCTGTTAGTGTGATAATCAATAAATTTAACCTGTCTTTCCTGAACATAAACTCTTCGTAAAATTTTACTTTGAATGTGCTTCAAATGCCTTGCAATGATCATACACTTGCCAATGTGCTTAATCAATGAATGCATCACTTATGACACTTTTCTAATTTAATTGGCCAAAATAATATTTTAAAATTGTCTAGACACAATATCATGTTCATTTTCTTAGCTTCACTGAAGCAAAGAAACAGAAAAGCATTTACATGTATGTACATGAAGAATACACATGGCCCTTTTGGCCTAAAATAGTTTGTCATTTACATTTTTTTTTTTTTGCAAACTCACTAAATTTCATTTTGGAAATACTATCTACCACTAAAACATACACTGTACTTCTGTTTGTTAAAAATCAAGGACTGAAATATTTTACTTTAGCATTAATAAAGTAGTTAGTGTCTAGAGCTTAAACTTACCTTTCCCATTTTGGTATTTTGAATGTTGCAATTATGACTACAACTGGCCCAGCAAGGAACCTGCACAAGAGTAATTTTGTTATTAGACTTTATTACATAAAAATATAGAATACCTGTACATCAGATTGCAATAAAATTACATCTTTGTTTTGATGCCATTGCACAGTATCGAAGAAGACTGGAAAATAGCATGTTCAAGATGGTCTCAAAAACTTTTATCAATAATATATATAATTCAAAGCAATAACTCTTGAGTTTTAACAATCTTTCTTTTGCTCATAAAAAAGCAAACATGGCGCCGATAGAGCAATGAGTTATATGTTCCATGCTGGTTCTATATTTAGGTCGTGTGTCATAGGTTTTAGTCGTTTGTTAGAATCGAATATCAGAAAAACTCGAGATGCAACTTTCGACTCTAGCAATTTTGCAGGTTTGTCACTGTTACTGACAGTGAACCCAGTTTAATGTAGTGCATGCATAGTTGGTCAAAACATAGGCACGCTAAGCGTGCAGGAGTTATTTTTTCAATTGATTGAGTTGCTTGGGTAAGACTGGGTGTTAGTCCTGTTGGGATGGTTGAGCTATTTGTGCATGGTGCATCACTAACTACATAGCCCCTTGCTACGACTAAGAGGCATTTTTTGACAAAAAAAAATGTTGCAGACAAAATAATTTTTACGTGCAATTTGTTACGTCAAAACTGTTTCGTTCAATAGTAAATTTTTATCATTTAGAAAAAACAAGAACTAATTTAATTGTCAAAATGACTTATTCTGTTAGCGCTTATTTTGTTGCTAGCTTTTTTAGAACCGTAACGCAATACTTTTGTTTGTTAAAGGACACTTTTGTGTTTTTGTCAAACACTGTAAAACGATACCTTTGTTTTTTTAAAACGCATGTAACATGACACTTTTGTTTATCTCACTTTTGTAACATGACACTTTTGTTTTTCTTGAAAACACCATGTCTCCATTGAGTAATCGAAAAGTAATAAACGAAGTAATAAACGAATCAAATCAAAAACTATATTTTTAGGAAAGCTTTTAAAGTGTAGTACACCTGGAGTATTTGTTTCCGGTCGTAAATGTAAATTTTCATTCAACAAACAGGAACAAAAACTAATTGATTTTAGTTATCAAACTGTCACGGAATGACATGCTCTTATTCTAGCCTGTTGCCGCTATCGATCGTAGTTAATTTTAAAAGCAAAACCATTTTAAAGTCAATACCCATACCGGTTAATTAAATGTCTAAACGTGGTGTGTTTAAGGTATAAACATAAACGCTACTTGCCCGAGAGTCAGCTAATCGCCGGAGCAAGACGCTAAAGAGACTAATTAAATTAATTGCGGTTTTCAGTTGGCGACACGGAGTCTCAAGCAGTATTAAATTTAAGAAGTTTCCTTGTCACAAACTCTTAAAACAAGAGGCCACAACACACTCTGAAGAAGATTTCTTGCCATTTTTATGACACAGTATTAACATCACAATGAGCACATTATTCTTCAAATCTGCTTTGTGCAAATGCTTTATGCAATTTCTACGACGGTCAGCGAAACTAGCCCGTCCTAAAGGTCCTAAAGGAACGCTTGAATAACAATTTAGTGTTGGGTCTTTTGCTGGCGACGTGTGCATTGTAAGCAGGCAAGCGTTTCAAATCCGGGGTTAATTCACAACTCACCGATTCCGCCTCCTACGAATCGAAAATCTTCGCATGAAATCGCTCGCTTACAACTGTGTCAGATTACTTCCCCTTTATAAACTGCAATTTCATTGGTTCTGATAGTACCTCAAACCTGATTGGTGTGAGATACAAACATACTCCACTGACTGACTGACTGACTGACTACACGGTCCATCGCGCCGACTAAGAGTTATTTTTTTGAAAAAATAACTCAAAAATTGAGGTGAATGCTTCGCTGGCTTTGTCAGAAATCCGCATATTTCTCAAAAACCACTTGTTGGAATTTAACAAAATTTGGCAGCAAGTTTCTTCAGAACCCAAGCAAGTGAATTATTGCAAATAACTGAAGTTTAACAAAGGAAATGGTAAATAATCCAGATATATTGATATTAGTAATTCCTGACCAATAGTAATAAACATTATTAAATGGTAATTCCAATGACTGAGGCAATTTGCACCTCACTCATGGTTGAGTAATGATCTTATTAAAACTATTTTCTTTATTTCCCTGTGTTTCTTGATCACAGGTAATTCTTGTACCTGTGAGATCTCTTAGAGAGGTTGGTAATCTGATGCAATTTTCAAGACTAAGATCGCAATAAATGAAAAAATAGGGTACCTAAAGGATACATGTGTGAGATACAATGCTGCAACTCATTTGTTTAACTCATTGCGATGCCACAGGGAGCCCACACTTAAAAAAAATTTATGATTCATAATAAACTACTATGGAAGCTTACCATCCTGTGTAGAAGAACCAGAACGGATAATAAAAACTGCACTTGTTTGGAAAGTGCTTCAGCGTAAAGAAAGTCCCATAGCAGAACCAAAGCCAAGCCTGAAATTAATTTTCATATGTTAACATAATTATCATATTCATTACAAGTAGCCTTTGACAAAGAATTAATTTCTATCAAAGCATATTGGATGGATTGGATTTCAAGTTGTTTTGCTAAAAATAATATCACAGCCAACACTTGGCAAACTTTCTTAAATGTGTTGCTCTAGGAAATATCCATACTCCCCCATGAAGTGTTTTGTTTGACCCCCTCCCCCCACATTTTCAGGTGTTCCAGTTTCGCTTCATACTAAAAAAAAAACCCTTTCAGACCCTGCCCTCACCTCTAGAAATTTTCAAGACGTTCTGTGACATGGGTATCATGGATATTTTCTCAAAAGAAGAGAAGAAGAAGAGCTCCCCTCAACTGACTGTTGGTCGTCTGTCGGCCGACAGGCTACCGACAGACCACCGACAGGTTACCAACAAACTACAGACAGTCGGTTAAGGGGAGCTGTTCTTCACAATTACCCAAAAATGTGGCATAACAGTTTGTTGACTGCAGGATATAATGTCTTGACATAGGATTTTACCATCTAGTTCTCAAAAATGGCATTAAAGGAAAAGAATGACACTTGGACAAGAAAATCAATATTTTGAGTGTTTATACTCACAATGACTCTCAGGACACAAATCCCGATGCCAGCGGGACTCTCATAGATATACAGAACTTCACCAGGATCAAACACCTTTAATTTCAACAACATATTGTTCTCAATTAAAAGATTACTATGATCATAACATCTGTACAAAATTTTTTACTTCTGTCAACAGCTTACTAAAAATAATATAAAAAACAGTTATTGATAATGAATTCCTGTAATAATGAACACATTTCCCTAGGCACTTCATGTTATTGGAACTTCCTCTGTATTTCAACCTTGCTTTCAGCACTTTTAAGCACTTATGAATAACCTGGGCTTTTAAATTAAAATGTTGTATATTTCTTTTAAAACTACAACTATATGAATATAAGCCTATAGGCTTTTATTTGGGAGGGCTCATTTTTAGAAGGATTTTTGCAGCTGAAATTTCTTTTTTTGGGGGGGGGGGGGGGTGGCAGGGGCTTAATTGCACAATTTTACATTTACTGTGTATTAATCAGATCCTTACTACTACTTACAGCAACTTCATAGAAGAAGAGAATCGCAAAACACACTGTGTAAACTGTACCAAAGATGCTGAGCTTGATTTGACCAGAAGAACTGATACGTCCTCTGCAAACACATGATTTGTGAGTTTTAATAATAATACCAGTAATAATGGTAATAATCATAATGTTTTATGATCATTTAACATCATTCTTGTTCTGAGAACCACCTGTACATGACATCCCTCTTCGACAGCAGAGCCTGGGGCACAAGCAACAAGCACCCCTGGGAAACATGATTGGATTTGCTAGTTCTTTAACAAAGGGAGTTTGAATCTACATTACCTTGCCAGTCAAAACATCTTGGGACACTTATTAAAACTAATATAGTGCTTAAAAAAGCGTGGGAATTCTGTTAGAACAAACTTCTTCAGTTCTCTCCCCTCCCTCAAGCAATGTTGATTGTGATGAAAACGATTTGAATGCCTGAGGTCATCACTGCACCAGGGAAGGGGGGGGGGGGGGGGGGGAGATGAGTCATTTTGATCAGCTATCAGGCTGGTGTCCCAGAAGTTTTGGCCAGGGTTGTAACCAATCTCACATTTATCAGTTTAAAATCCCTGTTATAAAAGAGTTTACAATGTTGTTTTGATGAGCTAAATTTAATTATTTTTTGCCTAACATGGTTCATGCAACTTGCAATAAAGTTGTTCTGTACATTTGTTATTTTATGCAGACTTGCAATATGCAATGTTTTTTTTTACCTTGTTACCGTCCATCCTTTTGCCATCAAAATTAACATGATTAGAAATATAACATGGGCAATGAAATGACATGCACGTCCTGTAATGGAAAATAATATCTAGCATTTATATCACAAACCTGTAATTACTTTATCAAAAGTTATGTTGTGGTTTAAATTTTTCCTTGGTTTAAAATTTTTCAAACCAGTTTGATTTTTATTTTCCTTTGTTTTAGATTATGATAATCAATACAAGACAATGAAAACTAAAAAACAAACTGGTTTGAAAAATTTTAAACCAAAGAAAAATTTAAACCACAACAGTTACACCAATAGCACAACAACAACTACAATAACACAAGATGTTTTTGGCAAAGTTTTTTCTTTCTTTTACAAAATATACACTGACCACCTATTCAGAATACTTGTCAAAAATTTATGGTGAAACTGATCAGAAATGCACATATAATTTTAAATGTAATGTAATTCAAGCGCATTCTGTGTTTTTCTCAGAGGCAATAATAGAGTCAATGAAGAAAGGGCTTTAATGTTATATGAAAAACAACATTGTACTAGTACAAACACATGTTACATGAACAGACAAACCAGGATATTTATTTAATATTGATAATAATAATTAGTCAAGAATGGAAAATACATATACACATCTGACTACAACATGACTTGCAATTACAAAAAATAACAATATCACTTGTTATAATCGAGTGTATTAAATTTATGAGTTCGAGTTAGAAATATCGAGTTCAAGTTAGAATTAGAATTTCAATTTTGAGTTAAAATTTCGACTTCTAGTTAAAAGGAAGGGCCTGAAAAGTTACTGATTTCGTGATGGAAAACGAAAAAAAGAAAAAAAAGAAACAAAATGAAAACGAAAAGCCCACAACATGGCGTGACATTTTCGCAGTTGGTCACACATAGTGTCGCCCCTATCAGCAAATGAAAGCTAACCGCAAGCAAATAGGAGTCGAACTAACCACAAGCAAACCAGAGTAGAACTAACCACAAGCAAACCAGAGTGGAGCTAACCGCAAGCAACTCGATATTTTAACTCGAACTTGAAATTCTAACTCGAACTTGAAATTTCTAACTCGAACTCATGAAATCGACAGACCCGTTATAATCCACCAAATTATTCTATCAGCTTTTAATGCTTTATTCTTCAAAATTAGCCAGAGGCATGCAGGTGTTATAGTTCAAAATGAATTGCAGGTCAAAATGATTTTAAACTAATTTGAAATTTAATTTAATTTAATTTAAACTAGTTTGAAATATTTTTTTTGACCCTGTACTTCTGTTGATGATGGGGTTTAAATATTTGCTTGGTTTGAAAAATTTCAAACCCGTTTGATTTTTATTTCCAGCTTTGTTTCAGATTATGATAATCAGTATAAGATAATGAAAACTGAAAATCAAACTGATTTGAAAAATTTTAAACCAAATAGAAATTCAAACCACAGCATAGACATTAACCAACACTACAATACAGTAAATTATTAATATTAAATTAAATTTATAATATTGACACATTACCAACTACAGATATGCCATATGTTTCAATGCCACTTTTTCCAAACTTAGCATAGTATATGATGTAGAACATCAAGCTTAAAACTGAAAAAAGAAAACAGTAACTCGAATTATAACAAATGCTATTCAAATTGATTGGTCCCTCTTTACAATTTGTTGATGTCCTGTATTAACTAACCGTCTGGGTACCCCTGGATAAAAACCTAGTTCCTTGATAGTCAATACTGCATGTGACATGTGTTGAACAGGGGTTCCAATAAACTTCAAAGTACAGTCAACTCCCGCCTTGTGGACACCTTGCTATTACGAACACTCTGTTATTGCGGACAGGAGCAGGGTTTTCAAAAGTAACCGGCGCCCGACGCAAGTCACCGGCTACTTCGAGCGTTAGCGCCGGGTACTTTTGGAAGTCAAAATTAAAAAAATAATAGTAATAAAAAATTGCGATTCCTATGGGTTAAGATAACATATTTTGTTCTTGCCCATTGATCGCGTTCCAGCATCAGAAATCGTAGCTCTTTTATTCAACAGCATTCAACGTGGACCGGGAACCATTTGCGTTTTCCCGCAAAAGACTGACATTTGATCCTTTCGTGACTAGTTTCTTCTTGCGTAAGCGAATGTGAATTCGTGAGAGCTTTGAACTTGGTGCTTTCTTTAAGAAAATGGTCCCAGTCACCGGATGAAAAGGCAGAAATCACAGCCGCTTTTAACCCAGTTTGGGTTCAAACATCAGAGAAAGGAGATTGCTGGTATGAAACACTTTTTAAAATGCAAATTGTTTAGTGTTTGCTGGGTTTCTGTTTACAATCCCCCAGTCGATCAGAAAATAAGTTTTGGTGCTTGTTATGAATGAAACATTGCTTGAAAACAATATTGTATCGCTTAGGTTGAATTATTTTTGTCAACAAGGCAATTTGTAAGGGAATCGATGCTTTTATTTATTCAACGTTTGGTTTCGTGAGGCGCCGTTTCGTGAATGTGAACAGTGGCAGACTCTAGCGATTAAATAAATTTTATGCCGACACAAATTTGTTCAAATTTAACTTTTGATATAAGCCTAGGCATTTTTAAGATTTTTGTGAGACTTAAAGTTTAATTTCAAGTCTTCATCATTAGTAAACCGGATGAAACTGAATGTTTTACAGTTCTTTATGGAAAATTAATTTTATACGGAGCCGACACAGCCAGACTTGTCGCAACTATGTCGCGCCACATGTTACGGCTCGCTTAACATTAAATTTTTTATCCTTTTGTTTTCGTGGAGTTTTACTGAAATTGTTTGTTTAGCAGAGCATTTTACTTTGATAACTAAACAACAGTTAAAACAGTTGTGCCCGCGGAATAAAATTGATTTATCTAATCGATTGAAATTTAGCTAACAATGCATTATTTACGGAGCTTGTATGTAGCGCTAAAAAGTAAAATTAAATCTCTGCCTTTCACTCAAATTTTGTATTCGCGAGGTCATTACTTGAGGCCGAAATAACTATGCTTGGTTTCTTTAACGCATTGGTCATGAAACTGTTCATCTTTATTTTCAATAAGTAGGAAAACTCTGACTGTAAAAATAAATTTCAAAAGTTAATTCATGTCATAACAGGTCAATGAAGTACTGATGAGGGCAAGAGGTCAATTTTTATTCGGATGTAATGTGTAACATGGGAAAAGCATTGTAATATGTATGAGTAAACATAATTTTCAAAAAAACTCTAGGTTATGATAAAGTGTACAACGACTTAAAAAATAACTTTTTGGTCCTGAAAATGCACCTCAGAGCATGCAGATTTTCAATTTTTTCTGGGGGAAGCCCCCCATACCCCCCCTGCAGGAGGGGGAAACCCCCTCCCGCACCCTCCCCATTGGCGGCTTTGCCGCCCAGTGCCGCTAGCGCGGCGCATTGGTGCTCCGGCTATTTTCCAATTTCCTCCTGATACTTTTTTCCATTTTGAAAACCCTGCAGGAGTCCGAAGTCCCAATGAACAAGAATCACTGAAAATAACTCCCACCATTACGGACTTCCTCTATTACTGACACAACATTGTGGTCCCAAAGGTGCTGACTATAGGCAGTTGGTTCGAGTAAAGAAACCAACTGTTTGAAAGAATCTTTCTTAAATTACTTCAATTGCGTGCAAAAAGTACTCAACTTCTCTGACTGAGGTAAACCCAAGTAACTGACAGTTTTTGTCGGCCATCAGTGCTTATTGAAAGCAATAAGATTAGGATTTAATCATACTTTGATGCCTTCCTTCAATGTCTCTACCAAGTTTGCTTGAAGCAAATCTTTGTTTGTTATCCCTCCATACATCACATTTTTGTACATATTTGCCATTTTGTGTATAAAGCATACGGACTGTGTTAAAAATGGTAGACTTTAGGTTAAATTGAGATAATAGTAACAAACGTGTAGTTGCATTATGCCACCTTACCTTCAAAGGTTGTTGAAATCAGATAAAGCTTGTAAGAAAAGTGAAAAAGTCTTCGAGCCACTAAGAGATCTGCAATTGCAAACACTGTTGAGTTGACAGACTTATTAAAAATAAGAATTATTTACAATAACATTGACAGACCGGAAACAGCAATGTTGCATATGCATGGTAACAAGTAACCAGAACCTCGCAATTTGCTGTTTTGGTCAGCACTGTTTTGTACTACAAACCCAAAATTTCACATGTTTTAGAGCATAATCATTTATTACGTCATTCTCATCTCCAATAACAATTATTTTATTCTGCATCCAGTTTTTTAGAAGTCACTTTTTTGTTGAATAATCACGATAACAATTAATTTTCTGCTCAAGTCTGTTTTTAACCAACCATTAGACAGCCTCATTGGCTAAGTATCATATGATATTCCATACTATTTATAAATAAATAATAATTAAATATATATTGCAGTTATTCTAATATTCAGAAAGTTTATTACAAATAGTAAATGAATAGTTTCTTACGTGCTACATAGATGCCAAGAATCCACATTATGACAAATGCAACAAAGAAAGCTATGTCCATTGGAAGGATAACTGGAAAAAAAATAAAGTTACCAAAGATCACATCAAAATAATAATTACTATAGTTATTCTTTTGCATCACCTTACTAACAATACATACATCTTTCATCTGCAGAGAAATGCTTTCTCCAAAAACCTTTTCCATTTGTCATTTCTAATCTGTACTTCACCAGCAGTCCCTGAAATGACATTATTATACACTGTAGTTACTATCTGTCTTCTCATTGGCCCACAGTTAATTCTGGGAATCAGCGCAGATCAGTGAATAATCTGTAGCTTGTGCAGACAATGCATGATTTCCAAAAGCAATGCCAAGTTCAGGAGTGGTGAGCGACATCTTGTCTCGGCTTCGGCTGACAACACTTACACCATCCTTGATTATTCCCGATATAACAATTGTTTATAATCAGCTGAATTTATTAAATTAAATGTGACAGTGATTGTTTTTTTTTAATTTCACTACGTGTAAATGCAATCATAATAGTAGTTGACTGCTCAGAGCCGCATTTTACAGGGGGATGCAGTTAAGAGCTGACTACTGGCTTATTTCACCAGCTGAATTCATTAGAAAACAAAATCACACAGGCCAGAAAAGTCATGGACAAAGTTAAATATAAACGTTTTGTTAATCCACTAAAAACGAAAATTGTTTACGGACGTTTCGAGACTACTGTCTCTTCATCAGCGTGAAAATCAGCAGAAAAGTCAGCTGACCTTGTCACAGTGCCACTACTTGAACCGGGTCACTTGGAACAAAGTTAACCAATCAGAACGTTAATTGAGAACAATAGAATGCAACCTATTGTTTGCATTCTAGAACATCATTGGTCCGTTACCAAAAAAGGTTGTTTTTCCGTTTTTCTCAATTAATGTTCTGATTGGTTATAACTTTAATTTGTTCCAAGTGGCTTGGTTTGAGTAGTTGCAATGTAATAAGCCTGCTTAGTTTTTCTAAGCCACATCTCTGGGTCCACTGCCCTCAATCTCTACCATTTCAGATCCTCAATATAAAGCAATGATAGCAATTAAGTTTTCTCTATTTTTTTTTTTACAGTGCGGACACTCGAGCCATAAACTCTATGGCCTTTTTTCACTTAAGTTGTACTTTTTTTTACTTACTTTGTAGTATTTTTTTTATTTTCCCAGAACTAACCAATCACATCCGTGAACCAAAGCAATGGCACAGACATTTTTTCACGTTTTTATTGTCCCACGCAATGTTTGACACGCTTTTCGGAGGAAAAAAGGCGGAAAAATGTCTTGGCCGTTGCATCGCCTTGCGGCTGTGATTGGCTAGTTCTAAAAAAGTAATAAAATAAGTGATAAAAAAGTACAAATAAAGTGAAAATAAAGCCTTGGTGTTCATGGTTCGAGAATCAATAAAAGACAAAACTACAATACCCTAAAAGCATCCAGGGCATGCACTGCCTATTGATATTTGATATTTGTAAGAAAAAAAACAATGACCACGGATAAAAGTTCAAATAATAAAATGAAACCGGAACCACTCAAGTTTAGTTTTCAAAAACGTAAGTTAGACTGTTCATCTTGACTTCTTCTAAGGTTGTGGACCATGTGAGAGAAGAATAATTATTATTAATATTATTGTGAGTGAAACAAGCCATGAGGATTTGAGCTTTGTCTCGAAGATGCCTCATAGACACTTAATGTCAGTCATTAATGTCAGAGCATTCATTTTTTTTTTTGGGGGGGGGGGGGGGTGGTAGGCCAGCAGAACATTAATTTTTTTTGCCCATACAAAAGAGAGGGTAACCATTAACCCAACTTAGAGACACTTTAAATGCTTGCTTGCTCACAGGAATGTAACATTTTCCTCAAGGACTCTAAGATTTTCCGAGAAGTTACAAGAAACACTGACTGCGAATAGTGCCTACCTTAGTAGATTTACAATTACTCAGTGCTATATACCACCACCTCTCACGATTTGACACAAATGATCGATCCCCTGAAAAAGTAAGAAAAATAAATTATTGTCTGTTGCACTCTTTTCTGAATGAGAATACAGTGGAACCTCAGCTATCAATGAATCTTGAAAAAAAAAGAACTGGATCAAAATCTACCAATCACAACCAACACAACCTCTTGAAATAGTTGAAGTGAACTTCTAATTCCTGACAGGTCCACTAACTAAGATGATTGATGGCAGCCAAAATCAGGGTTTGTACAAAAAATTGCAAGCATTTTCAAAGACTTTTCAAGGACCCCCTAACAGGAAAGTGGTTTCACAGATGGCATATAAATGTACATTTCCCAGTCCAAGCTAACAGGTTTTTGAGGCTTCAAGTGATTGCTCCATCTCCTCAACATTTTTCAGTTCACTTGTCTATTCTCGTTATTAGGTGCTTAGTACACCACACACAGTGTTTGGAGTTGCTTTTCACACAAAAAGAATGCCAAAGTCTGTGCAAAGCAATTTTCTTTCAACCCCTCAACATTCAAAGTTGAAGAAAATTCAAGAACTTTTCAAGGACTGCCCTAGAATTTAAGGACTTTTATTTTACAGTATGAGGAAAAGGACTTTTTATTTTACGAACCCTGCAATATCTTAATGGCTGGACTGATTGAGCACAGTTTACATGTTATCAAACAGTGCAGTAAAAAGGTTTCAGCAGTAGAGCTGTATACAAAACTTTCCAGAAAACAATAATGTATCACATTTCGTAAATGACTGCAGAATTGTTCTTACCAACGCATTCTAAATGTGTTGTTGCAAGAACATCTTTCTTTGAACACCCTGACCAGATGTAATTGGTTGTAAGGTTCACAACTTGGTTATTCCCTCTATAAACCTTGTCTTCTTTATCTAAACATGTCTGTTGAAAAAACAGTGTGGACACTATTAAATTTCTTCACGCAATAATAACATTATACAATTAAGGTCAATCCCAGAAATAAAATGGAAAAAAAAAAAGAATTTTGTCAAACTTTCACAAGTTGTTATCTAGATATCATGCAATGTTTCGAAATATAAAATAAGAAGAGTAGGTGGCCAGGTCCATTTATGAGATATTATTATCTCAAGTTACCCCAAATACCTCACAATTTCACCTGACAAACACACATGTTTATGGGATCAGTTTATGCTACTTTCTGTAGGAACTGGAATCACAAAACTAAAGCAAATCTTAAGACAATGTAGTAGATATAATTATTACATCGATAACAAGAAAGCAATCAATATTTCACATATATTATACAGCAAAAACTCATAGCATTAGACAAAATTGGCTCAAAGTTACGCCTTGCGTGGGTATTCTCAAGGTGATGATTTTATCTCCAGGATTTTTTTTTTCACAATCTGTCAATTAGATAGTGTAGTCGATTTTTTTTAACACTTATCCACTGGAGAGTGGTTTATCAATTGTGGAAAACATTGCCCTGCTGGTTAAGTTACACAAAGTAGATAAGATTATTCATTCTCAAATGGAATTAATTAAAAACTCCAATTAATACCAAATGAAAAGCTATTTGCTATGATAGTTTTCATATATATATTTAGCAGTCAATAACATCTTGCATAAATATTAAACCAATCACGAAATTTACACCTGACAATTTTTTTTAATTTATTACCCCATTGTCCTAAAACAATCACGCTGTTGCATTGATTTTATGTATAAAGAAAGCACCTGAAGAAAGCAGTTTTCTAAGAAACAGCTTTCAATGCTGCCATCAAATAATATGCCCCAAGTACTTAAGACATTAAAAATTTCATATGCAGCATTAATAATAATTTTATTTATCAATGAAATAATTTGTATCAAATCCTTATCATGCGTCATAGCCTTTATTGAGAATCACACGGAATAACAGTGCCAAGTATTATTGAATTTTTTTTGGCACATGGAATCACGAGAGAGGATTCATTTCGCTTTGTTAAGACATGATTTAAGGTGTTTGTATTTATTTTTCTGCCCAATACACGTATACAAGGTGTCACGTTCCCAATGTGGTGAATAGGTGCCGTGCATCAGAGTTCGCCAGGTTAACCAAAGTGGAGTACAACGATTCAACAAGATTTATTGAAGGGCTGGCTGAGCCGCTGGTGCATCACTTACGTTAAAAACTAGAAATGAATAGACAATTATTGAGTCGCAAAAGGATCACGGAATAACAAGCTAAATGAAAATGAATAAAACTATAAGGAAAGGAAATATAGAAAAACGACTGACATCTGATATAACACCGGACGTAGAAAACTCCAAGAAAACAGCTCCAAATACTCCTAAATACTCCTACAACGTGTTACCCCGATCAACTGAAACGTGTAAGAAATTTAATATCTACAATCACAAAACTAGAGCGGCCAGCCAAGAAATGTAAATTAAACATTAACGAATCGACAAATAATGTAACGCAACGGAAAGGTCTATCTATGTACACAACACAAGGTGGTGCTAAGTAATGTATCAAATAAATAACTTTTGCTTAATCAATCTTAAAAAAGAAACCAAAATTACTCCAGAAAACCTTTGATTGGCATGTACTAAAACCTGAAACTTTGAAACAAAACGACTGTTGTGAGTGAAACTACTGGGCAGAGGAGAATTTGATGAAACTTAATTTAAGTAAGACCAAGGAACTAGTCATAAGAGGAAGAACGACTTTACCCCCTCCTGAGCCAATTGTTACCATTGAACGTGTGTCATATTTGAAGCTTTTAGAAGTAACTTTCCAGGATAGTCCTACCAACTGGGATAAGCATTTTGATGATTTAATGAAAAGAGCTCTAAAACGTATGCATATCCTTAGAGTGTGTAAAAGAAATGGTTATAGTGTATCTGATCTTGATTACCTCTTCAATTGCCTCATTATGTCACTTTTTACTTACTCTATTAGAGTTTGGGGTGTTGCTGCTTATACCAAATACCTTATTCAGATTGATAGACTACTGAGAAGGGCCTTTTGATTTGGGTAGATTCTACATGAGTCATCGATTCAACAGTTTGTTTAAGACAGAGATGTGAGGCTCTGGAAAAGTATTATGGGTACTTCCTCGCATCCCTTGCAGGATCTTCTCCCCCCACTTAAGAACCGGGCTCTACGCGGAAGGACGCATCCTTACCAGATCCCACATGTTAACACAGAAAGGTTTAAGAAGTGCTTTGTAAATGGATGTCTTTTTTTATTCTAAGTAGCTAGCTAGTTCCATCTTAATTTATAATGACTTTGTAAGTTTTAACGTTTGATTTAAAACTATGAATAAAGACTTTTTATTTATTTATTTACAAAACAGCTAAAACAAATGAAATGAAACAAAATCACCGTAACGAGCAAAACCATTACCATTATTGAAAGCTAACCATAAACAGGCTTAAGCCTGAGTGTTTAGGCTAACCTGTACGCTATTCAGGCCAACCCAAGGTACAAGGTGCAAGGTACACTCCGCTTACCAAGAATAGTGCTCCATTTAGCCTAATAGCACCCTGGTTAGCCTGAATATCCCTCAGGTTAGCCTGTTTACAGTTAGCTCTAAATAGTGGTAATGGATTTGCTTGTTAAGGACAGATTTAGTATTTAACAATGTGATTATGGTTCATATATAATGCCTGTAACATTAAGTGCCTGACTATTTAGATAAACTTGTACAAAGGTCACAGGCTCCCAATAGTGAACTCAGATCTAGTCGCAACCTTGATCTGCCATATAATGTTGGTTGTCCATTAGCCAGAAGGCATTCACACTCAGCTGAGCCAAAATTTTAGAATGCACTTCCAGTTACTATACATGTAAGAATGATTTAATCTGGCATGTAACTGTCTCCTTTTCTTTATAATACTATCTACAATTTTTAATTCAACAAATTTAATTTATTCTGAATTGTTATAAATTATAATTTTATATTCAGCTTCATTGCATTGCGTATTTTTATTGTAAATTGTCACTGAAAGCCCTCTTCAGGGAGTGTCTAGTAAAATTTGTATTGATTATAGCCTACAGAGTATGTAACATGGTTTCATTAGGATGTGTGAAGTAGAACGCAGGCTATAGGCTCCCCAGGCAGGGTTATTCATGAGCTTATGCACCTGCCGACCATTTCTTGCTTTTTAGTTCCTGTTTACATGATGTAAAGCTCATTCTAGAACCATTTAATACGTTTTTTTCTGTTTACACAAGAAGGTTGTTTTTAACCGTTGTACTTGATCAACCAACATGTATCTGAGCGACTGGGTGATCCAGCAGACCTACATTTTTTGACAATATCTGAGACAAACCTTTGTAGTTTACACAAGATATACCCAATTTGTAAAAGTCAAGCCCCAAAATAACCCTGAAAAATTCATATATTTTTTTTGTCCGTATCCAAATTCAATGTATTTGTAAACTATATTAGCATTCAGAATCAAATAGAAGCGGTATTGATTAGAGGGAGGGATATGGAGGAAAATTATAAGCCAAAAATAATGCTAATTAATGGCAGTGACTCGGCAGTTGCAGCACCGACATGACAGACAGCTGTGGTTGAATTGACTTTCCACCTTGTTTTTAAAAACTACACATGAACAAAACAAAGAAATTTATAAGCCTAAATAATAAAATAATTGTCAAATAAGTTCAAGACATATGATGTTGAACTTCTTTTTTACATAATACATGCATGGCTACCAAAACGAATTGTTTTGTACTAATTCAAAAAAATAATATCGTTGTCCAAAGATCTTTTGAAGTGCAAAAATTAAAATACCAAGTTAAATCTTTGGACACATAGACTGCACAAACCCATTCTGCCGTCTCGATGAGCACTCTTCTGTAGTTTTTGCCCCTATTTAGTGGCCAGCAAGAATGTAATATACAATGTTTGGCTTTGTTTTTTCAACAAGCTCGGACCAGAGTCTAAAAAAGAAAGTGATGGCTGATAAAATCATTCAAACACAGGGTTATTGTCGTTTTCATGAGCTTACGTTATTCCTTTTCACAACGAGCCCCTATTAAGCGGCAAGTTGCCATGTTCCAAGTGCTGTAATTTTAGTAATTTTTCTTTTATGACACCAGACCCCAATTTCAGAGTGAGTACAGCTTCTGTAATATGGCTATAGGGAAAGCCTTCTTGTGAAATTTTACATCTACATTTAAACAAACGGCAATTTTAAGTTCACCTACAAAGGTTACCGCAGTGTTAAGATCAACCCATTCCACCAAATAAACAGGTCTTTGTGTACACAAAAGGTAATGGGGGAGACCCAAGATTACTTGGAGAAGGTCTGCTGAAAAAGAGCTTGCATCTTTCCATTTATCATGAGATGAGGCCTGAAAGGTGGTGCAGGACCAGTCCAAATGGTGAAATACTGTGGAGGAGTTATGCGTCACTTGGTGCAAAAAGGGCAGATGACGTTTATATATCACTGGCTCCCCCCTCCTCCACCCCCTTGGGGTACAGGAGGTTATGTTGGGGAATACAAGGGCATCACACACAATCTTTATCCCTGGGTAGAAACTAGCCAAAATGAAACAAAACTTGCTTGCGGCTAGCTTTTACTCCGATTTGCTTGCAGTTACCTTTCCCTCCGATTTGCTTGAGGTTAGCTTTTATTTGTTGGTTAGGGCAGTACTCTATATATTCGTTTCGTTTTGACATTTTGCTGTTTCTGGTTTTAGAACATGCCATCTAAGGATGGGGGAAGGGAAATTTGTGAAATTTTAGTTGGAAATCAAGGGTGGCTGTCTGTGAGGTAAAATGTAAACCAGCGTTTTTTGCCTTGTAAGAATCTCTTAACCTGGCCTGGGGGAAAATTCTTGAATGCTGTTTAACCCTTTTAGAATCCTTGTGGTGTCTTCAATCCCAGAGTCAGACGCTTGTGAAAATTGTGGAGATACAACGTTTATGCTGCTGCCTGCTTCAGGTTGCTCAAATTTTAGGGGACTTGTGAGTTCAAAATTTAAAATCTTGCATTCATGCAAAACTAAAATTAACCAAGTTTCGTTATTGTCTTAAATTATTGAATGAAGAAATTTACTTTTATATAGCAAACGAATGAAGTTCGTTCATTTCCTGGTTAGGGCAAGGAAATATCGTATTGTGGAGTCATTTTTCACTTCACGATCAATGACAGGAATATCAAATGTCATGACATGTACAAGCATCGAATTGCCTGTCAGGCAAACGAAAGATGCAAATGAAAACAAATCATAAGTCATACATACAAGCAACGAAAATTTTGAATTCTCTAGCTTCTTCCAATTATGAAATAAACCCATACTTTAGTAAATAAATAGAACTGTCTCATTAAACACGAGCTTCATTTTAAAATTCCTCTTGGCCGGCGCGGGTCGGCAATTTCCTCATTACTTGCTTTGGCATTAAAAGGAAGACATCTTTGTTATACTTGGCTAATGTTTAGGAAACGGCATGCATCGATCAACAGTTTACAAGAAAAACATAACCTTATTAATAAAATAATTTGTATCGTAATCAACGCTTCGTAGGTCGGCGTGAGTTTATACTATAAAAGTTCAACAAAAAATATGGCTTCTTACCATGTCTGGTTTAGGATATACGAACGGCCATTGCGTGTCAAAATAGAGAAAAATGTTCTGTGTAGCGTATGCCTGCGAGGGAAGAAACAAACAAATATAAAATAAACTAGGTTATCTAAGAAAAATTTTTAATACTGGTTAGTTTCACGTTCAATTCATTTCGCTGATTCACGATTTCAGACTGCAAGCCAGCTTTGAACGTTCAGTGACAAAATAGTAAAATATCAAAGAAAACTCACCTCTGGGTATTCAAAATGGTATTTTAGTTCTCCTATAGAATCTTTATAACAAAATCTTGTTAAGAAGGCCCAATTCTGTCAAATAAAATGAGAGAAAAACGAGCGATTAGGAGATTTCGTGAACCGCTTCAGGCAGAACGCACTTTACTTCACTTCACTTCACATTTGTTCGAATTGGGTTCCACTCATCTGCAGTGTTTTCGCAGTTTCATACTGTACCTGTTTCGTGCTCAAAGTCCCTTCCACAATTTTAGTACTTGTACTTCTAACGTGAAGTAACGTTATACATAACGCTAACGGCCAAAACCGTAGTCTTGTCGCCATGTTTTTCCTGAAATAAAATATGGAAATTGAATAAAGTAAATTCATATTGGGGGGGGTTGGGGGGAATTGGGGGGTAGAGTCGGCAGGACTAAACGCGTTCCCACTTAGCTTTGTCTAGGGTTTAGCTTAGTCAAAAAATAAAGTTAAATTGCATAGACTGCATTTTTCAACATTTTTTTTTCCTGAGATATCTCTTATCTTTCACCTCAACTTGAGTTTGTAAATTTAAAAGTGGCTTTTGCGTAATAGGTTCCAGTGTAATGAGCAACTACAATGAATTGTTTTTTTTTACCGTTTACGTAGCTAAAATATTTGCACACAATTAATGACCGTTCGATGCGAAGTTGATATAAAATCTAGCCAAATTTCAAATGTCTGCCTCCACACAGAATCGCATTTAGGCAAATCATCCCGAGTACAAATTGAGTGGATTGCGTGGAATGTTGCAAATCAGCAGTGTTTACCATTTAACTAAAATTCCGGAAAGTTTCGGTTGGCGAACCAATAGAACAGTTTGTTTTTTTCGGCGAATGGTTGAATAGAACTGGCCCCGAAGAAGCCAGTTGTACAACTTGAAATATTGGCCTATTTCTCTTGAGATTGTCACAGTGGACTACTGTGTACTTTGGTGAGATGTAAAATTTGCCTTGGATTAGCGTTTTCTGATAAATCGAACTTGGAGTCATGAAATGTACAACGGAAAGTGCATCGAGTCGCGAAACAAACTTTATTGTTATATGGCAAGATAGTGTTGAGGTAAATCCGAGCGTCGTGATTGGTTATTTCTTGGTCGAAATTTTGCCATACGGACCGTTTCCACGGAAACGGTCATAACCCGTGTATTTTTTGATTTTGAAAGCCGCAACTTCAAACTTTGCAGCTAAAACGAGTGCTACTTACAAACTTAAAGCCAATATTCCCCAGTGCTAAAACAGAAGCCTTTTCGCTAGGCTCGATTACCAGCCGCTGTTCGGGGAATGAGCCCGCGCTCCTCCCCGAAACGAAACGTCACTTCTCGGGGAGGAAAGACCGAACACGAGAGGACGGCGGAAATCGAGCCTACCTTTTCGCGTACCGTGTGTGTATTGTGTAATTGTATTTTACAAACTCTTGCTTTCCATGTACTTAGTAACCAACAACTATTTAATAAACATGGTTAATTTTAAGCTCAGTAATAAATAATGAAGATGATCTTTTTCAACAATGACACGTGCATGGGACAAATGCAAATTCTGAGTCCCCGACGGGAATCGAACCCATGGCCTCCGAGATACCGGTTGGGCGCTCTAACCAACTGAGCTACGAGAGACTCGTGGTGAGCTTGGCCATTTACTAGGTTGATATGTGAGACGCGTCCTGCATACTGCTAGGATTTTTTTGTCAACTTAAGTTATGGTGTTGTTCAATAAATGTTTTTGCAAAAATATATACATATATACTCCCCAGTGCGGCCCATGCACTCTGTTAGAAAAAGGTTATTTTCGGTGAGAAAGGTTTTTTAATGACCTTTACATGTAATAGCACCAACGCGAAGTACAGTGTGTACATTAGCAATGATCCCAAAGATAAAATGCAAACATGCAACGGTAACAAGCATGACTTTTTTCCGAATTTTATAACCGTTACTTCTGAAGATGTGCGGTGTAGCATGCAAAACGTCAAGTAAATTCAAAACTTTCTAACCATGCGTAGTCCATACGTTATGTTTGTTGCCGCTGTGTGCATTTTATTTCTTATCAAATTGAAATGGACAAGAAACAAGAGTTTTTACAATAATATAAAATTCACAAAAAATAATTCTATCTGATAATTGTATAATATAATATAATATAATCAAATTAAGATATATGCATACCTTAAATTTGATAGATGACTCCATTTTCTTAATTATGCGTTCCCTATCGTTCAAATATTAAGACCCTTTGCTTTAAGGGGAATAAATGAAAAGTTTTGCGCAGTTTTCATGCACTTAAACAAAATCTCGTATAAAAATTTGATGGCAAATTTTGGTTGTGATCGTTGAACAGAACGGCATATGTACATTTAAATATTTCATTTTCTTAAACACTGGCTTAAAGTTCTTAGTAGTAAATCACTAGAATTATTTAATTTCACAATTTTGTTATAGACCCGCTTCTGTTTATCTAACTACTTTTTTCCAAGTATTTACACAGATATTTTTTCATAATATTAAATCACATATAGACAGTTTTGTGGTCACACATAATTTTAGTGAAATATCTTTGTGGTATAATATAGCCTAATTCGACTATAAGATATCCGGATTTATATTCGGCAGTTTTTTTAGTGAAATATAATCTTGAACTTTCGCAATATAGGAAAAGTAATACCTTTTGTCGGTGTTCTGTAGGACCTCCTGGAAGTTTCGGACAGAGTAAAGCATGCAGTTCGAAGTTGCGGGATAAGATTTCATTCCCCAAAATTTTCCGCCGCATAAATATTCTGCTTAAAAATCTGAACGGTTCCAACTTGTTAAGAAAACAGAAAGACGACATTTTTAGTCAAGTCGGTTACAGAAATAAAATAAAATATTGACGCTTTGGTATTCACTCGTCGAAATTTCCTAAGTTGAAAGACTCAACGGCTCCCCAAAAATGGTCAACGTGTACGTTTTTAACCATGTTCAAGGCTATTTAGCCGAACAAGAATAAATAAAAAAATAAACTGAAACAATTTGTATAAGAAAGGAGAAACGAACCGGCTTAAGAATGATTTCCTTTTCTCGTAATTTCTGAACGCATGTGACGTCATCATGTGTCACTGCAATCACAATTTCTAGACGAGTTGTTTAATGACACAGCTGAAGAAAATTGGCAAATTCCGTTTCAGTTAGCCTGAGTAGAAAATGTGTTTCTTCAGTGATTTTTGTTCGCAATCGAATCCACGGCAAACGGTTCCAGTGACAAGTAAGGGGGTGGGGTAGGGAATTAATAAATTGAAGTTGTAGCTCATTCCTAGAACCCCCCAAGCTTGTTAGGCTTGCGTTTCACTTTTTTTCTGATCGGACCACTGCCCTCTTGCCCAAATCTGCAAACAAGACCCTTAGCTATTATAAAAGCGTTTTTAGCGTCCAAATGACATCATTTGAATATTGATCAAGCATATTAAAGAGTAAAATATAAATTATTAATAATGTGCTGTTTTCCCTTTTATTAATCAATCCTTGCCACTGCATGCGAGTTAACAAGATTATGTTATTGCCAAAGAACGGAGAAGGAGGCGAATAAGTAAATTTGTAAATTACAAACGTCCCTCAAAAATGCATTTATTATAGGTAAGACAAACTGGCATCAGAGTGATTTGATTCAACAAAATTTATTCATGCCAATCAACTGAAGGCAGCTGATAGTTGAATGAATTCTCGCTTTCGTGTAGGTCAAGGTAAGTTGCTAATATATTCATATATCTCTTTTTTCCTGCTTCTATCGAATAGATATCACTGACTGCGTTCTGTAACTTAAGAGGAAATTGCTGGCAGATTTCCTAAGAAAGAGGCTGATCAAGAGTGTTAAAGCCCGCTGGCTGCTTCCCACGTAAGGTAATTTTTCTGATTTTAGTGTATCGCTTGAGTAGTAATATCGGTAGTAGACGAATACCACCTCGGGCGCACCCGACAAATTTTGCCTCTTCCCCTTACTAGTACTCCGGGGGTAAACCCCATCGTACTAGGGGGAAGAGGCAAAGTCGGCTGCTACTCGGAAGTATTCGTCTACTACCGATATTACTACTCGCAAGAGAAGGATGAAAAGGATGCCCATTTAGAGGGATGCTACATAAATGTACAAAGTTCTAAATAATAAAAATTAAAAAAATATTTTTCCATATTATATACGATGGACAGCATAGACCTCAGAACATTGGATGAAGAGCTAGCAAATCTTGATCCCGAGGATTTGCGGTTTTTATCAAAATTTGTTGCAGAATATTCGCCCACAATTCAAAGAAAAATTAACACTCTGCTTGAAGAACCAATCCCAGAAGGGGTAAATAAAAAATTAAAAGCCCCATTAAAACCATCAAAACCAATACCAATACCACCACCAAGAAACAGAAACAGAAGGCAAGAAACCCTTTTGAACCTATTTGACCCAATCCGGCCTAACAGGGTGAAAACGGTGACAGATTATCAGAATGTGATTAAGGCTATGTACGAAAACACGGAATATGCGGGCGTAGAAGAGACAAGCGGGAGACGTTACAAGAGGTGGCGCATTGTAGAGGGGCTAAATAAAGACCTCACACCAAGGTTTATAGAAAAGATAAGGGAGAACGTGGGAACAGCGTTTTACATGAGGCACGTCTATTCGTATCTTCTTGTAAACATCGAAAACGGGGACAGGCTCACTTTTTACAAAAATAAAGGCTCCCCCTGGATGAAAACGTACGCGGACGCGGAGAAATGGCTAAAAGAAATGGAGGAGGAACGTCTAAACTCGGATAACATTGAAAGACCGGATACAAAGTGGACAATTGCGGTGGATGTCGAATCCCATTATTTGAACGTCGATGTAAAGGTGGTGTTAGACCGTCAACCACTGCTGGGAACAGGCCCATTACCAGACTGGCTGCGAAACCAAGCGAGAGGAAATCACGCAATGGTGGCGCTAGACCAATATCGCGACAACCTGTGCTTATGGCGCTGCATAGCGGTACACAAAGGAGCAAGGCCAGATCGAAGCACAGAAGCAGCGAGAGATCTAGCCAAGAGTTTTTATAAACTCCGCAATAGGCCAAACGACCTTGAAAAAACCCCGCTAGAAGAGCTGGAAAAGGTGGAAACGCACCTAAACAAGGGCAAGGCATTAGCGGAATGGGTGGCAATAAGGGTATATATCCCGGAGCTGATAAATGAAAACGAACTCGAATTCGGCTTAGAAACGAGCCCCAGAATAGTATGGCACCTGATAAGAAACCCGCCAACACAAATCAAAAACATAATAACAATCGGGGTATACGGAGATCACGCGTTCCTGATAAAAGACATCAAGAAGTTGGCCAAATCGTATGAATGCAACCACTGTCACGCAAGATTTACGCAAGCATGCAGTCTCCAACGTCACGCAGAAAGATGCGCCCAAGGCAAAACAGTAATAGACTGTCCGGGTGAAAAAGTAGAAGCGCCGCAGACAGCGTACCAGAAAGCGTTCTATCCAAAGCAACAAGTCTCAAAAGAATCGATCCAGTGGCTGAGGTACGTGGAGAAGAACTGGAAAATCAAAATAGCGCACGCAATGTCGGGGCAGGGGGGAGAACGCTGGATAGAGAAAAAGCCGGTAGACGGCTACAACGACAAGAAAAAGTTAATCTTGCAATATCATGGCTGTCGCTGGCACGGATGTCCAAAATGTTATCCAGAACGAAACCAAATAATCGAGCGGGATCACGAATGTCCAAAATGTTATCCAGAACGCGGCCGGCCAAAATGTAAATGTAAATGTGAATGCCAATGTAGATGCACATGCAAAACAGCAGAAGACCTGTACCTAGCCACAAAAAGGCGCACAGCGTATCTGCGAAAGGTGGGATACAAAGTGATTGAATGCTGGTCATGTCAATGGCTAGTTCCAGGAGGAGCGGACAAACACGGAGAAAAGCTGCCAAAACCAGAGACAAAAGCGTATCCACACGCCATCCTGTATGATTTTGAGGCGTATGGAGCGGTAAATCAGCGAAAAGAGCCAACAAAGTATCTGAGGATAGAAAGCAAGCACATCCCGGTATCAGTGAGCATCGGTGACACTCTTGAAAGAGAGCCAACCCACATCTGCGAAAGAAACCCCAAACTGCTAGTCCAAAAGTTCATGCAAGAGGTGGGAAGGCGAGAGAGAAACATAAGAGCAAAAGTGAGGGCAGAACACATGCCAGCGGACGTGCACCTGATCCCCAAAGACCAAAGAAAAAAGATAGAAGACTGGTGCGACCAGGTGCCCACACTGGGATTCAACTCCGGGTCATACGATCTAAACCTGATAAAGAACTACTTCGCGGAACAGCTGGCAGGAACAACCAAAAAAGTGAGAGTGGCGAAAAACGGGAGCAAAATCATGTTCTTATTGACAGACAGATTGCGATTTCTGGACATAATAAACTACTTAGGCCCAGGAACGAGCTACGAAAGATGGGTAAAGGCGTACGACTGCAAGGCAACAAAATCGTGGCTGCCATACGAATGGTTCGACAGCGAAGAAAAGCTGGATTACGAGGGCTTGCCGGAATACGTGCATTGGTACTCAAAGCTGAAAAAAGAGTATGTGCTGACGCGAGAAGAATGGGAGGGGTGCAAACAGGTGTTTGAAGACAAAGGGATGAAAACGTTCAAAGACTGGCTGGAATACTACAACAATCTGGATGTGGCCCCGGGGCTGGAAGCGCTGGAAAAAATGAAAGCGTTCTACATAGAAAAGGGGATAGACATACTGAAAGACGCGGTAAGCATACCGGGAGTGAGTTTGCACTATCTGTTAAAAGGGGCAATAGAGCGCAAAGCGGAACTCTACGCCCCACGTAAAGAAGCGTACGACATGTTAAAAGGGGCGGTGGTAGGCGGGCCAAGTCTGGTATTTACAAGATACCATGAGGCAGGCAAAACGCGGATAAGGTCGCATCAATATCCAGACCCCAAATTGTGTGAAAACATCCAGGGGTACGATGCCAACGCGCTGTATCTATCAACCATGCTGAACTACATGCCCTGCGGGAAAGAAAAAGTGGTGCACTACACAGCGCATTCAAGAGAGCAACAAACCAACGCAGCAGACCATTTGACAGAACAGGTAGACGACTGGCAAGAAGCGGCAGACTTCACACAAAGATTGAAAGAAAAAAGCTGGTTCGGATACGCGGAAGTGGACATAGAAATCCCGGAGCATCTGCATCAAAAGTTCGAAGAGATGTGTCCATTCTTCCACAAAAAAGCGGTACCGGCAAAAGCGGTGCCAGAACACATGAAAAAATATCTGAAAGCAACGGGGAGAAAAGCGGTGGAGAGCAACAAAAAGCTGCTGGGGACGTTGTCAGCGGAGAAGATACTGTTGTACGAGCCGCTGCTGCAGTGGTACATAAACCACGGGGCAGAAATCAAAAGGGTGTATCGGACAATCGATTACAAACCGAAAAAGATCTTCGAATGGTTCGTGAAAGAAGTGACAAAAGCGCGGCGAACGGGGGATGTGGACAAAAGCAAAGCGCTGCTGGCGGACATATTCAAACTGCTGGGAAACAGCGGGTATGGGAAGCTGATCGAAGCGCTGGAACGGCAAACAAATGTGATCTACACAAAGGATGAGAAAGTGGTAGACCGGGCATTGAGAAGCGCGTATTTCGAAGATCTAGATGAGATAGGGCAGGCGTATGAATTAGAAAGCCGGAAGCCGCGGATAACAATCAGAAGACCGTTTCAGATCGGAATCGCGGTATATCAGCTGGCCAAGCTGCGGATGTTGCAATTTTATTACGACTTCTTGGACAGGTACTTGGACAGGAAAGATTTCGAGCTGATCCAGATGGACACTGACAGCAACTACCTGGCGATCTCGGGAAAAAAGTTAGAAGACATCGTAAAGCCAGAGATGAAAGCGGAATTTGGAGAGCAAAAAAAGAATTGGCTGGCATGGGATAAGTGGAGCGGGAGAACACCGGGGCTGTTTAAAAAAGAATTTGAAGGGGAGCGGATGATCGCGCTGTGCTCCAAATGTTACTATACAGAACATCAAATAGAAGATGGAGTGAAGCAGAAGCTAAGTACAAAAGGAATGTCGAAGAAGCAAAACGAAATAAACTGGCAACGTTTCAAAGCAGCATTGGGAGGAAGCAAAGACATGGCAACAAACAGGGGTTTCAGAATGCGAGACGGGAATATGGTTACATACGAGCAGCAAAAGCTGGGGTTGAGCGCGTATTACGACAAACGGTGGGTACTGCCAGACGGAATACATACAGAACCAATTGAATACCATGTTTAAGCGGGTACACCCTAGGTGACGTTAGCTGGAGGTAATTGTGTATTTGGCGGTACAACAAGCAGTTCTTCACGCACAAAACCACGCTTAGGACCACCGCGCAAATAGTAAAGAACAGGTTGATTCGGTTTGGTAAAAGCACGTTCAATATTGAAGATATTCAAGGACCAGATAGGATCAGTGGCTCTTTTTGTCCCACCTTCAAGCTCACCAGGTTCGTACAAATACCGAACCATAACGATGGAGGGGAGCTTTTTTTCGTTCAAACCAACGGGTCTCAAATATTTGGTTGATGGCTCCGCATAAACATGTTTTTTCTTGATTGCAGCAGCAGGTTTCATACCTATCAATCGAGTGACTTGGTTGTTCAGAGCAGAAACAACTTTGGGGAGCCTTTTCACCCACTCTGTAGATCGCTGACCCTCAGGCGAACGCATTTCAACTGCGTACTGGTGGCCAAACAAACGCTCAGCCAAGGTGCGATTGAAACGTTCGACGATAGCTTGATCTCTATGTATTTCAGGGAGCCCACGTCTGATCGAAGTTTTATGATTTTCCATTTCTTTTGTAACAGCGCCCATAAATTCACGCCCAGGATCAACCTGCAACATCTGCGGCCACTTCAGAGGTCCTCGTGTATAAATTGTCTTAAAAGCTGTGGCAACCTCATCAGAGTTTTTAGAAGTTAAAGGTTGAGCTTCTTTGAATCTGCTGGCAATGTCAACAACGGTAAGCGCATATTTGTAAGTGCTACGGCCTACTTTGTCATGTGGTAGAAAAAGAAGATCTGCCTGATGAACTTTGTTGGGTGTAGGGACATCGAATTTCGGGCGAGGAATGTAGCGCGGTGCGGGGAGGTAAATCTGCCAGAGCGCTTGTTTGAACAACCATTCTTTGGCAATAACTTCAGGAACCTTCGCAGCGACCGCTAATTTTTTAATGGCAGAAATGCCTTTCCAGTAACCCTGCGGGCTGTAATAATGCCGCTCTAATTTTCTATCCATTTAAATAATTATGCGCGATCATATATACATGGCTGGAAAAATGAGTTTGGGTAACCCTTACGAACAGCTTATCGAAATGTTGGTGAAAAAGCAGCCAGCGAACCGTGAACAGCTTATCGAAATGTTCGTGGAAAAGAAGGAAGCAAAAATAAAAGAAATCAAACCGGAAATCAAGCTTGACTTTTATCCAGGGGATAGCAACTCAGTTGCTGTTCTACTGCCGGATGAGCCCCGTGAAGAGATGAGACACCACCTCAAATTATGTTATTTACTCGCGGTACTAAAAAAAACCGGCATTTCTGTAGATCAGGTCGGTGACAATATGGGGTTGACTTTTTTGGGCAATGTCATTCACCAGTTCAAGCGGAATCAGCAACTGAGTTGCAACCCCGGGTCGTGTAACTACGTTTGTTTTTTATACAACTATTTTCAAAAGGTCTCATCAAGAGATTGGCCGGCGAAAAATGCAATACTGGGAAAGCTCGCGAAAAGATTGCCGAAGATGGTACAAACCAGAAATAAAGCCGAAAAAAGTTTCAACAAATGGTGGAGAGAAGAAATGTTAAAACAAATTATTTATTACAGGTATCAGGGTTCCCACCATTAAACAGAAGTTGTCTTTGATGTTCTGTTAACCTTTACCCCACTGTCAGTGTGGTTTGAAAAACGCAGTTTTGTCTTTGCAGTAGTAAAGCTGTTGTACTTTTTGATAATATCTTGGTACTCACTGTCTGAGATTTTACCATCTTCAAGAGCGGTTGATATGAGAGAGTTTATTGAGCTCAGCGTAGCTTCAGCCAAAGTTTGTATTTTTTCGTGTTTTTTCGCTTTACGCAGGAAAAATTTGACGGTGACGATGGAGGAGGTTGACACCAATGAAAACAAGGTGGCAGTTGCGATTAAAGGGGCGCCAACAACAACGCCAACCACAGAAAGAGAAGCGGCCAGCCCCGAGCCTGTAAGAATGGTAGCAACTCCGCCTGTTAACGCACATACTGTTTGACAACGCGTGTGCCACCGTTTAAACTTGGCTGAGGTTTGGTAGTAATGCACCAACTGGTTTTCAAGATTTTTCTTTATCATTTCTATTTCATCCCGCCGGAATTTTGTTGCAGAATCCATTTCTATATATGTGTTTAAAAAATGTGTAATTTAGTCGCAATATTGGTTATGCCATTTTCCATTTTTATAAACAATCTGATTACATGGCCCAGTTGTATTTTTAGGGTGTGTCCAAAACTTTTTGCTGAACAGACCGGTTTTCTTGTTAAAGGCACCTTTTGCGATGGCACCACTCCAATACTTTTTAAACAAATCCTTATCACCACCTGTGACAGCCATGATTGCAGCAGCCACATCTTGAGCCGGTTGAAAGCCTGGAATCTTTTCGCCGATATTTTTATTGATCGTTTCACCGACACCCAATCCTACTTTTTGCTTCGAGCTGATTGCGTTGCGCGCCGCGGCATGACCCCATTGCCGTTTGTTTTTGGGAATAGCGTCAAGCGCCTTCACCATTTTTTTGTCTGCATCATGTTTACAGCCTTTCTCATTTTTCTTGCCTGCACAGACGGCATAATCAACATCATGCTGCATTGCAACTGCATCCGTGGCGCCTGTGGGTTGCTGATAAATCTTTAATATCTTTCCCGTCTTGGGGTCGTAAGAAAGCTGTTTTTCAAGGGGATTGTATGGTCCTGTGTAGTTGTGTCCCGGAAGTGTCCACCCCTTTTTTGGTTTAGGCAGCTTGCCGATGGCTTTATGCAAATCAAAACCCCCACCACGTTGGTAAAGAGGGTTTGTTGGGTCATCTACTCGATTACCTGCATAAATTCTCATATCATAATTACCACCACTTTGTGTTTTATTAGAAACGAATCGTGTCTTGGTAATGCCACAACTTGCACACTTTACTTTAAGCAGCCTTCTACCATTTTTTGTGGTAGTGTTTTTTTCGCTTCCCGGTACGTTGGGTGTGAAACGCTTTTCCTTCACGCAGTATACCTCCATCCTTCCTATATAATAAGCAAAAATCATTTCAACTGTGGGCCACTGTGTGACACCCACCTTTCATCTTATTTCCCGGTATCATATCTTTTGGTCTTAATCTGTTTGAGGCTTTAGTCAACAAATCCCCAGACAAAGCATCAATTGTGTAATTAACAGCTTTTCTCGCGATTGGTTTGGCTTTATTGGCTAACTTCTTCTGATACTCTGGTTGTCTCAGAAACTCGCTTGCAAAGTATCTTCCTTGTTTCACACCTTGCTTTGCTAAATAAGGAACCCCGTACTCAAAGAAAGCTTCAGCAGCTGTATTTCCAACTGTATCAAAAACTCCACTTCCACTAGGGGTGTGGGGACCCCCCACTACTCCACCTCCGAACATTCTTTTTTCAGCGCGTGCAAGTTCTTCTCTCTTCTTTTTGGGTAAACCCCTTCTGGTCCACTTAAATATTGGTTCCAAAATATTACCTCCTTCTTGAGCACTGACAAATCTTGTCTTGGTAATGCCGCAGCTAGCACATTTTACTTTAAGCAGCCTTCTACCATTTTTTGTGGTTGTGATCTTTTCGCTTCCCGACACATTAGGTGTGAAGCGCTTTTCTTTCACACAGTATACCTCCATCCTATATAATTAACCAAAAATTCACTGGGGTGTGGGGTTTACCCCACTTACATTATGTGTAAAATAATCCTTCACCACAGCCTCGTTGGCTTGCGTATTTTCTGAAAACATGCTCAAAATATCTCGAAACGACCGGCCTTTATTTCTTTCATTCAGGAAAAGCAAACAGTAATAGCCGCAGCGCACACTGAATTCCTCTTGAAGCTGGTTGTCATTCCGAAGAAAGGTCTGTTTACCTTCAAGAATCAACTCTATTTCCCATTCCGCGGGTGGAGGTAAACCGAAAGAGTCGAAGTATTCAGTTCCATCCCAGCAGCATACCCAATGGGTGCCTGGCCCTCCAAGATCATCCATGTTGATTATACAAGGGGAGTGGTTTTTCACGTGAATCTCGTCTCTCGCAAATATACCTTTGATGGGGATTTTCAAGTATTGGCACCATCGCTGCAAGTCATAATCAGTTAAGGGGACATCAACGAAGGCGGGCTTTTTTTTGGTCACCCCAAGAACCAATAAATGGTGGCGGGCGCATATATGGCGGAGGGTTGATGCGCATTCCCTTTCCACCTGTTGGAGGTTTTACCTGCATGCCTGATCCTGTTTTCTTTTTGATAGCGTTGCGCACACGTCTGATTTGTGTCTTGCTCATGTCTATGTCCACGCCCGTTTTGTTTTTGATAGCGCGCTCTATTTTTTTGATCTGCCTGGTGGTTAAGTGCAAAGTGTCGCTACCGCCGGTTATAGCCTCGTTTTTAAATCTGAGTGTAACTGCTTCTCCTCGCCCAAAGGCTTGCGCGAGGTTTACCTTCTGCCCATCTGAAAGTGAAATCTTATGTGGATAGTAAGTCGTCATCTCTTATATTTCATACAAAATTATTTTACTTTCATTTGCTACAAAGTCACTCGTCATCTCTTATATTTCATACAAAATTAACTTTTGTTATGCTAAATAAATTCTGAGTCATTAACCCATCACCAGCTCATTACCCACCTGCCTGAGAGCAAATTCGGACTCGTACAAAATTCCTGCATAAATGGTGTAGTCATGCGCGTTGGCCGCCTCGTTGAGCCTGTAGTGGAAAACCATCTGCTTCGGGTCGTTGGTCATGTTATCCTTGTTTTCGCGTAAGTCAAAATAGACTATTGGGTACAGCGTCTCGAAGTTGTTGGGCTGAAGCTGGACACCGGTGTTGTAGTCGTTTTTGCGGTACCGGTAGTTCATCAAGTCATTGAGAATGCGCAGTTTGAAGTTTTCGTCGTAGTCCAGCTCTGGATAGAACTGTGAAGAGCCGTACTGCAGCCGGCAGGTCGCTAGCTTGGCTGAATTGTCGCCATCAATGTCAAAGGTGTCAAAGAAGTAGGGGTTTTGAGTCAAGGCGTCCTTCTTCGCCGACCGTTGAATGAAAATGAAAACATGTTTGGCATCCTTTATACCAGGATTTATCTGCCACGAACCAAAAGCGTCACGCCGGCTACTGCTGGGCTGGAGCATTTCATTCAGGTATGTCCATTTCTGAGGTTTCAAAAAGTTTTCATTTGCGAGCTTTTGTCCTTCGCTGGTGAAACGCAGCAATGGAACCCACAGCTCGAAGTTTCTCACCACTATTCTGCGATCGGTGCCATCGCTTTGCCAAATCAGCTCTGCATCCGATTGTAGCTCAATTTCAAGCTCAATCTGCATGGGGGGGAGAAGCTTGTCATTCAGCTCTTCGAAGAATGAGTACCTGTTAAGCGGAATGAGGGTTTCAACCGTTTTTTGGGGGTCGCCGAGGGCAAGCAAGCCCCTTGCTCTGCTTCCTTGGTTGGTGGCAGCGGCGGCTGTTACATCGCTATTCGTTGTGTCCAAATACCAAAACTGATTTTTTGCCGCGCTCCTCGCATAGTCATCTGAAAAGTCCAACAAGTTTTTGATAAATATGAGCTTGTGAATGTTGTCTACGTTGTAAATGTTTTTGCCTGCTGATTTCAACACAAGTTTGTTTATCAATGAAAACGAGCCGTTAATGGGCGCCGCTCGGGTGTCTGCTGCAACTAGCGCACCATTTGCGGTTGCCTCGAAAGTGAAATCAGCCCGGAAGTAGGCGTTATACCAGTCATACCAGTTGTCTCGGTCGGTGAGTGTGAATTTATAGTTTGTCTTTACCTGGTGCTGATTGTTTCCTGGGATAGTGATCGGTTTGTCTAACATGATACGAACATACTCTGTTTTTTCCAAATGCCTGTGGCTTCTGAACATCCTACCTTTGCAGTGTGAATCTAATCCTTATATATTTTTAATTTCTGTTCAGTGTGATTCTAATCCTTATATATCTTTTTAAAAAATTATTTCAATTTTCTGCTATCAATTGGTTTACTTTCAACCTTGCAGCCCGACCCGCGTTTAAAATCTGGTTTAACTTTTTCCGTGAATCCCCGCTTAACTGAGTTGCTACCCCAGGGTTTAGCATCTTCTTCAGTTTTTGTTTCGACTCTGTACTAAGTTTCTGTGATGGGGTCTTTTTACCCTTAGGTTTTACAGTTGGAGTCTTTTTGCCCTTTGGTTTTACACTTGGAGTCTTTTTACTCTTTGGTGTGGGTTGCAACTTAGTTGCTGATACCCCACTTCGCAAAACCGCTTGTATCTTGTCAGCCGCTTTTTCTTCTGCTTTTTCTGCGGCTTTTTTCAGCATTTGTTTCGAGGCTTCATTTACAGCCTTCTCCAACGACTTACGGGTGACTTGCTTTTTGAACCGCTTTCCTATATTCATCAGGGTGTCTCTTACAACCCCCGTACCTTTGTGTCTGTATCTATATGTTCCGTTTGGTGCGTCATAATATCTCGCCCACTCGCTCGGATGATTCATTATTATACTTATGTGTAAATTATTTTCAATTATGAGCTATGTGTAAATTATTTTCAGATGGGCTTAGGTGTTTCTTCTTCAATGATGATGTTTAAAGCCACGTCTTGGTCATTCAGATCTATAATGTTGTTGCGTCCGTCCGTGATTTTGATATTTATCGCGTTGATTCTGTTTTTGTTCACCCGGTGCCACAGGAGGCGGCGGGGCTCTTTTGAAAAGGGGTAGCTGACGGCGAGTTCAGCCGTTGAAAAAGAGAACATAACGTCACCCCCGATGTTGTCCACAGCCCTTGTAATGAGATCACAATGAATATAGATCCAGTCGACGCCTCTTGTTATATTTGGTACGTGGTCGCTCCTGTTGTTCGCTCCGTCTATTGTTTTCTTGTCAAAACCCAGCAACGCGGCAAATTCACCTCCACTTAGATCAAGCTCGTAGCCGTTCTGCAACAAAATGACCGCCCGATACGTTGTGGTGTGAAAATAAAGCTGGAAAATAAACTTGGATTTTTCATCCTTGGGATCCACTCTTCCGATTAGCGCCTGGATGGTGGTGTTGAGACCGTTGTAATCATACATTCCATCCGGAATTGTCACGGTTTTCCAGTTCTCTGTTTTTTTCCGCCATTTAAACTCGTTGTTGTTGTACCGTTTTGCGATGTTGTACCACGAATAAGACATGGATACCAGCTCATTTAACGCCGCCTTGTATGATTTGGAGGGATCTAAAGCGATTGGTGGGTCAAAGTTAATTGTGAAGTCATGTGACTTGCTGTTGGCGTTGTTTTGTTTGGCCAGCTGCGAGTCGAGCAACAGGTTGAAATGAAAATGGGTTGTCATGTTGCTTATATAATACTTCCCAAAATTTTGTGGGCTTCTTTTTGTGTTATTTCCTTTAGCTTTACCAGCAACCCCAACATCTGCTGGACCTGTTTTTTCAGCTTCAGTGAAGTGTTGCCCGCCTGTATAGACGCCAAGCTTAAGTGTAGCCTGTCAACCAAAGCGTTTGGATCAACACTTCCGCTTCCTTCCTGGTGGGGTAAACCCCACTCCCCAGGACTGTCGAGTTCCTCCACACCCTTGGGTAAAACCGCCCTGGGCTGTTTATTCCCTTTTCTCCTGTCAAGAATTTCATCTCTTGCCTTTTTTATGTCTGCCAATGTGTAGCCGCGGAATTTTGATTTTGGGCTTTTTACAACATAGTCAGGATTGTCTTTATTTTTTGTTAACATGCTGCTCAGTGTCTGCAGGTCAACCGACTCTGATCCCTTGATACCCGGTTCTTGTGGTGGCCCCCATTTACTTGGTTGGGGTTTTACCCCACTTGTACTTGGTTGCTCTTCTTCCATTTCTTCCATTAATTCCATTTCTTCCTCTTCAGCCAAAGGTGGTAACGGTGTTGATGTAGGTGATAGTGGTGGTGATGATGTAGGTGATAGTGGTGGTGATGATGTTGGTGATGGTGTTGGTGATGGTGTTGGTGTAGGTAGAGGTGTTTCCGCATCCGGATTAAAATCTCCATCAAAGGGGTTATTTAAATCAAACTCATCCATACCATAGTCTGGCACCTCTTCTTTTGGCTCAGCAGCTGAGTTGCTATCCCCTATTTGGAGTTTGTCAAGCCGCGATGTGATAGGTTTGAACAAATCCTCACCTGATAGCTGGCCAAACCCTTTATTGATTTTGGTATTTTTTATCACCGCGAGGATTTTGTCGTTCTGCTGCTCAACTTCAGCCTTTTCGCTGACAAGTTTTTGCCACTTCTTCATGGACATATTTTTGCCGTATATATAACAGAAAAAAATGAAAATTCCCAATTACGATCCCAGTTTGACTACAAAAGGTAATTACAAGCAAGGCCACCCTTGTATGCCAGCAGATACCTTTCGGATGCTTATTTGCGGGCCAAGCAACTCTGGTAAGACAAATATTCTCATGCATATGCTTTACAGGCTGTTGGTCTACGACAAAATTTACCTTTGCGCTAAGAACCTGCATCAAGACAAGTACCAATATATGATTGATGATTTCGACACAAGAGTCAATCCTGTGGCTGACTATAATGTTATTGAAGCCGCCAACGATGTTATCCCTTTGGAAACGCTGTCCACTGACAATCAAAAGATTGTAATTTTCGATGACATGGTTTGTGAAAGCAACCAAAACGACATTATCGATTATTTTATCAACGGTCGCCACCGCAATTGCAGCGTTATTTATCTTTCTCAAAGCTATTTTAAGGTCCCCAAAAACATCCGAGATAATTGTAGCCACTTTTGCATTTTTAACTTTCTTCCTAGAGAAAATAACCGTATTGCCGATGAATTGGGAATTGACAGAGCGCTGCTTGAAAGGGCTGCCGATGCTAAATATTCTTTTTTATACCACGACAAACCAAAAAAACAAACTCTAAAAAATTTTGACGAAAATATATAGAGATGGGGTTTCTTAACGGTGCTACGGGTGCAACTCAAACACATGAAGAGTCTACTTCAATCCGAGGGCAAGCTGGTCCTGCTGGTCCTGCTGGTCCAACTGGCGCAACTGGAGCGCGTGGCCCTAAAGGTGAAAAAGGTGATAAGGGGAATACTGGCCCACAAGGTCCTAAAGGAGATAAAGGTGATGCTGGAGAAAAAGGAATAAAAGGCGAAAGAGGTCCACAAGGGCGAACCGGACCTGCTGGACCTGCTGGAGCTACTGGGCCAACCGGACCAACTGGAGCTACAGGACCTGCCGGACCCACTGGAGCAACTGGACCTGCGGGTTCGAGAGGCGCTATTGGACCAAAAGGTGCAAAAGGTGATAAGGGTGATAGTGGGGATGTATCAACCGCTAATATTTCTGGAGATATTCTCATGAAAGACCATGCGATAAAGCAACTTGCGAATCCGACGGGTGATCAGGATGCTGTCAATCTTGGTTCGATGAAAAAATATGTGTCCACCACTTCAATTACAGCAGGACACTCACATAAAAAGAATGCCTTAGCCTATTTATCCAAAATAGTAGGTGTTGCAGCTGTAAACAATGTTACTTCTATTACGTTTGAAGACTTTACATCAAACCTTCATTTTGTGAATAAAAAAGCTTATACTTTTAATCTCGTAAGAACTAGTGTCAATTCTTTCAACTCACGTTTGGCGTTAAATAAAATACCCCTGCCCGAAGGTGAGTACACTATATGTGTCGAGTTCTTTATCCCGAAAGTTGATACTAATTGGTTTATAAGTGCTTCAACCCCTAACCCGGTTGATACTCTTAATTACCATACCAAGCACTTCAACAGTCACAGCCCAAAATATTCACGCACCATTATTCACACGCATAAATACAAAAACAACGATAACACTGTCTATTTTGATATTTCAAATTCGGGTTATGATGGCTCTTCGCCACTTGAAAAGGCTGCTTTGATTATTTATGGGGTAAAGGGTTATCAAACAGATGTAGACGGAACTGTTTATGATCAGGCTTTCGTTATCGATGATGGCGAAATCACGCTACAAACCGATTTGGATATGAACGGCTTTTCATTGAAAAAATATGATCGAGGGTACAAAATAGAAAGCGATACTATCAGGTTACAAAAAGATTTAGATCTAAGCGGTTATTCGTTAAAAAATTTCCAACCTAGAATAATGATAACTGGCGAATGGAAATCCGATGAAAATGTTACTGGTAATAGAACTTTTGTTAAATTCGGTAATGACATTCGTGTGATGGCGCCATTTCCTTGCTTACTCGATGGTATCTCAACTTTAATTATAGAACAAAAGGGTGCCTCTAGAACTTTTGAAAGAATAGGTTTTAATTTTACTTTATCTTTCGGTTCACGTGCTGACGTCCCATTTACAAGCATACGTAATGCTAATGGTTTAAAATACCAATATGCAGAGCCCCGTCATTTAGATATAAGAAAAAGAATAGACCCGGGAGACTATTTTGCGGTTTATTTATCTCAACATGACCACTCAGATAGAGGCCTATCTAATACAAAACGTGTATTGGTAAGTTTAATTTTAATAGACGATTTTTCTTTTAAGAGGTAAGTTTGCCGACCGCTCTTCTTCTCAGAAATATCATGAAAAGCCTCCTCTCCATTTCGAGGAGAAAGATCTCTTGAAGCACTCATCATAATCATTTTCATCAAAAATAGGATAGCCGAGATAGTGTCTGAATCCATTTCTAATACACAGATTACAGAGACCATTTCGCGAGCATCTGCTTCTGTCACATTTATAACAGAACAAGACCCTTACAATTTGTTTATTGCGATCACAAAATGGTGCTTCATAAATTGCAGCATGAACTTCATCCCAGCCAAGAGTTTTACGCTGTTTGAGCTTCATTAAAGTATACCCTTTATTGATTTCTTTTCTGACATCGTCCCAGCCAAGCATTTTACGCTGCCAGAGTTTTATTACAATATACTCGTTGCAGATTTTTTCTCGAAGTTCTTGTGGAAGTGCTTGTATCAGTTCTAATGTATCCATGTTTATTTCCTTATGCCGTGTTTCTCTAATTGCAATGCGCCGTCTTCGAAGAAAACTTTATCTATAAAGCTGTCCAGATCCCTGTTTTTGTCCTGCTGCTGTTTTATTTCTTTTAGATTGATTGCGCAATTTTTCTTCTCCTTTGGCAAATCTGCTTTTAGCGCGCCGTCTTCGAAGAAAACTTTGTCTATGAAGCTGATTTGTTTTTTATTTTCGTAGGCCTTTTTATCCCGCTGGTGTTTTTCCAACTCTTCCTTCGTGGCAGGGATACGCTGAATCAACGTTTTCCTGACTCTCCCCCCTTCAAACTCTATGTATTCCGCTTCTTCATGCTTTTTTATATCCTCTTCCAGCTTTTTCATAATCTCCAATTGCAACTTTTTTATAAAAGACCTTTTTTGCCCGGGGTTCAGACTTTGTATTGCTGCTGCTTCTGCCATTGCTTTCAACTTTGTTTGGTTTCGCTCTAATTGCAAAAAAAAACATGGTTATATACCATGATTGTTCTGTTTCACGCTGTCATCCGTGCCTTCATAGAGCTTTCTTCCCCCGTTTGGGCTTCTGATGTCAGACACATTGTTGCTCAAGCTGTTGAAGCTCTTGCTGACAGTTCGCCCGATTAAGCGTTCAAGGCTTTTCTTAATAGGTACTCCACCTGCGCTTCGCTGAACTCGTTTGCCATTATTCTGCCGCAGAGCTGTGAAGTAATGATTGGCGTTTCGTAAACTGGCTCTCCCTCGCCTGTCAAATCAAACTCTTCCTGCTCGTTTGGATCCACTTCTTCCACTTCTTCTTGCTCCGTTATTAGCGAGTTCTTCAAATCTTGTGGGCTCATTTTTTTCATTGTTGCGAGCAGCTGTTCTGATATGTTTATTGGCTCCTCTTTTTCTCCCCCGTTTTCTGGTTCTGCGATAAATATTGCGTGCGGCGTTGTCAGGCCGTTTTTATATATTTTGGTTTTCTTTGTACTTTGGCATAGAAGTCCTTTTCTTCCTCGTCCCATTTGTTTGTACATTTATGTTGCATCCCTCTAAATGGGCATCCTTTTCATCCTTCTCTTGCGAGTAGTAATATCGGTAGTAGACGAATACTTCCGAGTAGCAGCCGACTTTGCCTCTTCCCCCTAGTACGATGGGGTTTACCCCCGGAGTACTAGTAAGGGGAAGAGGCAAAATTTGTCGGGTGCGCCCGAGGTGGTATTCGTCTACTACCGATATTACTACTGCTTGTAGTTTTTATGTGCTGTGTAAACAAACAGTAGGCAAACACGATTCAAATCCAGAAATTATTATTTTTACTGGGTTTGTCCCGGGGCTTTTCACCGTCTAAGAACAAGAAAAACTAGTTAATTTTTGGACGTTCTGACACTGACTATATCGCTACATAAAAACATTTTGCTTCTTGACAATTTGAAAAGCCCGTGTAAACGAAACTTGCATGCACTTGGACACCAGTTCTTCTATTTTGATCAGCGAAATAAAAATGATCTAATTTGTGCAATTTTTCGAATAGCGTGCCAGAACTGTTATTCGACAACAAAATATGCAAAACAAGAAATAAAATGAGGCAAAACGCGAAAACAACTGCTAACATGCATAGTAATTCTCGCTCGACGTCACTCGACCATCATCGCTAAATTTAACGTAAGCGTAACGTCTTTGCGTGTACAAACCTCATAACCAATGGTAATCGCTGTTCTTTTTTTCTGTGTTAGATTTAAGTTCTCAGTAGCGCCAAGCAAGGTAAACTGCACGTCAAAAGTGAAAGGAATTATTCATACGATGCCTGCCAATCGCTGAAGAAGAGTATTTCGGCCCTGCTCTTCGTTGATCGCCGTGTGATCGTTGGAAAGCCATCGAAATCATGTCGCTGTAGGTATACAATTTTTCTTAAGCGCGTATTGTTGTCGAGTTTCTTTAATTAAGCTTATATACCCCTTGAACCAGATCAAGTTCGACAGAGCTTGAGATCGAAACACCCTGGATCTCAATTCCACGTTGGTCTGTGCATTTTTTTTTATTTTAAAATATATAATAATTGAATGAAATCGACCCCACAAAGTAACATTTTTTATAGAAATATTGGTATATACAAAGTAATTTATTTTGTAACGTTAACACTAAACATGGTCTAGCATAGTTCCTCTTCGGCAGCTGGAAGAAACTTCATCACCCTTGTCAGAGCGATAAAATTCGCTAGATTTCAAACACTTATTAAAACTTTATGGGAGAATTCAGAATTTTTTTTTTCGTTTCATACTTTTAATTCTCTGCGGGAGTCTCGAGGCACACTTCAAATGAAACCATTAAAGCTCGATTTTTATTCAAATATTCACAGCATGTTGCGACGGCTAAAAACCACGCTCAAGGTACGCAACGCCTTAAAAAAAGGAGTTAATCTGTTTGATTTACATTTGCAGTTCTGTTTCACGTGTCAGAAAAGCAGTGCTTCTTAAGGCGCGTACCAGCGGGGGAACTTAAATCAAATTGTTGCTGTCACGAACATAGAGTTGCTTGTAAAAAAATGACCTTTTTTACGTTAAGAGAATGATTTACGAAAAAGCGATATAGAGCAAAAATCCTCTCTAGCTGATGAGGCGTGAGGCTTATCGTATGATAAATTTTAGCTGTTTGCCTCATAGAATAATTTATGACCGCCAAGTATTGGCAAGCTGTTGTTTTGTGTAGATCAGTTTATGCGATACCGATCGCGGAAATTTTTTTCGCTTTCGCTATATTTGAACAGCATAGGGCGCGCGATTTTGGACTTTTTAGGCTCTAAATCGGAAAGGATTTCTTAATTCAAATTTCCGTGTGTTTATTTGGAAACCGCACGATGATTGGTGAACGGCTTGTTTAGATCTACGAGGCGTAATGTCACACACGTGAATGAGTCTACTAACTGGCCAATCAGCGTCCAGAACGGTCCCATTCACAGAGAGACAAGCAATTTCTCGGTTTATTTTCGAAATCTTTCTCTTCGAGAATGATCGCACGGTGTATGTGGAGCCAATTTGTCTTCGATTTGTTAGCTGTTCGTTTTGTGTGTTGATTTCAGGTTTGTGGTGTGCCGATGTGGTCTTGTTTTTCGTCGTTGGTTTTCCCGTAATATTGTTTTGATCGTATATTGTACATGCAATGCTACTCCACGTAAATTTTTTCTACGGCTCTGTCAGTCGCTTGTATCCAAACCGTAGTCTCGTTTTACTACTATTTCCCATTTACTAACACTGAGATGTTTGTATTTGACAGGAATGTGGAGGAAGACCTGAACGCCAAGGGTAAATACACTTTTTTTACTACGCTTGATAATTTTATGTCGAGCGGACAAGCCTGGGCCCATTGAGCGAGCGACATTTTTTGTTCCCATTGATAAACGCGTTTATTGTGAGTCTAACCATGGCGAACCGGCCGACCAAGGCAATCGAATAAACGAAATTAACAGCTTCAATTGAAGGTAAATGGAATTTTTTATCGATTTTCTGCCCAAATTCGCCTCCAACAAGAAATCCTGTTTACGGCTCCTTCAAATAAAGCTTGTCAGCTGGTTCCGTAGAAATTTTTTTTCGGTACTAAGTGACACCGCGGTCGGTCGCTCTCTCGAATATTTAGTGTAGTTTCGGCGTTTTTCGGAGATCATAAATTGAGAAGCAAATCTTTCAGATTTACGGTGAAATCGGTGGATCGATAGGCTAGTTTTCGGTTCGATCCTATTTTAAATCGAGAATATTCATGTTTAATGCAATATTCAGATTATCTTGTGTCACCTTGTTTTGCAGTGATGCAGTTTTACATTTTTGTTATTCGCAGTTTCCCCTGAAGGTTTTATTCTACATGCCATTTTCTTCGTTGATTCAAAAGATTCGTCCGCGCGCCTCACAAAATGATCGAGCGAAAGCAATTTTTTTTCGCAGTTCAATTATATCTTATGATGTTGTGTTTGTCAATTTTAGTTTCCTTTGCATTTGTAATTAGTGTACGAGTACTACGGGCACGTATTCTTCTACGTTTTAAAAGTCCCTGGTCTTTTTTTTATGGCGAATTCTCTCTGATTCTCTTAAGAGTTTCCTTTAAGTGTTGACGTACTGTTTAGCAAAGAAAAAATTTGTCGATCCATGCAACTTAGAAATAAGCAACATTAATGTATATTCATGAGTTAAATTGGCTTTCCTGTCATATAGAATCTGTCAATCGTTGCTGTGAAGTTCTTTGCTTTCATTGTTAACAGTTGGAAATGATTTATTCTTCAGAAAACATGAATCGCAAAGGGAGAGTTCGACGTGGAAATCCCACAAGAAAATCAAATGAGTATGGATTTGTCACGGACACAAAGATGGCACAATGTGATAATCAAGATATTTTAAATGTAAACAATCAGCTGGCAAAAAATTCGGCGAAGAGAAATTTATCGAAAGAAATAGAAGACGAATCACGTTGTAACAGACAAGGATTTTATTTACGGGAAGAAACCGCCAACACGATCGGAAATGTTAACGGAGATGCCTTTGTTCCACCGAAATGTACTACGCCAGCTGTTTCGCTAGCACAGAGTACAGATTTGAAAGCGAAATCTCCACAGAAGAGAAAAAAAGGATTTGATGAAGCAAATTCACTCAAGAAAATTGCAAGTGGTTCCGACGTTTCCGATAGTTCCGCCTCTACTGTTTCTAGACATTTGGCTTTTCTGGAAAGCACCAATGGTGCTAACAATTTTTTTGAAGATGAAAATACTGACAGTGCTATATCAGATGAGGAATTTGAAGGAGCAAATGGGTATGGGAAGATTAATAACCAGCAGAAGACTCCAAAACGGCCTGTTAGTAGAAATAGAGCAGAGAACATTGTTTCAAGGACTCCAACCCCCACACAACAGAAATATAAGAAGGGAGATATTGTGCAAATGGAGAATGGAGTCCGGAAAAAATTTAATGGCAAACAGTGGAGACGGTTGTGTTCTAGAGAAGGGTGCAACAAGGAGTCCCAACGGCGAGGCTACTGCTCTCGTCACCTGTCATTAAAGGGCAAGTCACTAACCAAAGCCATTGGAATTCCTGGACAGAAGAAAGGCAAATTGCACGGGAAAGAGCTTACATGGGAATCTGGGAATGAAAGCGAGGGAAGCGTTGAGGGTGAGGTATCTAGTAAAAGTGTTGCTAACCACAAGGACTTAAACGATAAAGAAGCAGAAGCTGCATTTTCGCTTGTTTCGCTAAGCAATTCAAGGTGTGCGACGCCTGCTACGCCTTTACCCATGTCACCAGGGCCAGGCCATAGCCAATCGCCGTCACCGTATGGCAACTGCTATACAAATCGCAGCACCACCCCAGGCCAACACCGTTCAATTACACCAGTTAGGACCTGGGCATCAGCGACACCACGTTCAGGGAGATCATCAAGCGCAGAGCTCCTCTCGCCTTTCTTTCCAAATGGATTGTCGTTATCAAATGCAGTCAGTCCAGATTCTGGTATTCTCTGCCGTGATGAGTCTGGAAGCCGTGCCAGTAATGCTTCATCTTTAATGTCGCCATTGCCTTTGCTCTCACCCATTACACCAACGAAAAGAACCTTCTCTCCTATTTCCCCTCCTGCTGGTTCCTGCCGGTCATTCTCTCCTATCCCATGCACCCCGCCTGCAATATCAGGGAAGAGGACATTCTGTCCTGTATCCCTGCCAGCACCGTCCGCAATCACGCCACCCAGAGACAAGTCAGGAAGAGTCATGTACTCGCCGATACCCACGCAACCACTTCCATTAACTTCCAACAGTACGTTTGTGCCTTTTTCACAAGATGCCAACAAAAAAGGTCATCCTGACCATGAAAAATCAGCTGATAGTGAAGAGGATAATAATAGGCAGCCAACATCCTATTCAGAAACTGTTGAGAAAGACAGTGAGTCAAAAGATCACGAAAACTTGCAAAAGGAGATGAACCAGGATTCATGCAAAAACAGCCAAAAAGAAAAGCAAGATGGTTCTCCAACTGAAGTTATTCCTAAAGTACAACTCCCTCCAGTGCAGGTTAACACCATTCAAATTTCTGCATATCCCTGGCATTGTTTGGTTCCACAACTGTTCAATGTTGCCGCAAACAGTTCAACACAGCAGGACACTTCTGCTGTTGTTACGTCACAAGACGGACAAAAAAGTTCTGATAATGAGCAGAACAGAATGGAAAGCAGTGATAATGTCAGTGATATTTCACCTTTGGGGGTTGAAGGTGCGAATCATGCTGCCGGCGGAGATAGGAGATCTGAAACCAGAGCGACAATTAATGGTGGACCAAATACACGGAAAAGAACACGTTCTGCCTCATTTAGTAGTCAAGATGAGGGAAAGCCTGCCGCTAAGGTACAGGTAAGGATATGTCAAATACTATTGTCAGTAACACTCATTATTTTGTGCTTGTTTTAACTAAATAATGGCATCTGTGTTGTGGTAATGATTTATGTTTGGTTTCATATATTTTTCAATTTTTTTAACCAAATATAAATTTAAACCAAAACGTCTGCATAAGACAAAAATGTCATCATGCAAAAAAGAAGCGTTTTCTGAGCAAAACGTTTTTCCAGCTTCAAGTTTGACATTTTTTTCAGTGTTAAAATTAATTTTAGATCAAAGTGATTTTGAACTAGTTTGATTTGAATTTTCCTTGTTCTAGATTTATTAGATTTATTTATTTATTTATTTATTGAAGTGATCTAATCAGGATAAAAAATACTAACTTGACACTTAAGCTTAACTTGGGAAATTGACAGTCCCAATCTTCATGTTCACCCGTTCTCACTGATGTATTGCAGGCACCCTGTTACCCATCAAGACAGGAGAAGGAACACATTCGCCGTCCAATGAATGCTTTCATGATCTTTAGTAAGCGCCACAGGGCACTTGTCCACCAGAAACATCCACATCAAGACAACAGGACTGTGAGCAAGATACTTGGTGAATGGTGGTACAACCTTGGCGCCAAGGACAAACAGAAATATGTGGACCTTGCTGCGCAGGTTGGTCCCATTAGTAACTACTTCTCTGTTTTAATTTGTCTTACAATTAGGAAAAGCTGGATGAAAGAAGTTTTCAGAGGAAAGCTACAGCAGCTGTTTATTACACAAGAAATTCTGTGCTATAATGCTGGCTTTTGGTACAGTTTGATTTTGATGGCCAAAGAAGTGTTCTCCCGCAAAGGGGTTTTTATAGGGTAGATTTATATTGTACAACTTGCTACAAAAGACCTTTGTAGCTTGTGCTACTCCAGTCATGCAAAAACAATATCTAACTTTCATCGGTATTTTTAAAAACACTGTTGATGAGGTCAAGATTGAAGTAGGGTTTAAAAACTTGTTTCAAAATGCTACAATGTTTTTCATGTGTGGCTAAGCGATAGTGCATCCAGCTGGGGTGCAAAAGATCATGTTTAATGTTCACGTGTTGGGAAAACTCAGAATTTTCCCAAGTAGCTTGACTACTGTTACTTTAACTGCTGAATAACTTGCTTTTCTTTCAACATTTTTCATGCTGCATGTGAAAATCTTAGCAAGTTGTAGGTTTAGATTTACACAAACCCATTTGTGTTGTAAACTCCATCTTACCTTTTTTGCATGTGACAAAGATGTACCACCATTTAAATCAGCTCTTGGCATAAATCTTTACAGTGCGGACACTCGAACCATGAACGCTATGGCATTTTTTTTTACTTTATTTGTACTTTTTTCACTTACTTTGTAGTTTTTTTTTTTACGTTTTCCCAGAACTAATCAATCACATCCGTGATCTGAAGCAATGGCACAGACATTTGTTCTCCTGTTTTCCATGTTTTTATTGTCCCACGCAACGTTTGACACGCTTTTCGGTGGAAAAAAGGCGGAAAAATGTCTCGACCGTTGCATCGCTTCGCGGCTGTGATTGGCTAGTTCTAAAAAAAGTAATAAAATAAGTGGTAAAAAAGTACAAATAAAGTGAAAATAAAGCCTTGGCGTTCATGGTTCGAGTGTCCGCACTGTAAAAACAGATCTAGTCTAATAAGGTGTGACTGTCTGTCTATTAACAGGGAGTGTCCATTTAAAAGTCACAGGTGTGGTCATCTACTTACTTGATATTTCCTGCATGCAGAAGGTTTTTTAGTACAACATTTAGCAGTGGATTGACTGTTTCTTACTGCATTTTTATTTAATTTACATTCGTCAGGTCAAAGAAGCTCACTTCAGGGCATACCCACACTGGAAGTGGTGTACCAAAGACAGAAAAAAGTCTCCAAGGAAAGTGTCGGACAGAAATGAGTCCAGTGATTCCATGGGTACGTATCTACCTAATATCACCTTCAAAAATTCTCCCATGGTTGTGCTTGATTTGGGTCAGGGACTTTGAAAAGTACTTCTTTTATTTAAAAAACTGCTTGAAAAGTCCTTCCAAATGGAAACTACCTGTATTTGGGAAGTTTGTTTATTTCACATTAAAGAGTCATACTATAAATTTATGGGGGGGGGGGGGGGGGGGGGTCCTTCTTAACTACCAATTTGTTGCTGGGAAAGGTTTCTAACCATCATATTCTGGAAATCAGAGTCCTTCAAGAGTTTCAGATCACAGCCATATTGGACAAGTCATGTAACCAGAATAGAAAAAAACCCTAAAACTGAAAGGGTGCATAGATCTGAAAATTGATATGAGTGCCAGTAGATAAAGAACGTCCACACACTTACAGTGCTACTACTCCAACCATAGCCTCCTGCGTAGATGTCTTAGGGCTCATCACATGTTCCTCCACCATGAATGTCTGCTCAACTGAGCTGCCACTTCCGTTCGCCAGCAGTTAGCCAATCACAGCTCACCTTCCAATTTCTGGAAAGTGGGACTTTGACCCCAGGTTTTAATCCTGTGATATGATGGACCTAAGCGAGTCTTGGAGCGGGTGTGCGGAAATGCTCGTGGTCAATTTGCAAAGAATTTGCTTTGGTGGCCTTGGTTGGAGTAGTCGCACTGTAATGCTTCTTATGGCTTTTACGAAATTCACATTATGACAAAAGTTATGACGGAATAAACACCCATATTTCCAGACTTTCTTCAGTAGTTCTTAAGACTCTGCTCCAATTTTTATGTGAGAAAACTCGGCCACCATAGTAGCGTTCCATTTTATACAATGATTCTATACGTAATGGTAGGAGTATAAAGAAGGCTATGTTATCTCTGATTCTTTAAAACAATCGTAATTTTACCTTCTTTCCTCCAAGTTTCTGCAGTTTGGGACTGGCACTCTAGTTATGTGCAATTTTTTCCAAGGAGTATATATTGCCCACAACTTCAGAATTGCATAATAAAAAGCCAGAAGTACATGTATATTAATCATTTTTTTTCTCTCTGTTTGATTATATCAGGAGGAGATGGTAGTGAATTTCAGAGTGATATGGCGATGGGAAATGACGAGCATGAAGTAAGAAAACGGATAAAACAATAATTAATAATAAGTGATCAATTCCTCTTTATGACGCATTCCACATTGTTGTTCTGTGGGAGAAGAGTCCCAAGTGAGGGGGTGATTGTGTTCCTTTTTGAGGTTAATACTTGTGAATTCCTATTGCTAAAGATGCTTAAATGTAAAATGACCACCCTTAAAGACAAGTTATAAAGCCAAAAACCATACAATGACAGGTTTTAGAATAAGTGTCATAAATTTAGATCAGCCCCACCGACAAAACAAAATTCTGTCCTTTTAAAGTGCACAGCCATAAAGCAAAGCTTGACCAGAGGTTTTAGCGGTTGCTTTAAAAAGGAATGACAATCACCCAAGTAACTAAGTAGTTCAGACCCCTGCCCCCCCCCACTTCCCCATCTTTCCCCCCCCCCCCCACTTGCCCCTTATTTTGACATCAGGGCTTTTTTCAGGGTGTCTTTGACTGTGAAGAACCTACAGATGCCAAGCCCAGACTAAGGAGTAAGCGCTCGCAGAGTACTCCGGCTCATCAACAAGAGCCTTGTCTGAAGGAAGTACATCGACCTTATACACCCCAGCCTGCACCGCCAACACAGCACTCGCTGTTTGAACTGGCCCAGGTAATAAGTGTTGTAATGCTTTTGTGAACATACGGTGTAATTCGGTTAATATTTGGCTTTCACCAGTGTGGGCAGGCTCAATTCCAGCTGGGATTCAAACATGTATGCAGGATGAGTTTGTTGTTCATTCTGGCCTTCTTATGAAGGTGTTACTTTGGGTACTCTGGTTTTCCTCCCTTCTTAAAGGAAACCTCCACTCTTGTGACAAGTTGACGTTGAATTGTTTGAAATAATGGAAGTACATGTAACTTTTAATAGTTACAATGAATAGAAAGATTGTGGCTTTTAAATGTTGTGGGTGCTGCCATTTTGGATGTGTACTGGTTATCCAATTGTTTAGCAACCACTAATGTTATAAAATCCAAATGGTGGCATGCAAGAAATTTAAAAGCAATGTTTTTTTTCGTGTTTTGTTACTATTAAATGTTATTTCTCCCTTGTTTGTTAAAATTTGGAATTTAGGTATCACTTAAACAATTCAAGTCGTAAGAGTGGAGGTTCCCTTTAAAAATGAAATTCCAGCTTACTTTTGGATAGAGATGACTTGCATGGAAACTTGACTTTATACTGTCAATAGATATGACAGGCATTTGACAAAATGTGAAAAAAATGTAGAAAGTGTTCTGTAGTACCAAATATACAAAACAAAACAAAACAAAGTGTTTTGAGTGAGCTGAAGTGAGTAGAAATGCAGAGATGTGTATACAACTTATTCCAAAATGGTGGAAAATACATTACCGGTATTCTTTTGCCTATATGTTTATTTGCCCTTGTTGCCTCATTATAAGCCAAAAATTCTTTTGAATTCTTAAGATGTGATCAAGGCAGTGAGGGTCAATTAGCATGAAGACAAAAGAATAATGTTATTCCGCCATTTGGAATAAGGTGTTTAGTGTCTCTGATTCTCTGCCCTGGCTAATATGTCGTTATGTTGCTGATAATTTGGTCACTTATGTAAACCAGGTTTGGCATGATCCAAGTGCAGACACTGAACAGATTTCTGTGTAGCTACATTGTCAGTATAAAATTTGGAGGTTGAATAGATTTAGGATGTCTCTTGAGCAAGGGTAAAAGTAAGCTCATGAAGGCAGACTCGGTTTGTGATCAGTATGAAATTTTTTCACTGCAATCAGATCTGAAATGTGAGGAGTTTCGGGTAAAAACACTACAAGAACAGCTTCCTGACTCGGCAGATTAATAGAAAACTTCTAATATTTCAAACGGTGGGAACAATTGGAATTCCTTTTTGACACCTTGCCCTTAAAACGTCTCTGAAACTCTGCTCAATTTTTTTTCAGATGTGTTCTGAGCTGGATAATAACACAGCCCCTTCTGAAAGGCCCCCAGTGTCCGAGGACAGACACATCACGTTTGAACAAGGAGCCAACGATACAATGAGTGAATCCGAAGATGATGACATTGGCTCTGAAGAACTGATGTGTAACGAAAACATTGATGTTAATGACAAAGAGTCTGATGACTCTGATGACGAAGAGCTGACTAACAGGGTGTTTCCTCAGCAGAGGTTTTCTCCTGTACCTTTCACCACTCGACGAAGCCAAACTCCAGAAATAGGCAAGATCAGGTATTCACCGATTGAACTTCCTGCCAAGAGAGCGGTGACACCCAACATATACGAACACATGATGGCAAAAGGTCATTCCCGTCAAACATCAGACATGATTGCTTCATCTAAACCACCTTCCAAAATGGTTGACTTTGGTTTTAGGGCGCCAAAAGGGCTGCCTCATTCAAGTAAAAGTGTGGATAAAACTGAAAGCACAGCACCATTTAGTGGCCAGTTTGTCCGCCCAAAGCAGCCAATGGCAAAGAGCCACACCCCAGGGCTTACAGTGAGTGGGTATTTTCAGCCAACGGGATCTGTTTTTAGGCCAAGTCAGCCTTCCAGCAGCAATGGAAGTTCCAAACATGCTCCTTCTAGCTGTGAGAGTTCTAAAGCTGTTGTGAGCTCATTGGAAGTGTCCCATTCATCGTTTTCCCAACCAGCGCTGTTTCCTAGTAACTTTACCAAATTTTCTCCCTCTGTGAGCATTTCTTCAACGAGTAACGTGACAGGCAATGCAGCTCTTGGATTGCAAGCAAAATCTCCTGTTGCAGCATACAGAGGGAGTGGTCAGGGTGGAGTGGCGTTAAGTGCCAACCAAAATGTCAAACTTTTGGACAGTGCCTCTGTTACAAGAGGCTCATTTCTTAGCCAAAAGGAATCAAGTCACACAAATGCTGGAAGCGTGACAAGCAGATCGCTAACAGCTATGCAAGCACCATCCACTGCTGGTCCGATTACTAGTCAGGTGACTTGGGCAGGGGCTTCAGTGTCCAGTTCCTTGGCCCCATTGACAGTGTCTGTAGCAACTCATACTGCAGCCCCGTTTCATCAAGCTATAAAGAGCACTCCAGCTCTTTCACCAGGAGCTAAAGGATTGCATCTGAAACCGATAGCTCCACTGCTATCACCTCCACTGATGGCTTCTTCTCCCAGCAGTATGAACAGTGGGGAGAAGACATCCGCAAGGGTTCTACTGGCGAAGAAGCCTGCTCCCCTCCCGGGACCTGTACATGGGCCAACCACTGGAAAGCGAAATGTGGTGGATGTGAAACAAGCATTTCCCTCCCATGGAGGGGTAGGGTATTATAATGTAACCCCTGTTGTAATGAACGCAAATCATGGCGTCATATCTCCGCTTTTACAAAGCCCACCAAAGCCAAGACAAGGTTTATCTCCAAGACCAGCTCATGGCCTCAACACTGCTGTACCACCAAGACCTGCGCCACTGTCGCCAAGACTGGCCACCTCCAACATTTCTCAGCTGTCCCCTAAAGGGGGGAAATTTTTCCCGGGGTCATACCCCCAAGCTGATAAGGTTGTAGCGCCCTCCGCAAGCTGTATTTCTCCCAGAGAAGCAAGCCACGCAGTCACAGCAAGCAGCCACAGGCAAGCCCAACCCAGTAAGTCACAGCAGGAGCAGGCTGTCCTGCGTGCTGTGGATGCACAGGGAACCCAACACGTAGCTAGCAGTGGAGAGGATAGTGACACTAAAGGTCTATCTGGTGCCGACTTGTTGGCTCAAACGAGTACAAAGCCCATACTCAAGCGGTACATTGCAGATGGAATGGAAGAGTAAGTGTACATTCTCTCCGTGTGTCTCAACTTTGAACAAATGTTTTATTTTGCCTAGTTCAGAAATCATTAAAGGGGCTTTGTCACCGATTTTAACAGGTTTTTGGAACAGCAACCATTTATACTTGTGGCGTAGGAAACCTGAAAATAATGGACCATTTTTATAAACAATTGCTATATTAGAGCACTGAAACTGTTAACTAGCATCTTTGGCTGCGGATGGCTTGGATGGAAGTGGATTGCAACTTGAATACTTAAGGCTTGTTTGATTTCTGTCCGCAAATTGAGGTCATGTCTTCCTTTAACGTTGCCCAGCACTAATGTCAGAACAGTTTAGATCAAAATTCTGCGAAATCCCCGTGACGTAGCCCTTTAAGCCCTATTTATTAATATCTTCTTACTGTTCAAACAAAATATAGAAAGGGCACAGAACAAGTCCTCTTCACTTCCCAGATGTTCCATACTTGAGTCTCGTGTTAAGACCGGGCTGAAAAGGTGCTTTTTAAGGAGGCTCACAATAGTTAAGAGCTTCCCGTCTTTAGCATTCTATTACAGCTAGCCGGATATTTACTGTAAACAAGTAAAGCTTTTGTCAGGAGTCAAAGGTGCCTCAGTCACTTTTTTTTAATACTGAAGGATGGGGACAGGGGTTGTGTAGTTACCATTTTGTCTTCATTTTACATGTAGACAAAAAGTAACGTTTCTCCTGAGGTAGCCATTTTGCACATAGTGAAGATATGTGTTTATTAAATCGACAGCATCTTCTACCGCCTATTAAAAACAAAGTTAAAAGTTATGCTATTGTTGTTTTCAACAGAGTCCTATCGGAGGTGAATTTTGAAAGACAGTTTGCAGAGCTTCCCGAATACACTCCTTACCATCGTCAAGGCCGTGAAGGCAAATCAACTAACAAGCGTGCTTATGTAATAGCAAACACATCAAACGCTAATGATGACGGCTCGCAAGCAGCTACTCCTGCCACAGAAAGACCGTCTTCTGGTGCCAGTTCAACGGCGGACGGTGGTCATGGCGCGGGTCTCAGAACAAGCAACATGCCGAGTCTGGAAGCGCTCGCAGAGGTCGCCGCCTTAGAGCAAGGTTCTAATCTAAAGGAAACAGACAAGGACGACAAAACAGAACCAAGCAGCCCCACCCTCTCCTCCCACAAAAAGCCAGTGGATCAGCGGCGTGGCGTGGTTCTTCAGCTGTTTCAGGATCATGGGTATTTCCCGTCTGATGGCGTCACGTCAGGCTTTCAGCAGCGACATGCAGATTTATTCCCGACCAAAGGGGCATTACAGCTCAAGATTAGAGAGGTCAGGCAAAAGATTATGCACAACACTGGAGCCAACAAGTAAGGCAAGTAAGATGGTTTTAAGATGGCAAAATAAGCTGCTTTTATCTTTCAACGGATTTCATGGTGCAAGCGTTACATAATGCTAGATTATTATTATGCGTTCAAGATATCTAGTTTACGTGCATGCCCGTTTAAGGGATAATGTGAATATGTTGTTAATCAGCCATTGCAGTCGCCATGAAATTCACCAAGAAATATCTGAAGCATTATCAGTTTAGAATTTAACATGGGAAATTCTTTACAGTTCAAGCAGAATAAGCAGAAAGAAAATTTGTGACTCTAGAGAATTCTCCTTAAATTTAAACTAAGTTTCGCAGATATTGGAAAAGAAAGATCAAATTTTTTCCTTGACGTCTGCTTTGCCAGTAAATAGTTTTGTGCTATAACAGTGAATCGCTTTTTGCCTTTTCTAGTGCATGTCAAAAATCGCACGTGCGTTTATAGGCACTGTGATTGGGTAAATAGCTCGCAAAACCAATAAAATCTCAAAACGTTGTCTTGGATGAACGAAAGACCCAGTAATTGAAAACGCAGCGCATTCATTTTAAAGACCGTAATACAACTATACTGATATACACTTATATATTATAAAAGCGTTTTTGGAGTTGACACAATTTACCGTTTTAGAGTTAAAATAAGAGAGATTAAGCATGACGTTACACGGCAAACGCGAACTTGTCCTTCATTTTGTTACCCTTTTATCGAATTCTAAAATAAATCCCTCAGAAAAAAATAGGAAAAAAATCGCACATTCACGACAAACACAAACCTGCCCATTTCCGCGTACAAACGGCAGACGGTAGAAGTAGATTTTTTGTAGTTCGCGGGAAAAACAAACGTCATGCTTTATCTCTCTATTGTCTGCGTTGCAATCACGGAGATGACAGACTCGTTTTGGTTGGTAACACTGAATCCTCCGTAAGAAAAAAGATGGCGGCGGTACATTTGACCACAATACCCTGCGAACCTAACACAGCCAATATGGCACATAGAAAGCTATGTTTTTGCGAAATTCTTCCCCGTACTAACAACATTGTTCATGCTAGGTTTCAAGTTTTTAAAGTTTTTCTGTGAGTTTTTATGAGCGTTTTTAAGGTTTTCGCGCGCTAAGCATTATAGGTAAATGTACCAGTCGCCATCTTTTTGCGTACGGTGAATTCAGTCCATCTTTTCTCTAAAAGACTGTTCAAATTTTCCGAAAACGTGCACGAACTTTTGCTTCCGAGAATTCATTATGTCGGTGGCGGTTCTCGTTGAGGTTTGCTAATTTTATCATGGTCGCACTATTAGGGAATACCTCTGAATTCCCAAGTAAAGGTTTCCTTCATAAACTACGTGTAGTAATGCGTTCAAATGTCACGTTGTCTTGACAACGGCAGGACGAGCTCGAATAAAGTGCCGATGAAATTTCGATTGGTCGATCAATTCCGATTGCTCAAGGCGAGGGTTGCCCGACGAACAACGAAAAATGATTTAGTCGTGTTGTGAATCAAAGAGAAGGTCTTGCTGGTTGCATCCCGGGCAATGCGACATTTCCGGCCACGTTCACTCGAGCTTTTCAGTCTTGCCGTTTAACAGGCAAAGTAATGTATATAGGTGTTTCGAAAAGTCTTCTTTTAGAAGTAGACTCGTTTGGGGATTCCCGCTGGTTTCGTTTTTGTTCCCTCGCGGTATTTAAACCGAACATAACTCGCCCTATTGACTTCGTTGTTGGCCGCCATATTGAATGATTTAGCTCGGGGACGCAGCTGTCCGACGATTTGTTCCGAGCGAGGTGCTCGAGAGTTCTTCGGAAGACTTCGTCTTTATCCCGTAAAATTCAATATGGCGTCCGACACTTGCTTTTTATGGCGATTACAAGTGTACTAAGTATGTTATTATTTATTGAGTTAACCTGCTTGTTGTGTACAGTTGTAAGATAATTGAGAAGGTTATAGAGTGATTTTACGATGGATGTACATACAATGGTTTAATTTCTTTTTATCTTATATATATATATATAGTGCGAAATTTATGTTCGTAGAACGGAACTTAAGGACTATCCAACATTTAAATGGTATAAGTTATGCTATGGCATATGTTAACTAAATTACGCTTTTAATAGACTATTGTGCGCATACGAAGCAGGTGAAAATGTTGCTTTAACATGACTGAGTCGCGCTTTGCTTTTTTAGCTGGTTTGGCCAAATTTTAACCCTAGCTCGTGACAATTTGTTTTCTGTCGCTTCAAGTCATGGTTTAGTAGCGTGACCTCGCAACCGTTACTTGCGTGAATCATTTGCGTGACGGCTTAAATAACGGCCGCGAAGAAAACAAAGCGTGACTTGGCCTCTTTTAAAGAAAAAGAAAGTCGCAGAGGCGTAAAAGACCAGTGATTGGCTGCTTCAGTTTTGAAAAAAGCCAATCAACTCGGAACAAATTGCAATTAACCAAATTGCGTTTTGCGTTGTATTTTTCACGCGTCAGTGATACTGACCGCTAACTGTAAAATTAAGATTAATAAGTTGAAGGTTCCATAGCTTATTTCCTTCAATACGGACGCCTCTTCACTCGTTCCACTGTAAAAAGGTATAGAAACCCTTCTATTGAATACTTTACGTAGATTTTACCCACGGGTACAAGAAAACTACAGCAGTACAATCCGAAGATAACAAACGCACTTAATAAAAAACAATTAGTTTGTTATAGCGGAAAGTTTGTTAGACTCGAGGTTGTGCAGCACCGGATTTTATTAAAAAGAACTAAAGTACACGCTTGAATGGGATTACTACCAGTTTTTATTTGAATTTGAAAATAAGAAAAATAACCCGACAGTTTTTCTATGGTTTTCTACTGAACTGGTTTTGTAAGCGCATTCTTGTTTTGCCCTTGCGTGACAGTTGCGTGACAGTTTTCTAAAATTCATTACAGTTCACTCTGTTCTTGATCGTTTTTCTACGCTGACCATTGATTGGCCCTTATTCAAACAGTTTTTCTAAGGTTCGTTTTGATTGGTTCTTACTCAAGTTATTGTCTATATAAGGTCCGTCCAAGTGTAGTGCAACAAACTAGTTTTCTGAAAACACTCTCGAGACGAGGTGCGAGTATTCGCGCGTGTGAATGTGCGTGTTTTGGAATCCCATTCAGTGCTTGTTCACCTCTTTGTAGCTTGAATATGATGTGCTTACTGTTAACTTTATTTTATTTAAAGAGAACGCGGGTGAAGTTATACTGTGTTAGGCTTTGAAGTTCTTTCTTTAACTGACACAATGAAATCTTTGCAAAATGCCGACATTACATCAACATAAGGTGCGTGTGTTCTGGTTAGTTAGATAAGGGACGGAACATAAGAAATAACCGGGGAGGGGGGGGGGGGGGGGGGTGACTTTTCCCCAAAACAATTCCTGCAAGGGAAACTTGTCTATAAAGGAAATTCCCGCGAGCGGTTGTGCCTTAAAAAAAATTGGTGCAACGGAGAAAAAGATTCCTGCAGACGAGTTGGATTAAAAGAAAATTCCTGCACCGAAAATTCCCCCCTCCCCCCATGGTCCGTTCCACAATGCTGCAAGATTTAAAGGTTTTCACTATAAACGAAGCTAGACCTTTTTTTGATGGCTTATCGCGAGTTAGGATTTTATTCATTTTTACAGTGTAATGAAGATGTGTCGGAAATTTGCAAAGTTTTCATTTTAAATGAACTGTGCTTATTTAAGACGCTAACGTAGCTTGAACAGCATAATTGTTTTTTATATAGATGAACATTTTTATTTGCATTATATTAGTTTGTTTTTATACGCTTTGGAGTTTGTTTATGGTGTCGTTTTGGTATTTTATGTTATACTTGTGTTTTCCTTGCATCAGGGATTCCGTTCTCTGGCAGTCAGGTTATAACCGGAAGACGAAGGCAATCCGACGGCATCCGACTTTTGTTCGGCAAAAGTTCGGTAATTCGCTAAAAGCATCGACTATCGACTAGTATCCGTCCATAAATCTTAGTGCTAGAGAACGGCATCTCTTAAATAATAATAACAACTATGCCTGTTATTAATTCTCTACTGAAAAAAAATACAATTTTGATAATCTGTGCTACTGAAAGAAGCCGATTCAGGCGTGGGCCGATGCGCTTTCTTTGTCGAAACCTGTTTTGTCTTTTTCTGAAATGGAAATTAGGAATTATTATAAATTGAAATGCTTTATACTGGAGCGAGCTTTGGTCGAGCGATTAAAGGCGATTTTACGAAAACTATTGTCTGTGTAAAATCTTTTTATGGCAATATTACGTGTGAGTGCGTGTGATATGAGCGTTTGACTTTCAGAGAAGGAAATTACCCCAAGCAATGAATATTCGTTGGGCTTATAGCTCTCGGCGCTTAATTAGCTCTGGTTTCTTTAGCATGAAGTGACTAGGAGTATTGTTACTCCCCCCTGGATGGGATGCTAGTCCATCGCAGGTTAAACCCCAGCATCCAGTCAGTTCCCTTGAGAATTTGGCTATCCGGAGTCCAGCGTCCTGCAGTAACCTTTAACACCGCGCCAACCAGAACACTCTACACCAACGTTGATTTGAATTGTATTGCAATTTTCTTAACAGACGTTTATTGATTTATTTAAAGTTTCCATCATGATCTGAATGTTCCATCTGCTGCGTTCATACTTCATTTGCTAGCCACAACCAGCTCCCAGATAATAAGTGATTAGCGCTTCTGGCAGAGTGTATGTCAAGATTGCAAAATATCGTAGGTTCCTACCTGAGTGTGCGACCTACATATTGACTCTCCAAGAAAACAGCAATCTAAAAATATTACAGTAAAACGAACTCATCCGGGGCCACCCGACGTTTTTTAAGCCAATCACAAGACAAGTTCAGAACAAACGAATTGGACTTCCTTCATCAGCGGACCAATCATAGTAAGGGGCAAATTTAACTGCTGATAAACGACGAACTCCAATTCTTTTGTTCTGAGCTCGTCTTGACTGTTTTGGGTGGCCCTGGTTGAATTCGTTTCACTGTAAAACCGCGGTATGTTAGAGCAGTTTTCAAATGAGTGTCGTAAAACTAAAACCAAAGTAATCACTCTGGCCAATCACAAATGACACAGACAATCCAGTGAACCAATCAAAACTCGCAGCAAACTCATGTAGCCGCCACAAAGCGCGGGAAAACGTGCGCGAGTACGTCGCGATTAGTTTTGATTTTACTTCTGATTGGTTGAGAAAGTGGCGCGAGAGTTTTAAGCCAATCACTGAGTGCAGTAATGCAAAACCAAAGCAAACACGAATTACTTTCGACACTCAAGTGAAAACCGCTCTAAATATGAAATATGGGAGTTGCTCTCTCCGAACTATGGTTTCCTTGCCCCGTTGACTCTAAAAATTCATTTTATTACATTTAGTTGGTGTGAATCCTCTTTGCAAGAGTTCGATTATTTCATTTAATTTTTAAAAGCTTTTCACTAAACTTGTCGTGTTTTTCAGATGAAGAAGTTATGAAAATTGAAGAGACGAGGGGACTGTTGCACTACAATGATAAATCAGCGGTTTTGTCAATGTTGGTTTTGCTGTTCAGATCGATCAAACTGTGGATCGCTGGGCATACGATCGCGACCTCTCCCCGGGTTTTTGAATAATGTCTGATATGGCAAACCATTGCAATAGCCTGAGGTTTTCTCTCGCGTAGGGACCTTCATGATATTATATCATTATAGACTGAGGTGGAAATGCTAATCGGAGAAAAGAAACCCACAAATATGATCAATCTGGGCGTGGCTCAAGATTTATTTAACTCCCTTAAAGATGCTACTGAAACAGATAGGGAAATAAGAGCTATAAAATTACTGACCCCCCTATAATCCGCCTGTTGTTCTCTCTCTGCAACATGCCGACGATTTCAGCCATGCACTAGCCTGCGAGCAGGCTCCCGAAGAAATCCGCGAGCGAAGCGAGCCGAGAAGGGCCTGGGGAGAATCCCATGTACCAAAACATCAATGTGGAAGCGACTCAAATCGTCAATGTAACTGAGAGAGAAAATAATAGGGTTTTAGGAGGGTCAATGCGGCCTCAGCTACCTGCAGTATACTCAATAATGCTGTGAACCTCAGTAATTATCTATTTAATAGTAGCACAGTATGAACGCGTTCTTTATTGCTTCACTTGCAGTCCTAAAAGATACCTTGATGTTTAAACACATTGACATTCTTTCCTCGACACCCCAAATGAAACCAAAAGTCACAATTTACACCCCTAACTTGAAACAGACGACGAGCATGTCCAGTCCTGTAAAATGCCGAATAGGGTACCAAGAGTACCTTTGATAAGGACATAACTCAATACAGAAAGGCTTTGCATCCTCACCCCACCCACCCCCCCCCCCCCCCCCCCCCCCCATCCCCCAATTCTTACGTCTTTTTGTCCTCCCAAATTAGCAATTCTGTTGTTTATTTTGGTATACGATTATGTTCGGTTTAACTGTTCCGTAATACTAGCATTTGGTGAAAAGACCTTTCAACATCGAGATCAAATGAAACTCGATGCCTTTTTTCATGTCCTGCCCAACTTTTTTAAGCCTAAAAGACTGGCACAACAAGAACAACACGAGCGAATGAAGCTGCTTCCCAAATTGAGCAATATTCTATGAAAAGAAGGAAGTTATATTTAGCTCTTGTAATCAGACGTCTTTCGGGCAAGGCTACCCGCGCTACAAAGAAACATATAGAATCAAGGCGATTTCACGACCTTGATCGCTAGTTTATGCATTTAAAAATTTCTTACTAGTTTCAGCTGTGGCATTATTCCTTATTGAAGACTCTTAAAATTCAGTGATAAATCACCAAAATGTTGGGAAAAAAATAGAAAAAAAAACGCTAAATTTAGTAGCAGCTAAGTTTAGAAGGCACTAATATATAATAACCTTGCATTCCATCGCGGTCACGTACTAAAACTTAGTCAATGGATGTTCATTGTGTCGCTAAACCGGAAGCATGTGAAGAGGCAATCTCTTTGAATCTTTCAACCAGCGTTTGCCGCTGATATGGTGCCATAGCCAACTTTAACACCGTCTGGGATCTGAAGAACGGGCTCGATGCCGTTTTGCATTTCTTGACAAAGTCGGCAAAACTTGAAGCTCGTGACACACTGGAAGTCAAATTCAGAGATCCTGGAACTAGGGGGGTTCGAGTCAACTGGGCTAAAGGAAATAAATTTTCAATGATTCTCATCTGGGAATTCATGTCTTTGGGTTAATCACCTTTTTATGGCAAGTATCCAAAACCAATGTTATCATCAGATTAACCTCAAGTTTCCTTAAATAGCTTCGCAACATTTATCGCTGAGCTAAATTTGCGCGCATTGTTTGAGATCCTATGAAGGGCTTTAATACGCGCCCTGCCAAGATATGTTGGTATTGCTCTATATATCATACATGCAAGGATGGAAAATGAACATAAATTGAGAATACTGTGAGCTGTGAAAACGGCTTACAAATCGTGCCAAAAATAGTAAATATGTCAACATTTAGGGTATACACTTTACATATTTCAGACGTTTGCGGTTTGTAATTTTGATTGTCGCGTGTACCAAACAACGCTTGTTTGTTATCATTACGAAACGAACGGCTCCATGAAGTCTTCTTCCTCTTGCGAAGCTAGTGTTCCATCCAGCATGCCGTATTTACTCGAATAAACACCGCCCCCGAATAAACGCCGCAGTCCCGTATAGTACCACTACTTTTCACCAAAAGCGATGTTCTTCAGTTCAAAGTAATTTCACTGCTCCCCCATAAAGGTTTCTATCCAAGAAATGCCGGAAGAGACTAATGGTGACAATCAGAAGGCGTTTCAGTTAGTTACTGTAAAAGTTTTTTAGAGATAGAAAATACACCGTTCAATTAAAAGAAAAAGATTTTTTGTCAGGTCCAATTTTTAAATAAGCGCCGCCCTCGAAGATGCGCTGCATTTCATAATTTAATAAGTGTCGTGGTACTTATTTAAGTAAATACGGATATAGATTGTGCGGATAGTGGGGAACTGGAGAGGGTGCACGTGGGTGTGGACTGAGAGGGACTAGGGAGGGGGTGTACGGACAAAATAAATTTGTAAACGATAAGAGAAAAAGAGGAGAGCCAATTGAGAAGAACAGCCCTATTTCCTTTAATTTTTCTTATTTGAGCCTTTACTTTGCCGCTCAACAAGAATCTGTGAGCCTGGATCAGTTTAGTTTCTAGTAACGCAACGTGTGAAGTAACGCGTTGCGTGACTACTGCGAGGAAGACTAGTCTCCAGGCCTAATTCCAACCGCTCGAGGTGGCGGAGATCGAGTTACTCTTGGCTCAAACTGTGAGTGAAAGATGCTTCTTTATATTTTTGGATTGCGATTGCAGATAGGAATCCAAAAATAGCTTACCCCAGCGACAATAGAAAAATTTGTAGACAAAACAATATCCCAGGAAAGAAGAAAACAAGCTCAAGTTCAAAGAGCATTTTATTTGGGCGTCCAAGCACGAAGCGTTCGGGAACAATATGCTCTTATTCGCCATTGTATAACACTTTATGGACTGCCTCTCCCCCGCATTCGTTTTTAATTAGTTCATGTTCTTCTTAAAACCCGTTTTCCGGCACGGTTATTAAAACTGGTGTTTAGACAAACAAGAAGGTTATATCTTAAATTTGAGGAAGACGTATCAGGGGTCCGAAAGGAACTGAAAATGTAAAGAGTCTAAATCTTGTTTGATGTGAATAGCAGTGCATAACGAGATATGTTTGCTACGATTTCCCTTGCTTTCTCAGACTTAAGCGTCTGTTCTGGATAACAGTGATAAATCATTTGGCCATGGGGGCAAGCCAAACAAACAACATACGACAAATACAAGTAAAATGTTCAATTTTATTCCGACTTTTGTCACACAGAGTAAAATCACTAGTGAGTGTCATAGAAGCTTAACTCAAAACTTTCAGTGGTATTCAATTCAAAATCGAGATTGGGTTATATACTGATTTAAACTCCCTAGCTACATTACCTTATAACAATGAATGAAATATAGTAGAAGCTAAGTGAAAGCAGTCTTCGTATGTCTGGGGATGTTGAACTATCAGTGAAGTTTGTGAAACGGGATTTGAACATGTCTACGGATTGCCCACGTGTTGTCAGATTGGAAAAGCGTTCAATAATTTCTGCACTACTTGTATTTAGCCAAATGTATCATGAAATGTTGGGGAAAACAGGAGAAGGGATAAAAAAACTCATTCAAGGCAGAGGAGCTAGTAAAGTTTTTAGCTCTTCTCGCTCCATGCTATGGCGGACTAACTGAACCAAAGTGAGATTTAACTCCTTCACTCATAACAATGAACTTTATTTTAATTCATTTGATTACACAAAAGCGCAGCTGCAGGTAAGTACTTTACAATACGTATTCTATTTTAAAACCGCACCAGAGATATACACCAGTGGAAAAGAACAAAACCCGCTGCAATGTCGGATACTTGGCAATTGTAAAATGGCGTTTTTGCAAAGCGCGGTTAAAAGTTTGCATAGCTCCATGGCGTCTGAGTTACTATTGTTCCGCTCTGAATGCAAAAAAAACTCCTGTCATCTGACTAGTCCAAGCTAATATTTAAGCGAGAAAATCTTTGTTTGACCACGTTGGAGCACTTTTCGTTTCTTTAAGGACAGCACACGTGGACCATAGAGCCGAACTTGTGGAGAAAATTCCCACAAGTTCGGATCTACGGGTTCGCGTGAACTGCAGTGAGACTCACCGAGATACACTCCAGTTTTTAGGTTATTTTAACCAAGCATTAACACGTTTCTCATGAAATTAACTTATAAATAATAGATTTACTTTGTTGACGGACGGATTTGAATGCAAGCCTATTTGGATTGTAACATCTGCGCCGCCTACAACACTAAAAAATGTTTGCTTTCTCTAGAGGGTCTAGTAGGCTAAATTTGAATAAGAAAGGACATGTCTGACAGACGAGCCTCGTGTCGCTTCCTTTCAAAAGCTATTTCTGCATTAATAAGAAAAATAATGCGTCAAATGCAATAAAAGATCTTCTAACTAACTTATCTCCTGTCAGTTATAACTTATTGCATTACAAGTAAATAATAATGTTGTTTACCGACTGTTATAACATTTGCATTGCAGCTCTGCGAAAAACAATACTCTTATGCTGGCAGTTTTTAATTAAGAATTATTCTAGATAAATTAATTTTTCCACCATCCCTTTCCGCGTCAGATATTACCCGCAAACCAAGCCGCTATCATAACGTTTTAACTTTGAGCTGAGATAAATTCCGATATTGCCCACGACGCTTAAATGCTTCTCTGCGGTTCGCAATGCCGTATTTAGAGCGTCATTTCAACTAGTGCTAGTAGCACCGAGAAGCTTTCTTAGTTTTATATAGTTGTATATAAAAAAAGATACTTCTTTAATACTGAAACGCTTCACAAAATGTGTTTCTAGGACAGCTTGAATTGTATGTGTTTGTCAGTAGTTGGGCGAGGTTAACGGTTCTACGGAATCACTGATGAAACCCACGAGGTCCTTAGCTTCTACTGAATTTCTTCCCTTACAAAACAGTTGAAAAATATTGATGTCTAAGAAAGCATAAACAAAATTTACATAGATTCAGAGGACCTGAAATAAAAATGCTTATTTCCGAGAGATGAGGTAATTTTGGAAGCGAGAATTCGATGACCTTCTTCAATCAATGTCGGAGTCTATGTTTGCTGTCGAAGTTTTGGCACAAAGCACAATCTCTCCGGCAAGATAAAGTCGCCACCCTAATTAAACTCCGAATACGGTTTCTAGATATCAAAACAAATCTACAAAAAGAAATTGTAGAAAAAACTACAGTGGCGCGTGCACCCATTTAAAGTTAGCCTGCCAGACTTCCTGAACAGATAACGGTTTTCCTTAGAATCATAGCGCAACAACTTATCACTGATAAATTAAAGGAGAAAAAAATCGTGATTTCAACGTTTTGAAAGCCTTGAAACTAACCTTAATTACTTGGAAAAGTCTGCAACGCAGAAACTACCACTGCGCCACTTAGCACAACTCTACTCATTACCAAAAAGCTTATAGAAAGATCAGCACCTTATTAGGTTACAGTTTTATCACGTAAACAATTATTATGGTATAGATTGTGGGCGTTTCTCGCTCGATCTGCGAGCAAACTTTTACCCTTTTTACAAGGTTTGCTGGCTCGAAAAGAAATTTATCCAAGGCAAAGCCATACATAGATTAAAATGTTCTCTAGGCATGCTGTTTTCTTTTTGTAACAAGGCTTTCTGTATATAGGAACTGTGAAATCTGGCGGTTTCGTCTTTGCTACATGGAACAGCGCACCACTACAATTTATCAATGAAACTACGTCATATCTTTGAACATATTCGAGGATAGCTAAGATTGAAGGGCTTTTTCATTTAAAGATGTTCCCATTTCTAATTTGCTTCCAATTTAGTTCCAAAGGACAAAGACGCAAGATATTTAGTTGGCAGTTGGAAGCCCAGATTTGTGTTCAATCAGAAGGGCCGCCGCATTCAGTGGCTTCTAAACTGACTTCGACTTCTTCTCTCAACATAAATAAACTTGTATTGTGGTTCAGGAAAAAACTAGTACACATTCCAAATGGAGAGCATATACAGTCTTTTTTCCATTCAGAATGGCTTTATCTCTCAGAGACAAATGCTTTAGTTTTGCGAAGAGAAAAATGATTTCATGTGATTTGGCCTCTGCAGTTGCTGGTCGAAAGGTGAGAACATTTTCCTTTGCGAGAAAGATTTGCCCAGTTATTCTGTAAATTGAAAAAGAAGTAAACGACAGTTTAATTCTCGAAAAGTTGAATGTTAACACTTACCTTCGCTCGCCTATAAAGACTTTTTATCCGTCTTTGAGAAATAAATTCATCAGGGGAATTTATAATTCAGTTCTTCAGACACTGTCAATACTAGCCGATATGCACGCGAACTAATTTTCCGAGCTTTAAAGATAAAACTTCCAAACGTTTAACAAATATCTAAGAGTTCCCAGTTAACTCTCGATTGAAAAGGTTTGAGAAAATTGTATCTTGAAAACCCGTAATGACAGTATGGAGTTACCTGGGTATTAAAATTAAACGAAAAGAAAGACTCCACGTAGACAGATCATCGTGATTCACCTTTAGATGTTGAACGGTCTGAACAGTTCAACGGTTCCAAACACACAAGTTTGCTTACCGAAAAAGAAAACGTTTGTAAAAATCCAAATTATCAGCTCTTTTTTCTTTCTCCTCCAATTTTTTTTATTTAGATATAGGAAAAAATGAACGCTGCTTTAGTCACACGGGGCGGACAGATTTTTTTCGTTTCGTTTTAAAACAGGGATACTCTTTTCAAAGTCGTGTTAAAAACGTAAATGCTTTAGACAAAAAACACAGTCAAATCCTGTTTTAGGGACATTTACCTCAAATTGATAGAACTCGAAATTTGCTTGTAGAGGAAGATTTGTAAGCGACTGGCTTTCCACGACCTCTGGAGATGATCTTGTTTATAGCAGGCCCATATGCCCTCAAAACGGATACCTAATGCTCCCCAAAACATCTTTGTAGTTTTTCACACGTAAAGGGTTCCTTTCATTCTCAGGAAAATGCGAAAAAAAAAACATCCGGCGCTTAAAATCGGAAGCGAAATTCAGTTTAACATCTGTATCTAGCGAACAAGGTTCCCGGCTATCTGATCAATATGTGTTCACAAGTGAAACCCTCTCTCACCGGTCATATTGCATCCTGTGGATTTGACTCAAATAAAATAATTCCTGAAAACTTTTAAATATATCGTAGGGTTTTCATGGTCCTGCTTCAAGACAGGCTTTTACACCACAAACCTCGGATTCCGAAGAAAGAAAAATCGTGCACAAGTTCTGTTAGCTCTTCAGTTTAACATACAGCCAAGTTAGGTTTCAACGCCTGCCCTTGGGGACTTATCTCTTTGTACGGCTTGATATCAGTAAAAGGATGAAATCTGTTTTTCTACTAATTTTGCATTCTCTCCACTGGATTCGATTGTTAAATTTTCGTGACAATGATTCAAAATTGGGAGTAATAAACGACCCAAACTGCAACGCCTACATTAAGCCGGCAGTCGAAAGCACTTGCAAACAGAGATGTCAGTTCATCAAAGCAAAGGGCTTCAAACGTTTCTCGTGTTCGGCGCTTTTTTATCCTGTTCTTAACAAAATACAAGACAGTTCACTTTAGAGTTTCATTCCGGTTTGTGAAACGCGACAAAAACAAATTCAAGTGTATTCTACCATAGAATAATTGAGGTACATGACACCAACCTTATTATTGAGGTATCTGTAAATTCTGTTGTTGTTGAGAAGAGCGAGGCTTTGCCACAACCTTTTTGGTGTGAGATTTTAAAAGCCATAGATATTCTTAACCCGCATGTGTAGAATCTAACATCTAAAATCTTGCAACAGAAGCATGGAATTATTCGAAATGAGGTGCTCAGTTCGACAATTTGTCATTAAAATTTTTCATGGTTCAAAAGTGCCGGCTGTGTTTAGTATCAACTGGCTGTTTCAGGACTACAGTTCTAGCACTATTTTGCAGTTATAGAACTTGAATTTACGTGGAAGATTCAAACTGAAAATAAATTTGTAAACAAACTGCTATTGTTAAAAAAATTCCATGCCTTTAAAACAGCGAAGGACTGAGAAAGCAGTCTGCATTCCTCATTAACTGTCTTAATTTTTCAGTCAGCAAATGTATTGGAAGCTGGCATCTTGTCTAGCAAAAGAAAAAAGCTTTTTAACGACTCAAATTCCGTAGAGTATAACTAACAAAGGAAAGCTATAGCAAGGGAATTATTTTTCAAGTCCAAAGCTTCCAACATAGAAGTGTCTGAATAACCTTCCTTAGAGTTAGCCAGCAATGGCGGTCTCGTTTAGAAAACTGCTTTGTTTGGGTGAAAATTTCCCTGCAACGTATGCTCAAAACCCAGTAATGGCATCCTTAGATGTTGGTTCTCTGTTCTCTAGTTTCAAATGATCTAAATGCGAAAGACAATAAGAACATTTTGCATATCGCGTGCGTCTGGTGTCGAGTTGAGCCAGACAAACTGTAAACAGATCAAGCCCTCGAAGTGTGCGAGATGAAAAAGCTCCTTTCACGATCATAGCTTCCCTTAGATGCCGTAAAACCTACAAAAAGCGTAAACCTATGTTTTACATTTTATCCTGTACGTTTTCCAGAACCAAACTGAAAAGAACTTCTACAAAAGTTTTAAGCTGATCCAACGACGGCGAGTGAAATCAACACTTACCTCAAACACAATAGAAATGACAAAGCTCGTTTTCAAGGCAACCTTCAACGAAATTTTTACGATTCAAATCGTTTTTTGACACGATTTAGAAACATTTTAGTGAAGCGTACGAAGTGCCGTGCACGTGTAAACGCCGATGCCACATGGTTTGCTATCGTGATGTGGTTTTGAAATACGCAAGTGGAATGTTGTCTGAAGGCGAGCGAAAAACTTCCAGCAGTGTACCATAGATCCGAAAAGTTCTAACTTCGATCAGGCACTACAGGTTAAGCTTTAAGTTAAATCTGTTCAGTAAGAAGAAGCCGAGTGGCTCTTTTTACGGATTCATTCGCTAAATACCTGAAATGTTGAGCGTGGATGCCGACTTTCCAGTTTAAACTCCACGTAACGGATGTGTAACCACACTTCACTCTCGAGAACAAACCCCGCCCCACGTGAGTCGGGTACTATGTAAATTTCGCGAGTTCCCGGCTGTACTCAACTGACACCGACCGAAACATGTGATTATTAAATTAATCGAAATTTCCGATTATTTCGTTAACGAGACGATTGAAAATAACCTGACATTGAATTTAAAACTTCCTCTACACGAAAAAAGTTTCCTAGTGTACTTAGCTTCATGGTAAAGGAGTGTTGGGTCAGTGCGAATCGATTAATTTGAAGGCCTCTCGATGTGACCTCGAGAAGACGGCTCCCCAGTCTGGAGCCCCTAAAATTGACTAGGAAAAATAAAGAATTGTGTTACTTTCTTGACGAAGGGTTAGTTGGCAAGTAAGAATTTGGACAAGTAGCTAACAGGGAGTGAGAGAGAGATTCGAAAACAGTGTTTGAATGAAACGAAAAAACCACAATCTGGTGAACTAATGGTGAATTGTGTGCAGTGTGACTAAATCTTGTCTATTCACCAGTTGAGGTATTCTTGAATTCACTGCTGTTCCTCTTTTGTTTTATCTGAAAGAAAGCGTAGAAGATTCGTGAGTAAACTTTTAGTTGTTAACAAAACACCGAAGCACTAACTAAAGATATAGCCCATTTATCTTACTGTGTCCTGAAGAAGGTTCAAATCATCCAGACCAAAATTATGGCTTCTCCACTGCAACTAAACATCTTGTTTCTAAAGATTTATACACCCTTGTCTTAAAGACTTATGGCACTCTGTTAGTGAACTATGTTATAGCCTTAAAACCTTTTTCTGACTGTAACTTTCTAACAGCAGAAGCCAAAAGGATGTACATTTTAGTAAGTGAAAACTCGAGCATTGAATTTTCAGTCAATTTATATAGTCTTCTCTCTAATTTGCCAAAATTTACAATTGAATGCTCTTAGCTTTTTTGAGACTCTAAATACTTCCTAAATTTGCCACCTTGGTCAGGCAAACAGTGAAGACTTTCTTGACTGAATGATAACAAAAGCTGGCAAACCTTAGCACTTACTGTTGAATTGGTGGACGCACGAGTTGTTAAATTTGAAGTGGCTCAATTCGGTTAAACCGATGTTTTCTCAGCCAAAAAACCGGCTCTGTGGACTCACAAAGGCCAAACTGGTTGTCTTTTCCTTTTAGATAAAAGATTGTTTGTCCATTAAAGGAAAACAAGTAACACGAAGTGTGATTTCGGTGATGTCTACGCGGGACACAAAAATTCCTAAGCCAAATTTTTGCGATGTTGAACTCAACCACGCAAACCATATGTGGTCCACAGAGCTTTGCATAAAACCTAGACAAGACGAGACACAACAGCAAATACCTTTTAGGACGGTAAAAGAGATTACAGAAGAATAATTGCTATGGTGTCCTTCTACTTGCAAAATAATCGACGTTTAGAAATTGAATCACTTTGTCTCGTATGAAAGATGCTCATGTCGATTCAACGGAGGTTCGCCGGATCAAAACCAGCTCAGAACCGCGTGTTTCAGACAGACAAGCGATGTCGCTAAACTTTTTATGCAAATCGCAATTTCCTTTTAGCCAAAGAATTAGATAGAGTTTAAGCAATACTAGCATTAAAATAACGAACAATACGACACAAGGGATGCTTACCTATTTAATCCATAGAAGGCTTACAATGCTTGCGTGCCTCTTGAAACATAGCGTGCTCGGAAATCGATCGATTTCCCGGCTCTTTCGACTGGTAGTCGTATTGTTTATCTACAACACAGACAAAAATACATTAGCACATCAATTTGAAACTAAGATATCCAGCGAGAAAGCACGCATACCTTAGATTAAAAGAAAGTGTAAAATACAAAGTATTAACTTGCCACGATGCTAAGAACAGAAAGAGATCGCAGGGGCGAATAACTAGAAAACGTGGACTGCTAGTTGAACTGAGCTAATCAGCTCTCTCCGTACAATCGCTGGTAATTAATCTAGGTGTTGCATTTATGTACGATCTCGAGGTTCGCCTCCAAGACTGATTCTTTTTGCTCAATCATAGTCAATTACACGATATCGCTTGAAGCTGACCTCTGGTTGTATTAAGTTTATATTTTGTTCAATGTGTAGGAATCGTTCCCTTTCTTGACTGCGAAGCAAACCATTTCTCATGCACCAAACGTGGTATTAACGATTTTTGAACTTATTTCCTAGCTTTCAGCTTGCCGATGCAGACCTTGAATACAAAGGTTTTTTCTACAGCTCTCTGAACTGATAAGAAAATCTTGTTCAGACAGTTAGGGTTCAATTTCAACGACTCTGTTATAAGTCAGGTTTTGATTATAATGGCAGTGTGCTTGAATGCTGTTACAGAACAACAAACTTCCAAATTCTTGAAACAGCGACTGAATTCTACGCACAGTTGCAAAATAACATCCACTTAAGTCGATATATAACAGCCTTGCAGGTTATCTCGCGGCTTATAAACTAAATTTAGGTTCTACGCCGCTGCTAAACCAACAAAGTGCAAACGAAATTTTTTTTCTTCTCTGCGCAAGTGCGAAAGCATGACTTCCTCGTACAGTTGTACATTTCAGCCCGTGCTTGCTTCCTAAATCACGCGAACCAAAACAGAAGTGTCCTTCAAATCAGCCGACAACTGGCTTTTCCAGGGCACAGAAAAACACACATTTCGACCAAGTGATTTCTCGATATGACACGGAAATTCGAGACAGTCGGTATGACCGTCTGGATATGAACCTCTCAAAAGGAAATTATTTCACTAGCCGACAGCGTAAAAATTGAACAACACATTCAGGTTTGCTACCTTTGCTTGATGCAGCAGATTCGTTTTTCCTTGTGAAGGTCAGATAATGTCATGGATCCGTCCTCCAAAAAAATCATTCTTCTCTTCCGAAAGCCTTCAGCAATTACCGCTTGGTCAGAAACCACTGTCTGGGTAGGACACAATTATGCAAATTTCCGTCGACTTGCAATTCAAATAGCTCTGTCCAATTATCTCAGTGTTGTGACTTTAGGTGTCGCGCTTTCAGTGCTCTTGCTCGGTGGAGAAATTGTCTTGAATTTTGGTGCCTGGGTTCGCAGACCCCGGTTGCTCTTTCCCAGACAGGGAAATTCGATCGCTTCTAGCGTGTTCTCTTTCACGCCGTGCGCGGTAGACGTCACGGCGAAATTGAAGTGTTTAGCTAAACAAAACTGATAAATGAAGAACTATGCTAGTGTCTTTATTTCGCAACGACTGGATGGCTGCGGCACTAAGGCCGCCAGCCTAACCCTAGAAATTTGAATGAATTTTAACAGATGCAGTAACAATGTTCACGCTTCTAAGAGAATTCTAGCCAGGATTGCGCTGCTGCTGGTCTGATCATATATCGTGACGCAACTAAAACAATATTACTTCCGGTGAAAGTTGACTAACGAGCAAGGAACAATGCAAATAGAAAATAGTTCCCAGACGCTCGAATAGCTGAATTGGTCAAAGGTATCTTTCTTTAGTAAACTGTCATCGCGTAAAGCGAAACCCTCCGTATCTTAACGAGGTCGATTCCATTGAAGATAAGATAGCTAAGATAGATTTTCTCCATTCGTTTAATTGGGTATATGCGTGACAGCTTTGTTATATCGCACGCAGTAACATGATTGATAACGGTCGCGCGACAACGCGTTAAATATTCCAATCACGCTATAAAGTGAATGCTAGCGTGACGTTAAAACTGACAAGCTGTTACATAACAAAAGCCGAGAAGCTGTCAATCATTTGAGACCGCTCTGAGCTTCATTGGCTTTCAAAAGTAAATCCTGAAAGAGAATGGGCAATCATTGAATAAGTATTTGATCCAAAACGGGGTGAAATCATTTCACAGCACCTGTATTATTACGATAATTCGAAAATCATGGCACTTGAAGTGTGATTGTCATGCAAAGCAAGCCGTTTTGCAATTTCTCTAGAAAAGTCAATCACTTTTACTTTAAAATGACAAACGAATAAACTTTCTTAACAAACCTCTGTTGTCTTTTGTCTTATTAATTGGGCAAAAGATAACACAGATGTTTTTTTTTAGCCAGCTGTGTTTGCTCACGATTTCACGATTGGATGCGAGCAGTGAACACTTCTTGTGGCTTGCTCTTTAAGAGTGTCCCAAAGAGGAAAAAATACGCTTATTACGCAAGGGAAGGCAAATGAAATGGCACACGCCGCATAGCCAGATCTTGCGTGACTCGAAATTGCTCGCGCATAACGGCAGCCCGCGACACGCGTGACAAAATGTATAAAATCTCAGACAAGAGAAACACATATGCAGCAAAGTAAAAGGTATCTTCAAAGAAATACATGTGGGTGATATTTATCCGGAAAGGGCATCTTCTGTCAAAACCCCTGTTAGAGTTTTTGTTTTATCTTTTTTAAAATCAGCAATCGCAATCTAATTCTCGTTCCCCATGCTGGGAGCAAGTTTTCAGTGCACCATTGAAATCCAGTTTGGAAACGTCTAGTTCATTTAAGAAGGAACGCTGGTCTCTCATGATTGGCGAATAAGAAAACCTTAACCTGATTTCCGTAGAATAAAGCGACTAGGAGTATTTCTACTCCCCCCTGGATGGGATGCTAGTCCATCACAGGGTTACCCCCAGCAGTAAATTCACCGGTACCCATTTATAACGAATTCAAATTTGCAAGGACCACCGTGACGAAATAGAAGTACCGGATCCTCTAAATGTAGAAGATCTAATCAGCTTTAACAAAATAGTAAACGAAGAAAAGCAAGGCTGATTGAACAGTTGGGAACTATATATATTTCCAATATTTCGGAAGGCACGGCCTTCCTTCTTCAGGGTGTTACAAAGAATGACTCTAAAAGTTACATGGTACAATGTAACAACTGTCACAAACAATACCTAGGAGAAACCAAACGTAGACTTAAAGACCGCTTCAACGAACATCGCAGACCTGTTGACAAACAACCTAACAGCTCTAAGCCCACCACAGTATCAGAACATTTTTTGTGTAACAATCATAACGCTACTGACATGCAACTAATTCCTCTTGAACTCGTTCAATCTAATCGTGACAGTGTACGTAAGGCAAGAGAAGCATACCTCATTGAAAGAGGTCAAACTCTTGAACCTCAAGGTTTAAATAAGAAAGATGAAACTTAGTACGTTATTTTAGTATCAGCATTCTACCTTTTGTGCCATTTATAGCTTTTTCACAGCATTTCATACTGTAACGTTTCTCCATATTTTTAAATTTCAAATTTTAACGTTTCTTTCTACCGTTACTTATCTCTTAGCCGCGTCACTTAGATTAGTACGTTATCATGCATTATTTGCTTGTTATATCGTATTTCCTATATTTTAAATTTGTAACGTTTAACTTTTAGAGTCATTCTTTGTAACACCCTGAAGAAGGAAGGCCGTGCCTTCCGAAATATTGGAAATATATATAGTTCCCAACTGTTCAATCAGCCTTGCTTTTCTTCGTTTACCCATTTATACCCATTTATTAATAAACCTCCGTTGTTGTGCAGAGAGACACTATGGGAGTTACATTGTAAGTGTCTTGCCCAAGGGCACAACGCAGCGTTCCGGAGTCCAGCGCACTTTCCATCAGGCAACCGCGCTCCCACCTTAGGAAGATAATATCGTGAGGTTTTGGGAAGTCATTTCGTGCATCGGAAAAAAATTTCTTCACGAAACTTTAGTGAGACTGATTATTCGATTTCTGGACGGTTTGGGTAACTAGCGCCAGCTATGAATAGACCACCTACGATTGCCCTTGATGATCACCGAAAGCTAATAATTAAAAGAAGATATTTAAACAGAAAAACTTAGGCCTTTTGCCCAACTGGCTTATAGCTCTCGGTGCTTAAAGGGCCACTGTCGCCAATTTTTAGGATAACTTTGAAAAGCCAAGATATTCTAATCACAGGAAACCCAAAAATCCTGGTTCAGTTTCGCTTAAACCTTCCCAACCAGTTCTCTGAGACTATAATTAAGGGTGTTTGGCTGGGGATCGCCAGGATGTGAATGGCTGCAACTTGAAAACATCAGGCTGATTTTTTCAAGTTTTTCCTCTGTTTTGTGGAAAAATCAATCGTAACTATGGTTTGTTCTTCCTTTAAGGAAATCAATAGATTTCCTTCTCTTGACTTTCTTGGAGTATTTCGTGTACGTGAAAAAGCATTTCATTTCATCTTTAGCACATTTTCACCCCAAAACGTAAAAATCCCCGTGACAGCGTCCATCTAGTTTCTGATGAAGCGGCTAGGAGTATTGCTACTCCCCCCCTGGATGGGATGCTAGTCCATCGCAGGTCACTCCACAGCATTCTGTCAGGTTGCCCCAACAATTCACCGGTACCCATTTACACCCCTGGGTGGAGAGAGGCACAACGAGGGTAAAGTGTCTTGCCCAAGGACACAAAACAATAACCCTGGCCAGGGCTCGAACCCGGACCGCTCGATCAAGAGTCCAGTCCCGGGGGGGGGTACTCCCCTAAATTTCGGATAGGGGTGTGCCGCGAACGTTTTCAAACCCTGACCCTATCTAAGGATAAAGAAAACGAAAATTAATACCCTTTCTAAGGCCCAAATCCGAAAATTGACACCCTATTCAAGGGAAGGAGAAGCATTGCGTGACGACTCAAATAACGGCTAACCGCGCGCGGCAAAGCTCAAATCTTTCAAAATCGCTTTGTTAATACTTAATGACGGATAGTTCAGTTTTAACAATTTTTTTTTCGTTTAGCTGGGCGTTTATTTTAGCTGATAGAATTTAGCTACCCTATCTAAGGATCACACCGGGAACACAATGCCAAAAGGAACAAAAGTGATACCCTATTTAAGGACCGAGAACCTCAAAAAACATACCCTATCCCGCGGCACATACCTATATAGCCCATATATGGGAGTACCCCCCCCGGGAGTCCAGTGCACTAACCATTTGGTCGCCGTGCCTCCTCGAAAAGAGAAAATTAGGCCGCAGGACTCGATTCCTGATGCAGTAAAAACTCGTAAAATTGAATTAATTTTATTCCATCTCGAAGATGAAAACAAAATTTTCACTCTCTCAAATCAGAAGACAGTTTATTTAATCCAAACAAACGCGTTCGGCTCAAAAATTCTTAAATACACCTCAATTTCCTTCAGTCTTGCTGTATGTACAGAAAAACCTTCACACTTTAAAAACGCTGCAACTTGGCACCAGGCCGTCGCAAATTGTCTCCCGCGTAAAAGACGGCAATACCTTTGAAAGCTAGATCGAAGAAAAAACGACTTAAAAGTATGTAAAGAGTACTTGTGAATTGTGTGAGTGGAACGACCTTAACAGATTAAACAGTAACGTTTTTCAATGACAGTTGAATTACAGCTCGCATACGATGCTGAAGAATCTTCGTATTATATCGGGAGATGTTCGGTTAGCGTCGGAAGCTTCTCGGTAGTCTTCATTACACGCTGCAACAGCCAGGATTGCGTTGATGTTTGTTGTTGTGGTTTAACATAGGGAAACGCTCCCAAGGTGTTCGGAAAACGTCGGAAAGTCCCCTATGGCCTTCGGTTCGTCTTCGGCGCTGCTTCGTTACGTCGTAAAAGCAGTCGGATTGGCGTTGACCAGTTCCATGGCTCGGACAAATCGATCACAGAGATCACGTGAGCTGAGCGGTCGTATGACCGGAGGTGGCTTGATGTCAGGGCAAGATTCGCTCGTGACGTCAAGCAGCTTGGGGAGATATTCTTCAAGTTTAACTCGGTGGCGATCTAGGAGACATAAAAATAACAATTTCAATTTCAACTTCATCAGCACCGTTGTAACGAACATCTTACTGGCAAAAGGCCACTTCCGAGTTACCTTTTACCTCTGTGTCAGAGCGAATCTTCGCGCAAAACCATTCATAGTTTCACCTGCACGTACATTTTCATGCAAATCAAACTCATTTTCATTTGAATGGTTTCGCACGGACTCGTTTTGAAACTGAGGCAAAAGGCAACTTGGAAATGGCTAATACCAGATTAGGGTAAATTCCGTTTCAATCCTGGGAGGAGGGCGACTCATCGAGGTTGAATCCGCGCATTAAAAGGTTGTGTTTATAAAATGTACTTTCCTTCTGTTTCTCTTGAGTACGAAATACGAGCCTAAAACACTTATTATATATTTTATTGAAAGTTGTCAAGTGTAGTCGTTGCATTGAAATATGTATCAGCTCTCCAGTAAAACTGCTCGTTACCTTCTTTCTAGACAGACTACAGTAATAGCCCGCGTATAAGAACCTGGGTTTTAAGAACCTGTTAGGCTAAAATTTTCATTTTAATCCCCCTCCACATAAGAACCTATTTAGACTAAAATTTTAAGTTAGGTTCTTATCAGTGGGGTTGCTGTTAAAACCATCATCTATTTAAAAGTAACTTGACATAACTTTTTTTCTTTCAAGCTTAAGTACCATGTTGTATGTCTATTGTGTTTGCCATTCAAATAATTCCCCAAGTATTTGCAAGTACTGTAATCTACTACTCTAGTATATTCAGATGAAATTCATATGAAAATATAAGAACCTATTTTAAGAACCTTGGTAGCCTAAAAACCTATTTAGGCTAAATGGAAAAATTCAGGTTCTTATAATCGGGGTATTACTGTATGTCTCCTGTGAATCGGATATCATTTCAACCTTCTTACCTGGCCAGGCTTCCAAAAACCATTCTAATGGAAGCATTAAAAGCTTAATTGGGTTTTGTTGTACCCAGAAAGTAGTTTGCCTAACACTCGGTGATACTTCAGGTTCGTGAACTCACATACATGTCAAGCCGGACAATCTGTTCATTATTTTTAGACATTTCTTTCCTCAGACAATCATGGACTAAACTCTTGAGTCACTTTACCAAATGTCCACTTATTCAGGGTACCATATCTAATGTTTTCAACCCCCCTCCCCCATTTCAATGTTGTCAATGTTGTTACGTGGTCAAAACAAAGTTATATCTAAACAATTTCTCCAGATCATAATAGCACAAAACACCTTTCTTTCTTCCATAGCAAATGTGACACGAGTAAACTTATGGACAAGTCGGCAAGCCAAGAGACGGTTTCGCAGGATGGTCGACAAAGCAACCGGACTATTATCGACCAATCAGAAAATTGCACGAGCACTCACGAGCACACCCGAAAGTTGTCAAGACAGCGAGGCGCCATGAAAATACGTTCTGTTGCTTAGCGACATCCGTGTTTAAAATCGCAGGCTCAGTGGATTCCCGACTATTGTCTGGTGTTCTACGTTTCACCGCGGTAAAACGTAAAAAATAAGAAAACTACTTCAAAGATAAGGTTTTAATTTTCACTGTTCAAAGTTTAATACTTAAAAGGATTCTCCTGGTTTACTAAATTGTTTGGAACTTTACTAAAAAAGTTCTAAGTGTTTGAAAACGGCGAAATGCCGACTGTCGAGGCCATTGACAAAGCAATTTTGTTCGGGTGCAGAGCATTTTAAAAGTAAAGAATCCCGCTGGAGGGAACTGAA
>OY855911.1:10626393-10686393 GCA_963693305.1 Meandrina meandrites | reverse complement strand
ATTCTCATTTCCTGTCAGGTTGACAATATATTGATATTGTAAAGAGAAATTACATTTTGATCATTCTTCAACTCACCTTTTTAAGGCTTGCATCGTCATATATAGTCGATATAACGTCCTCTGTTTCTCGAAGGTGGGCGTTGAGATCTTTCAGGGAACAAAAATACAAACAAGATTAAACTTTAAAGTAAGTGACATGTTCTACCACTGACATAGTTGCTAGCAAAATATTCCTTATTCTTGGCGGCCTGTTATGCCGAGGTTAAGCTGATTTTTTTTGTCCAGGGCATTAATTCTCCTTCTTGAAGGCGGCACATTTCTCCTAATGTAAGTTGTGAGAATCTGGTAACTCATCAAGACAATATCTCCTAGCTGATTATTTCTTTAATCTCAACATCTATCTGTTTGACCATGCATCAGTATTGTAGGAAGAAGTTGGATTTTGAACAGGCGTGTACCCTACCTTTCACATCCTGCTCCATTTCTTGTTTCCACCGTCGTAGACACCCTTCTAAGACGGCCACTTCTGTTTCCGTCACGTGACGCGGGGCGGGGCTCCACCGCACTTCGGACAAGGGGCACGGTGAGGGGGTGGGTGGGTGCGCATCTGTCGCCATTCCTGCCGTGCTCATGGGGGTGGGTGAGCCAGAAATAGGAGTTTTCATATCTATATCTACATCGGAGTCGAGCTCGTCGCTGGCGGGCGGAGTGCTATGTACAAAAGTCACGGTGCTTTCTAGGACGTCTTGGATTGGGCAGCGCTTGGATCCGTGTCCATACTTAAGGTACCTTAAAGTACACAATTAATGAGCAATCATTACTCGATGTAGAGCGTGATATACCGTCACTGAAACGTGGATTACAAGATTAGTGCAGTGTCTTGCACTCATTCTCCCCGGAGACATTGCCAGTGACCTTAACTAAAGTAAGCACAGACCGTCTGGCAAATTAGGATACGAAATCCCATCAAGCATTAGTCCATAATTATCTTGCGAAATCACGCGGAATATCGCCTGATACTTAGTCGACGAAGCCGTAGGCCGAGTTGGCTAAAATCAGACGATATTCCGCAAGATTGAGCAGAATAATTGTTTTATTCAACAAACTGTCAACGAAACGCTTTTTGCAGCGAGAAAAACTGTGGTTGTGCAGCGTTTAGCAAGATTTCGGACGAATCTTGGCAACCTACGTATATCGCAGGATATCTGTTATGTACGGATTAACGATAACAATTACTTTCTGACCACATATGGGCATCGTGCGAATTTGTTGAATAATAATGTAAAATATACGTGTGTAGGGCTGTGTAGCAAAATATTTATGTAATGGTGAGATTAAAAGGAACAGGCTGGCGGTGGATAGGACAAATCAATAGAATGGTCCAAATGCCATCCCAGAACAGCCGAGAGATGGCACCCCTGCAGGGAAGACGAAAAGAGGGCGCCCCAAAGTGACATGGAGAGGTCAGTGAAAAAATAGATGACAGAGGCTCGGTGGACCTGGAGCCAGGTGACGGACTTATGTGCTGCTTAGCACACGAAGAGGATAAAGTAAGTATATTGTATTAATGTTAACAACATTGGACAATAATCATAGTTAAAGCGCTCACTTTTCAAGGCTGTGTTTAAGCTTGGCTCTCCTCTCTTTAAGTTTCTTCACCTCCTCCCTGTATGATCTTGTTACTTCCTTGTTTCCCTCCATGTATCTGAATCGAATATATGGATAGACAATAAGGTGTTGATCGCTTTTTGCGAGTTCTCACGCTGATGAAAAAAAATCGATAAGCATCAATGAGGCAAATCCATCACGTTAAAAGTCACAAAAGTTTTCCTCATCCATTGGCCATTGATTTCCAATATCAATTGATTAATTGGAATTGATAGTTATCGATTGATACCAATTATCAACGACTATCTTTTTCATAAATTGGTCAGAACAGGAACTTTCAAATGACTTCCCCCCCCCCCAAAAAAAAAAAAATTCTGCTGATTTTGAAAAATGTCCTACAAATTAATAAAGAGAATTGGTTCAATCTGACTAAACTATTTTCAAGGTAAAAGAGCACCTATTCCTAATCTGTTAATTCACGTTTGCCAACTGACTAAATTAAGTGCATACCGATCCATGAAGATGACTCGGTCGAACAAGAACCTCTCGTGTATTTTCTCTGCTCTGCCAGTTGATTGGTTAAACAGGAATCTGGAGAGCATGAACTTGAGAACAACTGGGAGACCAGTGAACCAGTGCTGACGAGAAACAAAACATAAAACACAGCATAAGCGATTATGATCAGAAACGCATCTACGCATCGCTATACCCCCAGCTTAAATTGGCAAGCTCGGATTTTTCTTCAAAGGACGTTCCAGTGAAAATGCGTTTGTAGAGAAAAAACTAAAAAGAAAATATGATCAGAACACCGGGGATGTTTTCCATTTAACCCAAAAAAACCCGGGAATTTCGTTTGAAAGTCAAAAGGAACGGTAATTTTTCAGAGAATCCGTTTGGAAGTTGTGGACTGCCTCCAGAGGTACTCCTCTTTTCCCGTTCGGAACGGAACGTCGGAAATTTCCCTACCAATTGCACGTTCACGGTTTCCCATCAACGGAAAACAATAAACCGATTTGTAAGTTTGGCTAATTAACAGTTTTTTTGAACAGCCAAAATTTATATTTGTGGTGTAGGAAACCTAAAAATAATGGGCCATTTTTATAAACAATTGCTATATTAGAACGTTGAAACTGCTGGCTGCGGATGGCTTGGATGGAAATGGATTGCAACTTGAAAAATTGAGGCTAAACTTTTCAAGTTGTTTCTGAGCGCCTTCAAAAAATCAATATTTATAGCCTAGTTTGATTTCTATTAACAAATTAAGGTCATATCTTCCTTTAGATGTTCCAAGATAATGTTTTTCATGGGTTAAGTTGCCCACCACTAATTTAAGAACAGTTTAGACCAAAATCTGCGATTTCCCCGTTACGTAGCTCTTTTTATGGGTTTTTGAAAAAATTGTTAGGCTGAACAGTTTTCGTTGGTTTGTAACTTGTATAACGCCCAGGAGACATATCTGTTTGTGATGTAGCTATGTGTTTTTTAAGACACCCTCCCGTCCCGTCCCGTGCAGGGCATGTATCTCACCTCTTGTCCAGATTTGTGTACTCCCTCGGGCCCAACAGGTTCAATCTCTACTTGAGCCATGGCTCCTTCCAAACTCTCATGTAGGTCACCATAACCCTGGACTTGAAGAGGAAACGCACCGAATGTTTCCTTCTTGCTAAACGTCTTCCCTGAAACGACACAAATAAGTTACATTACAACAGAATGGGGAAAAGTTGAACCTGTAACCATTTATAAACCTCGCCGGGGAAGAGGAAGCACAGAGAAGGTAAAGTGCCCACAAACACAACACAATGAACCTGGAATTCTCATTCTGTGGGACCCAAATTAGATTTACTACTCTTACCATTGAAGGCACATAGCCACTAGTGGCCTATGAGGCCAGATCGTATTCGGGTCTCTACTCCTGCCTGGATGGGATGCTAATCCAACGCAGGGAGCAAGAACTTCATGCTAGCCTTCAAACAGCAAAATGAAGGTTTATGAAGGTGAATTAAGGCGTATAAATGTGTATGAAAAAGAATGAAGGTGTATTAAGGTGCATGAAGATCAATACAAGGTAATCAATGTGCAAATTATTATAGTGTCCTACTACCAATACATGGAAGGTGCGTTATATGAAGGCTAGCCTGAAGTTCTGACCACGGCAGGGGGTTACCTCCAGCATTAAATTCGCCGGTATCCATTTATACACCTGGGTGGAGAGAAGCACTGTGAGAGTAAAGTGTCTTGCCCAAGAACACAACACAATGACCCTGACCAGGGCTTGATTTTATTTGGATTTGGATTCCAGCAGGTAAATTATTTGACCACTGTGCCTTGCCACTGCAGCAATCTTGCATTTGTGTGAAGACCCTGAGCATCAATTGCAAAACTCACCTTCATACACACCTTCCACGTTTGATTGTCCAAAAAACAATTCAACGACTGGATTCAGATCATTACCACTGCAAATGCAAAACAGATTATTTTAATCCTGGTAAAAGTTGTTGTTCTGTCTGATAACTAAACTTTGAAGACCTTTTTTAGCATTAAAAATAAACTACAAATTCTGGTAAAATTTTATTTTGTTTTTGTAAATTAATCAACACATTCAGCTTAATTTTAAAATTAAACGAAAATTACCTTACGTTGAGGTTTGACTGAGATTCTACGACGTCATTGGTCTGCTAAGGAGTCAGGTGAGATAATTGTGCGAGCAAAACCAGAGCATTCACACTTAAAAGGCGAATGACCAAGACCGTTGTAAATCAGTAGGGTGGGTAGCCTAGATGGGCAGGCACCTGACTCCTTAGCTTCAGACCATGAACTCGTCATGTGACCATGTTTTGGTTCAAATGATAAAGTACACTCCACAGCGTGTCGCTATTATCGAGTGAAGATTCCTCAAGTAGTTCATCCTCGTTCTTTTGTCGAGGTTTCCTGAGGGGATTTTATTTGCCATGAAGAAAGCTGTATGTGCAACTACTCCAAGGGTTTGCAACAAAGGAGGGCTATGATAAAGGGCTGTAACCCATAACACCTGTTACGGCTGAGTTCATCCAATGTTACGGGTGAAGATTTCAATTGGTGTTACATCACACAAAATGCTACGGGTGACCTGGGGGGGGGGACTCTCATTTGAAAGGGACGGGGATGCTCGTCGTCTCGCTTAGGGGTGTAAATTTCAGATTTTGGTCTCGTTTAGGGTATTCTTGGCAAAATGTCATTATTTTTAGCCGTCAAGGTCTCGTTTAGGGTTGCACACGAAGAAATAACTAAAAAGAAAGAATTTTGATTTGTTATATGCTCTCTTTTAGGGTATGCACTAGCTTCGGCCACGCCCAGATTGGTCTCTTTTAGGGGTTAAATTCAAAATTTCCGACGAGCATCCCCATCTCTTCCATATGGGAGTTCCCCCCCCCCCCCCCCCCCCCTGACGGGTGATAACTTCAATGTAACAGCTGCTTAAAAATTTGATGACAGCTCTGCCGGTGAATGCTGTAGTTTTCCCGCGCATATCTCACATGACTCCTTAGCAACATTGACCAATGAAAAAGTGGATTTTCTGTTTTTTTTGGTTACCGGTAATCTTTTTTCATTGCAACCAAGCAGATGCCACATCTGCACCTTGACTGGTCAATAAGTCTGAGTAAGTCATTGTCCCCCGTACCTCACAAAGAACCTGCCTTACGACCACCTCATTAATATAGAAATCACATATTTTGCTTTCCTTGTTGTTGTTATCGATGTTGTTCTCACTGACCTTCTTCTTGGAGTGTTCTTTGTACTACTGTTGTGGTTTGCTTTAAACGAATCTTCAAGCCACTCGAGTAGCTTATGGGTAAACTCACTAACATCCTGCATATAAAATAGATATATTTCAGTAATATCATAAAAGAAAAGTCTGCTGCGATCTAGAAGAAATGAACACCAGCTTAAAGCAAGGAGACGCATTAACAACCCCCCCCCCCCCCAAAAAAAAAAAAAAAAAAAACGGATGAGATGCTACAGCTAGATGGGATACTCATTAAAAATCACTTTTGAGAACTACTTGTCTTATTCCTAGGTCTCTTCATGTTTCTAAAGCTTTCTGTTGGTCATTGATACATTGATACACCTCCTTGGAGACAGTGTCTTGTCTGAGAACAAAATATGAAGACAATGTCCCACTGGGAGCCTTTGTTCTCAGAGTGCGAGTCAAATGCACTCATCACTAGACATGCTCCATTATTACATTAACATTAATTTATTATTAATAATAATTAATTTATTTATTATAATATAATATAATTTATTATAAATTATTTATACCTACCTGCTGGTTACCAGGATTGCTTTCACTGCCATTATATTTCAGAGCTTCCTTTAAGATCTGAAAAAAAAAAACACTGAAATAAATCCTGAACGTTTGTTTCAAGGGAACTGAATGTGTCACACTATACCACATCTTACTCAGTTGCCTAACTTGAATAATTTAGACATTAAGGAGATTAAAATGCCATCCAAAATGTCTGTTTTGCACTTAACCACAGATATCATATCAGGTAGGCCATTAGCATTTACATGGCAATAATATTTATTACTATGTACTTATAAACTGAATGTTTATGAGGACTGTACTGGGAAAATAGGGAGCTTAAGCAATAATGGCATTGACGCAGAGGACAACGCCTAGTGAAAAATGAATTTATATTTTACTTGCCAATCTCACAAATATCCAGATGTATTCAGTGTATCTATTGGTAGCTCAAGCTGAATGTGTAAAGAACATTCAACCCCAAATAGGAAAAGCAAAAATTAGCCGTCATGGTTCATGCTGTCCAAAATATGCAGAATTTGGTCATTCCATGTTGTTTTGCAGTTTGGCTAGGAAATGTACCAAGATTTCAAACACATGCGCAGAGCTATTGTTATGCTCATTAAACCTTTTGTTTGGTGACGTTCTCTCTCATTGCCGTTGCTATCGTAGTTTGGTTAAGCTCTCTAAAATCACTCAAGGTATTCCTGGTATGGACTGAGCAAAGATCGACTGTACAAGATCGACTGAGGGCAATATTCACCCGGTACAGGTACATCCCTGAGTAGCCTGCGAGCAGGCTCTCGGCTTCGGGGGCAAGACAAGACGCGACACGATTTTTTTGCAGTCTCTTTCTTTTGCAAGCAAAGTGAGCTGCTGAGTCAGTGAGCGAAGCGAGCCCATGAACAGTGAGAAACATTTCATTTCTCGGGCGCTGCTCGCGGGCTTGCTTCGCTTGCTGATGCAGCGGCTTGTTCGGTCGCAAAAATATTGTGTCGCGTCTTCTCCCAGCTCACTTTGCTCGCATCTTCTCCCGAAGCCGAGAGCCTGCTCGCAGGCTAATCCCTGAGCTAGTGAGCTTTGTAGCATTTTTCATAAACAAGTTACCGGTATTGGGAAAATATTTTTTTTGAGAAAATTACAGTATTTATTACAGTATGCAGCTGTCATATTGGTGTCCTTCTCTTGGACATCAATATGATGGTCATAAAGTTGAACACAAAATCAAGTAGCTTCTTCCGTAAGGTTCATTCAAAATTAATGTTTTTTTTATGTCTAAAATACGAAACAACAACAACTTTGTAGGATTCACAGTTGATGTCCACAGATGGTATGACTGTTTACAGGACCAACATACAAGTCTACTTTGGTATTTTGGTACTTTTCTCCAACGAATGTTTAAATCTAGCTTTTTTAGCTTTCCGTAGGTATGCACATGCCTATGTGCGTATATGGTCACCACCCCCCTGGATTGACTGTACTTTTGACTAAAGTAAGCAGTACATTGATTTGTACTAATTAAATACAAAGCAAACCTGCACAGCTTTGGTTGGATCCACATATTTCCTTTTACTGCCAAGCATTAAAGCAAACAGGATTCGCAATTCAGTCATGAAACATACTCGATACCCATCCTGTAAAAGGAATGAATGAGAAGAAACAATTTATTTCTCGATACTCTCAACACCTGATAGCCAATTACTCATTTACAGCAAAGAGCCCAAAAGTGTGACCACATTTGTGCAGTCCTTTTCCAATCAGAATGCAACTGAAAGCTGTCTTCAGCTTTTGATTGGATAATCACTGCATGAAAGACTGCGAATAAAAAGTGGTCTTTGGGCTCCTTGCTGTAAAATGCTACAGAGATGGCAACAAGCGACAAAGAAGAACTGAAAAGACATAGCTGAGGAGGATGATAAGTTATAAACAGTCTACAGTGTGGCATTCAACAACTGTTGTATGCCAAAAATCAAATCTAGGTTCATTAATTTAGGTTCACTTGCATTTGAAAGAGGTAGGGATGCTGGTCAGAAAATTTGAGAAAAGAAAGTTCGAGAAAACTAACTAGTGGTGGAGGTTAGGGTTTGTAAGCTACTTTCAATTCCCTTAGACTTCCTAATTAATTTGACTCTTGAGTGAGTCCACAGTCAGCAGCATCTTGAATGACTGAGCCCAGTCAGCATCTAGGCTGCACTGTATAATTTTCTATAAGTGACCCCGTGGTTAAATTCTAAAGCATTCTCAAGAAAATTAATGTCAAACCTCATAAAAATGCCTAACTAAAGACGCATGTAATTTTGTTTTGCACTGAGGTGAAATGTCTGTTCTAACTAAAAACTTAAAAATTCATTTTCTCTCACAGGGTCAGCTTGTGAAGTAAAGTTTTGATAAGTTCTTCTTACTGTATTCAAACTGTTACCAAACTATGAGTTATTGCTCGAAAAGTTCAGTGGAAACCATCTTAAGCAAAGTGATGGTTTACTTTGTTGGTGTCTTTTGTAAAGATCAGGATGCACCTCATGAACAACACCTACTGGTCATTATGTTGTTCCAAAAACTATGCAAGAAGCTATTATTACTGATTGATAAAAGGAATTCCCAGCTCACCTCTTGTTTCTCTTGAGGATCCAATGGCGGAAGATAGTTCAGAACCAGTCGACGGAAACGGGGAAGATGAAACAAAGACTGTTGACAGTAACAGACAACACAATGTTATGCACCACTTATACTTAATTATTTCTTCACAGACAGACAGACAGACAGACAGACAGACAGACAGACCGAGAGACAGACAGACGGACAGGCCAACTGACAGACCAACAAACCAACTGACTGACTGACAGGCTGATAGACAGCTCAATGAACAGAAGAACCAAACAATGGACCAATCAACAGAACAAAAGGAAGAAAAGAAGGAAGGACAGGTGGAAAGATGACTCCATGCACCTACAGACGGAAATACAGACTGACATATCAATAGAAGAACCAAGTGACAGACCAACTTCATATAACAGACCAAAATTGAAAGGGAGAAAGGAAGGAACAAAGGGAGAACTAAACGACTCCACAAAACTGAATCAGATGATCACACTTGCATGTACTCTGTGTGCTTTGTGTCTTGATGTTATCTTATTTAAGGTCGCGCTGGACCCTTGCTATAATTATGTATGCATTTATTTTAAGAGTATGCACGAACTGCGACGACTGAAGCTGACAACAATCGAAATATTCATGAGAATATATTTCTTAAAGTTCTTTGTATAAGTAATTACATGTTATTGTTCTCCGCTTTGTGTCCTGTGCACTGGAACGTAGGGAATTATCATAATTCAGCATAATTAGATTCAAAGCTTCGAATAAAGCGCACGTTGTTGTAAACACTGACTTGGTAGGTTTTCGGAAGCTGCAAAACCTGCAATTTTGTGTCCAAGTTTTCTCCACCGATACAGAATTTCATGACTTGATTTGCAGGGAAAATAAACTTGGTGTACTCTATTGTGTTCTGGTCAAAACGGATTTTTAAAATCCCTTTTCAAAAAGAAGATAGCACGTTTCAAAGTTTAGATTTCACATTTTTACCCTCTTAGGAGCCAATAACTCCTAGTAATTATTGAATTCGAGAATTTTGTTCTGACCAGAACACAAAAGAGGTTGTGATTTACCACTAGGTTATATAGTCGTTTAATTTGGTGCGTTATTCTAGCTGGAAACTTGGACACAAAATCGCATTATCTGCAGATTAACACTTAAGAGCTTGTAACATCAAAGTAAACGGTCATCTCTCAATAAAACGACAATCATGATAAAATTCCATCAACCCCTATTATTACGCGGGATGAGCCGCGTATAAAATTCGGCTCGATCGTTTTGATGCATTCGATGTGTTCGATGTTGTTTGATGTGTTCGATGGGGTTCGATGTGGTTCAATGTGTTCGATGTGGTTTGATGTGTTCGATGAGTTCCATGAGTTCGATGTTGTGCGGTAAAATCTATAGAAAGCTCTCGTCGATTTGAGATTTCACCTAAGTTATGCTCGATAATTTTTCTAGCCATCGCTGGCAACGTACGATTTTGTTCACTAAACGGTAAATTTTATACGTTTTCAATGTAGTAAAAGAAACTCTTGCTGCTTCAGTCGAACACGTTCAGTTACATGTCAAGAAAAGGCAGACAAGGTAATTATAAAAACCGATAGCTGAGCCATTTTGCTGATTAGCCTTGGTAATTTAGCAATGTATGCTCTCTCAAAGTAAGTAAGGGCACGTACGTATGGATTTATTGTAGAAACTGCGGAAACTGTGCTTTCTGCAAATCGATTTATTTCGATCGAGTTTGTAGTCACAAGTGTGCATGTTGATTGATTGATTGCAGAAGATACTGGTTTCTCATGGAGCACTGTGTTTGTTTCCCGTGTTAGCATGTTCACTGAGATCACGTCCAAAGTATTATGAACAGCGACTATAAATTCACTTCAAAAGCTCCCGTCAGCAACGTCCGATTTCATTCACAATATTTAAACCGTAATAAGAGCTGATCAGTGAGCGGGAGTGGAAGTTTTCAAGATTTTCACAGCTCATGGCGACTGAATACATAAAAAACAAAAGAAGTAATTGAATAGCTTAGTGCAACACAAGCGTAAGTGACTTTTTCGGGTGAATTTTTTTTCCCCTCCAAAGTGCCTGAATTTTTGCATGTGGTTTTCAATTAAGAAGTAAAACATTGCCCGATTTTTTTTTGGCTGGTTTGCGTTTTATTTCTGAGAAAAACGAGGAGAAAATATCGAAGCGTGCACAATGAACGCAACGAGGCGGAACAAGCGAAAACCATTATGTAAATTTTCGAGTTTTTTTTCTCAGAAATAAAACGTAAACCAGCCAAAAAAAAATATCGGGCAATGTTTTACTACTTAATTGAAAACCACATGCAAAAATTCAGGCACTTTGGAGGGGGAAAAAAATTCACCCGAAAAAGTCACTTACGTTTGTGTTGCACCAAGCCATTCAATTGTCGATTGTTTACAGTTTGGATGTAACTTTATTCTCAACTATTACGCCAGTGACAGGTTAAAAGGCGTGCGTCAAACAAGATCGAGTTCTCAGTGATCGCCCTGTTGATAATTGTAAAAACCGATAAAGGTCATTTGTGATTAGCCTTGGCAGTTTATCCCGGAATTTATGTAAATCGCATCTTGGTAACACAACACCTTTCGTAGGCCAAAGTCACGTTAGCGCATACATTTCATGTTGTGACTTTGGCGTCTTTTAAATTACTTTATTTAGTACTTGTACTTTCATTTCCATTTATTTGTACATTTTAAACAGAATGTGACCGTGAAAAGTCATTCCCATCCCACGGAAACGGCCAACGGGCGTCTTGTCCTTGATAAGTTTTGAAGGAATAGGTGTTCAAAATTCGAAGAATTAAACATTTACAACGTGACACCCCGTCAAAATAAATTGCTAATGAATTTATTAATGAGCAAGGATCCAGCGCAGCCTTAAGATTTTCATTTATTTGCAAAAAATCAACTTCTAGTGACATCTGCTTACTCAATAAAGAATATTTTAAACTGTTCCATACAAGCATCACAACAGGTTTGTGAACTGCAAACCACACAAACCACATAATTTGCTTCTTGTGTGAATTTCTTTAGCAGCCCTGTTTACTACTCAAGCCATGAAATGGTTTTAACTGAAGTAGTGATTGAGGGTGCATTTTGTTGCAAGGAGCCCAAAAGTGTGACCAGTTTTTTTGATTCCACTTGAGGTAACTTTTTTTACTAATTTTACCCTTGCTAACTCAAACCCCCCAATTACTGAACATTTTGTGATTTCCCGTGAAGATTCGAGTTATCAGGATTCAACTGTAGCAACTGTTGTTGGGACCATAATGAAGAACTCTGTGAGCCTATTCCACAGTCCACATGGTGGCTGGTTTTCAGAAATAAGCCACATGAAAGTTGAATAAACAAAATACCTGTATGACAGCACTAAACCAACATGTATTGCCAACATTCTTCAAGCCCACAGGACACCCATCTTGCCGTTGCCGTTCATAGGGGTTCACAGGATCCACAAATCTCACCCACAGATCACCTCGCTTTCTCTTCAATCCAGACTTATTCTCAGCTAAGCTTGCCTCTAAAACTCTGAAACAAAGCAAGATAGAGTGAAGGGTTGCACAGGGTTTCTACACACTTTTGCCTGCAAAATTCAAGACTTTCTCATACTTCTTCCAAACCATTATGTTTTTCTTTTTTCATCATAGGCTCGAGATTACAGTCTGCATATACCACTCTGCCCATGGCAACAACCATATTTTCTCCTAACTACTTGCAATCACATCAGTTCACGAGGTACAGACAAATGTTACAAATGCAAGAGGCTTTAGAAAATGTGCTTAAACAGAGATGTCATGAAACAACTCGCAGAATTCTTTACACAAAATCTGATAATGCAAGAATGTTGTTATATAATAGTCAGAAAATTCATATTGGTATTAGATATAATTTTGTTGGCATTACTTGTTTAAATAAGTTACCGATAAATACCTGCTAATATCTTGTTCTTCTACAGTTATTCCCTGCAATGTAATTGAATTAATATGTCACAATGTACATTTAAGTTGTGTAAATTTAAGCTGGATTGTTTTATAACTCAAAAAGACCTACAGTACATTTTGATTCTGAAAAAAAGAAGGGCAATATGAAAGTGACTGTGAGGTGCAGTATTGGCCACAAATGTTTGTGTATACTTTGCAGGCCCTTGGTTGTACACCACTATCCTTTTAATTAGTGTTTCTACTAGAACAATTAGACTACTCGCCCTTGCTTTCTAAGAAAAAAAACTTGGGTTCATACTCATTATTGTTAAATAGAATTTGGAGTAGAACTGGGATATAAAAATCTGTGCACCTGTGCTTCTCGCAAACTGAGGGCAATAGCAATCTCCAAGTCTTCATTTTCCTTTGTCAGGTCGATTGCTATAAATAAAGTTAAAAAATATAAAAATGCAGTGAGTTGTACATTAAACTGTAAAATAATATATCCTTTGTAACTTAACTAACTTATTTAGAAGGGCTCCATGGTTTATTAACTGAATTTTAGCTAAGCCATCTGGCCATTTGGGTGGTTTTGTGGTCAAATGTGCAATGGAATCTGCTAACCCGGCAGTAAAAGGGAAATGTCTGGTTCCAGAAAATATCCATACACCCCACAGATTTTTTCTTAGACCACCCACCCCTCTGGAAATTACAATTAAAGCTTTATACATGTCGTTAAAATTTTTGGCCTTTGAGAGCCCCTACCCCCAGGAATTTCTAATCCCTTCTGTGGGGGGATCAAGTATGGACATTTTCTGGAACCACACAATAAGGTTTAATTTCTCTTCTGTAAAAAGTACTATTTTTGAGTCTTGTAGAGTTATGCAAAACAAAATTCTGAAACCAGTCCAAGTGGTCTAGCTTGCTATTACCAGTAGTTAGAATTATTCAGATTGTAATTGAAGACAGAATGCAGAAAGAATAACTGTTAGAGGACTTGACTTTTCTTGATTTTTCTGGCTAAAAGGCAATGTCTGGTTATGTGACCCAAATTTTCTGCCTGTGATCAACAAAATTTTGGCTGTTGGAAATCTTAATAGCTACATCTCTGAAAGATTGGTTCATCTAATAAAAAAACATCAATACTAAAACACGATCACAGGAGTTAGCATGATGATGACCTAAACAGTATAAAACAAACTGAAAACACCATTGAAATCTTACTTTCTGGTTTTTGTGGTCCTATAAATGTTTGTGTTCCTGTACAAAAGAAATAATACATAGAAATTACACATTTACAAGATTGATTGTTCTTACACAAGTGTAGAAAAGCACCAAATGAATGTTAAGTTAGATCATTTAGGTGTTGAAAGTAATTCGTGTTTGCTTTGGTTTTGCAGTGATTGGTCTAAACCCCTCGCACCATTTTCCCAACCAATCAGAAGTAAAACCAAAACCAATCATGGCTCATTGGTACACGTTTCCCTGCACTTCCCACTGGTTACATGCATTTGCTTCGAGTTTTGATTGGTTCACTGGATTATCTGTCTTCTTTGTGATTGGGCATAGTGAGTTTTTGGTTTTAAAAGACTTAATTGAAAACTGCTCTATTGCATGTACTAAAACCAGGAACAATGGAAAACTGGAACAGCCCAGAACACCGAAACACCCCACAACACCAGAACAAAGGAAGTCACCAAATCAAAGCTAACTGCAAGCAAACCAGAGTGGAGCCACATGTAACTGCAAGCAAATAGTGAAATTCCAGCCAAAATCCAACTCTAAATTCAACTTGAAAATCCAACTCGAAAGTCTAATTCAAAAATCCAACTATACTTGCAGTTAGCAAAAATCTGGTGAAGTGCGCTTACAGTTAGTTTCACTATGGTTTGCTTGCAGTTAGCTTTCATTTGTTGGTTTAGGTGACTTACTGGTGTTCCACCGTGTTCCTGGTTTTAGTACCTGCCAGATCATACTGACTTTCTCAGTAATATTTACATGATTTTATATCCAAGCTTCCAATGTTACTGACTGTTTAGCTCCCAGCCGCAGTAAAAATCAAATCAAGTTTAGACTGTTACATGTAGATCAAAAACTTTTGTGCTTCAACATGTGACTTTTAAAGGAAAAAGCCACAATCATTGATTCATTTGTAACTTTTTAAATACTCTGCTCGTGTTTATGCTTTTGAAGCATTTTAGTTTACAGAAACCCAAACCAACAACTGTCAAAATATGGAAGATAAAACCAAGACATTACACAATAAACAGTGCCTCATTACAGTTGACTTTGAATCACACATTCAAACCACTTGCTTGACAACTTTCCCAAGGATTTCATTGATAGCTAACCTATCTTTCAAGCAAGATTAAGGCCATGCGGTTTTAAGTTTCTCTGAGCTTCTTGTTTGAGCTAGACGCACAACATACCTGTTTGGTTAGCTACACCCTGTAGAAGACAAAATTGACAAATGTTAATTGTAATTATAATTTTGATGAGAACTGCGAGTACAGTATGTACCGTCTTCCCTTATTATATATAGCCTAATGATTTATCTGTATGTAGGATGGCATTCACCGTAAAAGTAACCTTCTACATTTTGTGAGGTGGACCCGCAACTTTCCTAATACCCAAATTGTACATCATTTTTATAACATGTATATTATAAAACACACTCTTTGATTGGTCAACATGAGGTTGCATCATTGCATGAAGCTGCATATATGCAGTAAGACATCATGACGTATAATTATTGTATTAAAAAAATTGACTGCTTTGTGTTTAAGGATGTTGATACTACCATTTTCGAGCTACCGTGAATTTCCGCATTTTGACGCAGCAAAACATTCAAGTTTGTCTAGACAAACTGTCACGTTTTACAAGTAAACCAATTAACGTAAAAAAATCCCTCAAAAATATAATAAAAAAATTAGTCAACGAAGATTGCTGTCTCAGCGTTTACCAGAAATATAAAGACACCATTTGCTGTTGACATTCATTGAAAAAACATAAAACATTGACGCAAAAGTTCTCAAAACTTGTGCTTCATGTGCAGAAACACACAGGCAGAGCTGTCAAAACTTGACATGTTTACGCTCCAAATGTTGTCGGTTCAGTTGAAAAATGTGACGGTTTGTCTAGGCAAACTTGAATGTTTTATGTCTGAAAAAACGCAGGAAAAAGTTGGCCGCTCACGATAGCTCGAAAATGCATGGTAGTAAAATGCAAACACTCAGTGAATCTGGGAGAAATTGAAAGAACTGATACCTAAACCCTTGTCTTCTGTTCAGGTTTACATAAACTTTCAAGTTCTCCAGTTGACTTCCTGTCCTGTTTGCATCAGCCAGTACATGAGCAAAATTATTTTATATTTCTTAAATTGTACAATACAAAATCATTCAAACTTTCATAGTTACAAAATCATGATTACCCCAAAGAACAACTTAAAATACATAAACTATAAATATAAGCAAGTGATCAATAGACTACAAGTTGTGAAATATTTTGGAAATGTTTAGTAAAAGCTTAGTAGAAATAAGTAATTACTGTAAATGCCATTAGAAATTTACTGCAACATATGTAAACTATTACCGGTAATAGAATTCTATTAGACAATCTGAACTCTGATTATTTGAGCTGTAAGAAAGTATACTATCAGGCATTAGTGTAGTTTCTACAAGTTTGTCTGAGCTCAGAGTGTGTGAAGAGTAATTATCCTTTGCAATACAGAAAAAAATGGAAATCATTCATTGTGGCATATTTTAGTCAGAATTCTACTTAAAAACAATAACTTAAAGGTTATTTTCTCTCAGTGTCTATGAGGGCAAAGTTCGCTATAGGCATTTCAAGCTCATAATCTAACTGCTGTAAGAAACTTACACAAATTATTCAATTTTCTTTGTTAGAAAGTACACAACAGATAGTTACATACCTTATATGAAGCACTGTGATCTTGAGGATTGGTTAAAATGGACATGGCACGTTTTATGTCATGATTACTTGCCTGCCGTGGGTAGATTAAAGACGAAAGGATATGTTAATTATCGCCAAAGAAAACTCTTTCAGCACTAACAATTTACATTTACCATAAAGCTCTCTGGGGACTAATTTCCTTGCAACAACTTTCGAGAATTAATTGATAAAGAGGGGTGCAGGGTGTTTATTAGATAAGGACGTTTATTTCAATGATGAATAAGTGTAGCAAGAGGCTATGTAGTACAATATCCAGATAAAATGCTGCAGTAGAAGGCACTACGAATCAAATATCTTTTGTAGAGTAAATAGTCAACTTGGAATCCATACAATGTCCATAGGTGTGAGTGATTCAACTGAAATAACAAATCACACCGGTTTGAAAAATTTTAAACCAATGATAAATTTAAACCACAACATATTTACTTACAATGTAGGCTTGGTTGGCTTGTTCATAAGAAGCGCCAGTAGCTTCAATTAGTTGAGACACTTCCTCATTATTAACAATAACCTGAGCAAAAAAAAAGACAGAGACATCATAAATGAGGTGCAACTCAAAAGGAATTTGTTTGTTTGTTCTTGAATTTGACAAGCCAGTAGATTACCACATCATTAATGAACTGCTTTCATTGGTGATTTCCAAAATTCTAAACCTTTCCTGGTTTGACTGAATTAAATGATAAAAAAAACATCTCAACATGAAAAAAAACATCTACCTGACTACATTGTATGAAGCTGAATGATATGGTAATCTAAACATTGATACATTGTGTTGTTCCAGAAAAAATCCATACCTCTCCAACAGAAGGTTTTCTAATTTGAATTTCACCCCCCCCCCCCCCCCCCCCCAAACCCTCCAGAAATTCTAGTTGGAGGTTGTTTTCATTTTAAGCGATGACATCATGTCATCGCTTAATGTTGTTGTGCGAGTGGACGGGATCTGATGTCTGTTGTGATCGACCGAACCGAATAGGAATGGAAAAAAAACAAGTCAACTCAACAAGAAATCGTCGCGTAGAACTCAAAGCAAAATACTCCTGGGCAGTTAGAAAGGACTAATTTAAAGTATAAACGAAAGAGAAATTATATTTGATGCGTCCTGTAATATTTGGTAAACAGAAATCTTTCCATTCTTTTAAAACAAAAGGTGTAAGCAATTTCAAGACAGCATTTGACCTTGCATTATATAGCGTATATCGGATGTCACACCAAGATAACGCAACTTTTGTTGAACAGTTACTCAGCACAGAAGATGTCAGCTACTTTTATTTACCTTATTTTTTTGACAAATGTCCTGAAAACTATTAAAGACCCCTTGTGAAACGTCATCGCTTCTGCATGCATTGCGCGCCATTTATTGTTATTGTTCAGGGTCAGCCAGGGGGGGGGGAGGGGGGGTGAGTGGTATACCAATACACCTGAAAACATGAACCCACGGCACTATATCCAGAATTTACCCTCAAAATCATGCAAAATACCAAAATTTGGAAAGACACAGTCTACTTTATAACCATCGCGTAAAAATACTGTGTACCCAATTTAAAACCCCCCTCTATACCATGTACCTAAAAACCCTGGTCGACCCTGATTTTTGCCTGGCCTCTTTACTTTATGATTCATTAACATTTCAGAAAGCCAACTGTACAGATAAATTTGACATCAGATTCCCACAAAAGACCAAATGGATGTATTTGCTAAAATGATTGACGTGATTATGATTCCCATTAAGTGTGACATGGTATTGGCACACTAAACTGCAAACTAATGATCTCTAATCTTTCAAATGAGCAGAGCTATCATATTTCATCTCTGACCCTCTGACATTTCATTTTCGCTATGGGACAAGAGAAAATTCACTGACTGAATCACTACCTTGTACAAAGTACAATATATTGTTCTGCAGCACAAAATTGCCTTTGAGAATGTACTAAAAACTTGAAATAAGAAAGTTGTGAATGTGCTTTTGACATATGGCCCACAGCCTTTTAAAATAAGGAATCGACATAAAGTGAAATTTTACGCTAGTGGAGAGCTCAATTTCCCAGATCGTTTATAAAACTACACGAGATGATCATGCAACAAGAATAATTTCACATCAAACCATGAACGAGAAATTTACATTTAATTCCCGCATGGTATATCGTAGAGCAGGCTTACAGCTGCAACGTGAAAGAAGAAATGGGGTTTCGACTTCCACATTATACGAGGAATCGTACAATTTGTACTAAGTTGTATCGTAGCCTTTTTTATACACCAGGCGAACTACACTTCCAGATCGATTCGAGAGCTAAAATCCTTGAAAGCAAAACATCGTAAGCTTATAATATTGGACAAAACCCATTACATTGTAACAATCACTTGTTCCGGAAGCGTAATGACTCAAGAGTCACATGTCACATATATTTGTACAAAATAGTAAAATAAGCTTACTGAATGAGCCATCGTAAAACTTCATTAGTTAAAGGAAGAGTAAAAAACTGTCAGCGAAATTCATACCTTTTTGGCCGATGAGGAGTGTTCAACGGTCATTACTGTGAAAACTCTTTGGCAGCAAAAAGCTGCCGTAATCCATTCACATTGTTGTCAAAATTCAATTACTCGCAGAGTGTCTTCCGTGGCTACTGTCTTCGAAGGCCGGCGCCATTAAAGAAAAATACCCAGGATGCAATGCATCCTTCATTCACACGAAACTCGGCTCAGTCTCTTGTCGGCAACAGATATGAGATACGTGTTCGGTGTTCGGACATCACGCACGCTGAAAGACACGTGACATCACACACAACAGTGTAACGCAAATAATCATTACGCTATAGAGCATTATAACTAAATACCTTTTATCTTTACCGTTGAACGTGGAAGATCCTCCAGGATCTGGTACCCCAGCCAGAACTACCCCTTTTACGATCTGTTCATTTACTGTCAAAATCACTCTAAAGATACTAGAGAAACTCTTTCATACCCTTTCATTTACCATTTTTGACAAAAAAGGGATTATTACGTCCATAGATCTCTTTTCTCATTTTTTAGCTAGAATAACTCCTTAAAATACTTGAATGAATCAACTCCTCGTTGGGCATTTTTAAGTATTTATAGGAAAGTTTTTTTACCCTTTTTTATACTCCAACTCGCGAAATCCCCACCCTTTTGTATACTTAGAACCTGAAAAAGGCAGTGGCGGATCCAGGGGAGGGGCCCGGGTGGCCCGCCCCCCTTATTTTTTCGAAAATAGCACATTTTCTTTGAGCCGCCTGAATTATCTTCACAGAATTCAACATTCATGGGGGGGAGGTATATAGATATCTTAAATTTCAATAATCAAGATGAAATAAAGCTTAATTCTCGGCTTCCTTTTTAAAGTGTTCAGATTTTTATAAATGTTAATGTTGCAAAAAAAGAAAAATGTTCTTTGCATCAAATTAATAGCTTCATTTTTTTCCTTTTTTAACTTTTTGGGGTTTCCAATTTAATTTCCTTTTCGCGTGAACGTTCGGAAGTTTCTTGCGTTTTTTTTTTGTCACACGTCAACCTCAGTTATTTTTCAACAAGAAGGTTTCACAACACGGTTAATTGAGCCACCTTAGTACCAGGTTGACTGGGGAGAGGGAAAGTTTGAGGTGTAATAGGTAAGCAGTGAGCTCCTGACAATTTCACAGTACTAGTCTATTACATGTAAATAATACTTGTATTGGTTCAATAAAGGAGTACTCTTACCCAAGGGGAATAAAACCCATCCCGGTACGTAGGGATTATTTGGGTAAACCACCTACCCACCCTCCCCATAAATTGCTGACAGGACGGGAGGCAATGCGGAGTGGTTACACAGCAGCTAGGTAGCCAAGCTTCCAGCTGTTATAGTGGTCATTTCATCTGATCTGGGCAAGGCATTTTCCTTTCGCCCACCGATTTTTACTCGTTTAGCCATGCTTGTTTGGGTACAGTCTCGGAAATCGTGAAATCCAGCGGTCAGAAATTCTTCTTTGGAAAGGAAAGCTCCAGTAGCCGCCATGGAGAACGGTTTCCCAGCTCGCTTTGACTTGCAAGAACAAATCGGGAAGTTAGTATACTTGAGTTGATTTGCTGACAGAGTCGCTTGAACATTTCTCGGAGCAATAGGAAACTGCGAATCATCTCGGCTCGCGTGTTTGCCTTTAATCTTGGTTTTATGACTTCTTATCTTCTTGTATTACCTTGTTGATGTATTCAGTTTGTATTACTGTCGAGAATTGCAGAAGTTAAGGCGAAATTATTAATGTGTTTGCAGAGGTACATTTAGTGTCATTCGACGATGTTTCGACAAGAAAAGCGACCGAGTGTGTGCCGTGAAAATCGTGGATATCGCCAAGATGTCCTCTTCTAGTGGGCTGACAGAAGAAGGTATCAAACCGTTATCTTTCTGATTGTATGCAAAATATTCGTGTGCAAGGGGGATTTTAGTTATTATCCCTTTGCTAATGTTTTAAATCTAATGTAATGAAAAGCATTTTGATATTGCATGTGCTCAAAGTTCTAAATTTACTAATACGGCGTACGTACACGACATTAACATTCGATATCGAAATACTATTCTTGCTTTAATGCGGTATTACCGAAGGTCAGATTGCTGTGAAATAACGGGAAGAAAAGTACTCTTTTAATTTTTGTTTTTCAATCTAAACACTTGAACGAAGTCTGTTGGCAATGTCCCTGAGGGAGATGCTCAAACCACAACTCGGAAGCCACGCGCATATCCATTCACATTTTCGCTACATTTGACCCTGCGTTCATGTATTCTTCTTTGTTAAACTCGATATTGGACGTGCACTGTTAGCGAAGCGAGATATGTTTTCTTAGGTTGTTATATCTTCACTGAAAGGGTTGTTAATTGAGAGAGCAAGAATTGTATTTTTTTTGAGTCAATTTTCCGGTTTCGCGTCCGTCTGTTTTGCGTGTGATATGCTTGAATTACATTTCAAATCGAAGCGGCATCTACAACAATGCAAATTTCAAGCGAATTAACTATGAAACCTTCAACATGTCTGTATTTTTGTCTGTTTGTTATTTTCGCAGATTTACAAAGGGAGGCCCGCATTTGCCAGAAGTTACGACATCCTCATATTGGTATGCAATATTATATAAAATTTATACTTCAGTCAGGCAAATTCGGTACTCTTATATTATTTTTGGGGTGTCTACAAGTATCGTTCGATTGTTCTTGAAGAATATTGATTTATCTTGTAACAGTATTCTGTTTGATGTATTTGTTCTTCCAGAAAATCACTTAGATTATGAATTAAAATATCACAACTAAATTTTGTGTATTTTGGAAGGCATGGGGTTAAACATTTGTAAACCACAAAAAATAATAAAAAAAACCTTTCAAATCAGTGAAATAAATCAAATTGATTATTTCCTGTTTTGAAATACAAGTAGGAATTTAATATCTCTTATAACCTTCCTTTGATCAAAAAAATAATGCATCTTAATATAGATGTATAAATAAAAAACTTTCATCCTTGCAAGTAAACAAAGGATGTTCGTACATTGGATGGCAGCTGATCTCAGAACCGTAATCAATACATCAAATGACACAGTGACATTTCAGTCATAAAGAAGATCAAATTTGCATTGAAGTTGTCAGGGAACAAAAGGATTTGTTGACAGAATTTTTTCTAATAAATTGCCACAAAACCTGTACTGAAGCCTTGGTAAATAAAAATTCATTCATCGACCTTGTGTCTGCTAAGGGTGGATGACAACTGGAAAATGTTGTTTATATCTAACTTTGATCAATATACCTGTATCACTGCGGCAATAATAAAAACCAGTTAGTCGATTCACAGAATTATTATCGCAAATAGTTATTTAGGGTAATAAGCCACCAATTCAGACTTAAAAAAGTCGGTGAGCACAGTATAGGTACCTTAATGTGCTATAGTATTTTGGCCTTTCTATAGGAACCATCAGACGCCAATATTATATCTTTTCACTTTTTGGCCAGTTACTGTTGGCATTGATTTTTGTTATAAGGAAATTGAAAGTTGTGTTTGGATTTAAAATTTGTTCATTGTGCCATTGTGTGAAACTGTTATCTATAGTCAAATAAAAAAGAATTAGAGGGATTACCAGTGGTGACAGAATTTTGATTTTTGTTTTAGCTGTAACACATCTACTATTAATAATGATTATGTAATTGTGATGGTAGTTATGATTATGGTCTGTTGGTCTGTTGCTTATCGGCCTTCATTTGAGACTAAATCAGATACATGCACATGTAGGTCCCAAATGTAACACTTTTTGTATGCCAAATTACAGTGCTATGCACTATGCCATTGCCATTTGATAAAGTATTAATTTATTCTCAATCTCATTTATAACTCAACAAGTAAAACCAAAAAAAAAATCATAACTGTGAGGGAGGTTTGGATACCTGTTCTTAGTTTGCATAGATTTTTACAATTTTTTATCTTTATGTACTTCTTAGTTTTTGTTTCGATTGTGAAGATATATCAAACACTCGAGACAGTGTTTCATTGGCTATGCAAACACCTCGAATTTTGTCAAAAATACTCCTGACCACTGCATGTCATATTTTCTACTCTCTTCTTGGTGTTTTGATATCCCAGTGAAACACTGTTTCTCTTGTTTGATAATTATTACTTGACAACTTTTTGACAACTGTCTGATGGGCAGAGTTGACAATTTGTCATAGAGCGAACATGAAACTTGACAACTCTGGCTCTCGCGGTTCTTGCACTTTAGCTGGCCAGTTCAGATGAAAGCCATTGGAAAGTTGTGTAAAAGATGTCAAAAAGGTGTCAAAAATTATTCAAAACTTTATCAAGTGGCAGCAGTACAGCACACAGCATTGCAATTATGCTGAACTGCAATAAATCATTTCAACTAGTTAATGAAAGTTTGATCCAGATATCTAACTTAAGTTCATTGAACTGTTGATCAACAAGTATTATTTTAGAAGAATACTATCTCATTCGTAATCAAACATACACATAAAAATTTAGGATACCTTTCTTTTAATTCATTCTAGATTTCATAATTTGGTTAACTATTAATAGTCTTCAGAGAAACTAGACGTATTTTCATTTAAAGTGAATTTGTACTTAATAACTGATATGTTGCGAATTTAATATAATTTCTTGTAAATTCACCAGTGAAAGATAACCTTAGAAGCGAGGGAATAAATTCATGTTTCCCGGCTTCTCCAATAATACTACTGGTTCACATGTCAAACTTTGACAGTTTCTTGATGTTGCAATGGTGCGATCACCACATGGAATTAAACAATACCCAAAACCACAGCACACTAGCTAACCAGTAGCAGTTTCTGCAGTACCAAGTGTACGCCAAGCTTTCATGTCTGTTGAATGTTGATATTTGAATACCCTTAGGCTGTTGATATTAACAGATGCTGTAACATGCAAATTGATCTAAAAATCGATCCGCAAAAGACATACTAGGCTGGTTTTGAATGGTCTAGAAGGTCTGGAATGAAATTAAAATGGATGTGAAAATAGTACCTGTACCTTGATTTTGACTTAATTTCTGCTAGGCTGACAGATGCAAGCTTGTGAGAATACTTGCTTCAATCAACAGCTCTGTTAAAATCGTTAACTTTGTGTTTCAATTTCAGTGGAGATTATTGGTGCTTATTCAATGGATGGCTATATTTACATGGTGTTTGAGTAGTAAGTATTTCAAATTTGAATATTCTTTAGGAAATTATATTTTACAAGCATGTTATCATTGGATTTTGAAACAAAATGTTTGAAGGGCTATATGATGAGAAATGTGATGAGAAAATTATTACTTGTACAGTCAAACCTCGATTATCTGGACTCACAGGGAATGGGCTTACATGTAATAGTCTGGATAATCCGAAAATCAGAAATATGAATATTAACGAGTCAGATGATCTAATGCCTGGTTACTGAGCTACAAGCGTTCCACAAAAACATGTTCTTGTCATCACGCAAAAATCTATGGAAAAGGATCATTCAACCATATGTCAAAGTTGGTGTAAACCCAGATGTTTATCATAGGTAACTGCTAAGAATTTTGGCAAGACTTTGATGTTTCTGGATAATCGAGGTTTGACTGTACCAAATACAGCAATTCTACTCCCCCTGGATGGGATTCTAGTCCAACACAGAGTTACTCCCCTAGCATTTAATTTGCTGCAGCCCATTTTAAAATACACTTGGGTGGAGAGAGTAGAGTGTCTCGGACAAGAACACAACAGGTTTTGAAACTGGACCACTTGATTTAGAGTCTAGTTCACTAACCTTAAGGCCATTGAACCTTCCGTGATCCCTAAGGAAGCTAAGGTTGATAATTATAATTATTTTAAATTTAAATTGATTGTAATTCTGTTTTATTTCTCAGCATGGATGGTGCCGATTTGTGTTTTGAAATAGTGAATCGTGTTCATGCTGGTTTTGTTTACAGTGAAGCTGTTGCTAGGTGAGAACTCCTGAAGTACCAAAAAAATGTCAGACACAGTATCCATCCTCGTACCCACTGTTTTCATTCCCCTTGACCATTGTTCAGCAAACAAGAGACCCAAGGAAGATCTGATTTGACGTCTGAAAATATCGACTTCTTCTTGAATTGCGCATGTCTAGCTTTAGAGTTTTGCTTCCAGCCATTTTGTTTTTTTGTTTTCAAAACAATCAAATGGATCCTGCAACAGAATTTTCAATAGTCGCTTGTTTCATCAAGCTTGCGCATTAAGGGGGGAGACTCTTAACTACCAATTTGTTTCTAAGGCAGGTTTTTAATTGCCATATTTTGGAAATCAGACCTCATATGGATAAGCTTTTTGCATGAGTTTGTTCTATTGAAGATTCCTCCAAGAGTTTCAAGTCACGGCCATATTTAACGCATCACGTGACAAGAATAGAAAAAACCCTAAAACTCAAACGGCGGATAGATTTTAAAATTTCAATGAGCGTCAATAGATAAAGAATGTCCACATGCGTAATGTGACGTATCGTTTTCGTGAAATTCGCATTATTATAAGAGTTATGGCGTAATAAACACTCATATTTACAGACTTTCATCGGTAGTGTTTCCTCTTACAAAAAGCTTCAAGATCGCTTGCTTCAAAATACAGTCTTCAGCAATTCCTTAGCAACTGCTCTGGATCTGTAGTTAAGAGTCTCCCCCCTTAAGGAATGAAGACTCGAGGTATGAAATTGATGCAGTATCCGTTCCAAATTGAAATTCAAATAATTTTGAAACCTAACTCACCCAACCCCCCTCCCCAATATAGAAGCCCTGCGTGATAGCAAGGCTTGATCCCAGGCCACTTGATGCAGTCTGATACAAGACAGTACATGTACACTAACCATTAAATAAGCCTAATTCACTCTTTTCATTGACATTGTTCATCTTAATTTTTAGTCACTACCTCAGACAAGTTCTGGAAGCTGTGTCATTTTGTCACGAGAATGAAATTATACATCGTGACCTCAAGGTAAAGATAGGTACTCATATGCATCCTGGCCAGTAATTGTCCAATCATTGTGCCTTCTAACTTCAGTATTATGCAGCCAAAATGGGGGCTTTCTGACACCATCCTCCAAGCAATGTCTCACAGTTTTTGTTCAGGATTTGTCCCAAATAAATTGTCACCTTAAATAGAAGAGAACGCTTTGAGGAGAGTATGTGTAACAAGATTTGCTAACACCGGGGTAGAATTTGGTACTTAAATTTGATCTTTGACAGCTTGGCTGAGACCAACCAAACAGATTGAGAGGCCTTGTCTGAAAACGTTTGAAGGATAAAATTGTTATAGCCAACATGTTTGTGGATAGATTTGTTTCTTAGGAAGCTACCTATTTCTTGAAGTTCATCCATGGTTTTTCTTGAGCTTTCCTATTGTTAAACCGTTTGCTTTCTGGAATAGGTTACAATTTCTGTGGACAAAATATCCATGTATTAATCAGTGAAATCTCCATTTCTCAAACATATGTTGTTCTGATGGCTGGGTAGCCTGTTCCAGGCTCTTGATAGTTCGGGAGGGGCGAAAAAAGCGGGCAAGCAAGGATAAAACGAGAGGAGACTGGTTGGATATTTGTTGATACAGTCAACTCCCTCTAAAACGGACACCGTCGGGACTGGCTCCAACTGTCCGTCTAAGAGAGGTGTCTGGCTTATAGGAAGTTTAGTTACAGTAAATAACTGGAAAACGACAGGAGCCTGACCAACACCAGGTGTCCGTCTTATAGAGGTGTCCGTTAAGAGAGAGTTGACTGTATACTGATAGTGATATTTGTGACTGTTTTTCATGCATTGCAGCCTCACAACATTTTATTGTCAAGCAAGGAGAACTCAGCACCCATCAAGATTGCTGACTTTGGTGTCGCTATAGAAATTGGAGAAGAAGGCTATGTCACAAGTGGTAATAATTGTCTTGATGCATTGTCTGTGATCTGATTGGTTACAATTAAATTACATGTTCCACTGATGCATATTTTTCCAATTTGAGCTAATATTGAGGTGCATGATCTACTAGTTTTCTCGCCTACATTGGCCATTTCGAGCTAAAAATGTGCGACATCCGGCATTTGGCCAAAACATGCAAATTAGATCTTTTGATATCATAAGGTGTGCAGACATGTCGATTACATTGCAGTGAAGAGGAGAATAGTGCTTGTTGATTGTCGTTTTAACTCTGAATAGCTGAACCGGAATATCAACACTCTTAAGAAGAAAACTTTCACCCCATAATGCATTGCTAAACATTCTTATTACAAGTTTCATGTATGCATACAGATTAGGTCATCTGTTTATGACAAATTCCATTAAATGCTAATTAATGGCTGTCCAAATTTGCAATATGTCTGGTCAAAATAGAGATTTGCAAGGACACATGTCCTGCAAGGTAAGAAAAATTATTTCCAGCACTGAACAATAGGCTTGACTTGTAGTTCAATACTGACGTGTGGTTTTACTCTCTGTAGGTCGTATAGGAACACCACATTTCATGTCTCCAGAGGTCATAAACAGGGAACAATATGGAAAACCTGTAGATGTTTGGGGATGTGGTAAGCATTTTTGCTTTTAATTAGTATTTTTTAAATGCAGTTGGGAGAAACTAAAAAACAAAACATTGACTGTTCTTTCCAGACATCAGGCTTAAAGCCCAGGCCAAACAAAAATGAGAGTTGACGAGAGTTCAAACTCTTGCTCTTGTTTGGCCTGAAACTCTCATGCAGTCTCATCGACAATGAACATGTTCAAATTTTTCATGAGAGGTGATGAGAGTTTCCTCTTTCTTTTACGCACTCTTGACGGACTCTCGACAACTCTTGTTCTTGTCTGGTCTGAGTTGATGATAATGGATCATTATCTCTCATCCTTGTTTGGCTCTGGCTTAATGTGCACATCCCAACTCTCCACCCAGGTGTATAAAACAGGTACCGCAAATTTACCATCCGGGGTAACCCTTCGATGGACTAGCATCCCATCCAAGGGGAGTAGAAATACTCCTAGACACTTCACGCCACTGAATCAGGGATAAGCTCTGGGCTGATGGCCACTGAGCTTGTATACAGACTTTACCTTACCTGTAAAACTGTAGCGCTATACAGTGTATTCTTGTCTGTAGTATAACGGATTTGTTTTGGTTATTAAATAAACTAATTCAGTACTGTCATCGTGTTTCTCAGGCGTAATACTCTTTATTCTTCTGAGTGGATCCTTCCCCTTCCACGGCACAGGAGAGAAAATATACGAGTCCATCAAGAAAGGGATTCCTACAGTATGTTAACTTTACATAGTATTGACATTAACTCTTATTACTTTTACGCTTAAAATATTAGTTATTACTGGTTCTGTCTGTCTGTGCATGTATCCATTGTTCAAGTAATATAATTTATCAAACACGAGGGACAGTGTTTCATCAGGTTATCCAAACACCGAGAAGAGAGATGAAAATACTACATGAAGCAGTGTATTTTTGACGAAATTCAAGGTGTTTGGATAGCCGATGAAACACTGTCTCGATTGTTTGATGTATCTTCTCAATTGAAACAAAAACTAAGGTTTAAACAGAGAAATGAAATCATAAAAATCCGTCATGGTTATGATTTTTTTTTTATTTTAGGTTGATGAATTTTTTAATGAGTTTGAGAATCCTTCATCAAAAAGCATTTGACACAAATTTTGTAACATTGAGCAAACATGACCTCTGTAGATGTTATCATCGCTATTAAGTTAGCTTTTCACTGAGTTGGTGAGGGCATTTTAAGTAATATGTATATTTATTTTGTATGCTACATGTTACGTTTTTTGTATCAATAAAGAGGTGTGTTAAAATTTAAAAAGAAATTGAGTTGGTAAGAGACTTGTTGGTCCGCTTGACATTAGCCAAACTTTTGATATTATAAACTTTAATGTCTTGCAGATGAGAGCCAAAATTTGGGACAACATATCTGATGAGGCAAAAGATTTAGTAAGAAAAATGTTGGCGCATGATCAGAATGACAGACTGACGGCAAGAGAGGCACTGCAACATCCATGGCTTAGTGTATGGAACTTCATTTTACATATGACCATAGTTTTAGAAAAATGTGCACAGGGGTGTAGCTAAAAACTAAGCAGGCTCATTAACTCTCACAATAGTTATTGTTGTTCTGATGATGATGATGATGATGATGATGATGGTGATGTCAATGATGATAACTCATAACAAGCTTAGCTGGCTTTTTCTGGCCTGTGTACTTTTAAAAGTACCCCAAGTCTTTGTTTTCTAGCGAAATTTCAGCCAGTGATACACTTTCTTTCAGCTGGTAAAATTAGATGGTAGCCCACTGTTAGCTACAGTACTGTACATCCCTGAAAATGTACCTTGAATTAATTGTTACCAATCTGACTGTAATTTATATTGAACATTTATTTTCTCGTATATAAAAAAATGTTCAAACTCTTCTTCCTCTCAAATAACACCTTTAGTCAAGACAAAATGAAAGGCCAAAAACCATGTCCCCTCCCCCCCCCACTCCCTTTGGCAAAGCCTTGTACTGGGGGCCATTCACGTGTAATGGGCTTGTTGTGCCAGAAAAATCGTGACCCATCGCAGTCTGCCCTGATTGAGAAGGTGATCTTGTGAGGCAAAAGAAGACAGAAGAAGTTCATTCTTCTTAGGGTTAATAATTAATTATTTAATGTTGTTTCAAATGTTACTGTGTGTTTTGTTGCTTTAGAATCGCACTGTTCCTCAGAGAATACACCTTCAAGATTCAGTAGATGAAATGAAGAAGTTCAATGCAAGAAGAAAATTAAAGGTAATGCACAGGAATTCACTGCTCTTCTGTTCTGTAGGAAATAGTGGAGGAAACTGGTGTAAGTCAAAAATAATTATAATACAATATTATTATAATCATTCAAGCAATTTCTTTCTTCCTTTTCATTGGCTGAGAGCCTGCCCTGTGATTCAGAAAAAAACTGTCTACAATCAGAGTTGTCATAGGTCAGGGAAAATAAAAATTAAGGCCAGGGAAAAGTCGGGGAATTTTATTTTGAGTCAGGGAAAATTGATATTTTGAAGAAACGTCAGGGAAAATTAAAATTATAAAACTGCTAATTGGATACCATTGATGTCCAGAAGAAACATGTCAGGTCATTGTGATCTCACTGTGAGAGATATGTTTTGTTTTGAAAGTGGAGGCTGGAGGCTGCTACTATATTTGACATTTTGTATTTATTTCGTCGGAGGAAATTTATATTTATCAGGAAAAAGTCAAGGAATTTTGCGAACTGATGTTTGTGGTAACCATGATTATGGTCTGTTCACGTGCATTGCTATCTGACAGCGGCCCCCTTGACCTGCGGTCAGGAAACATAATGGCTCTGGGCAATTGAAAAACCAAAACCAGGAATTTCTGGTTTGATTTGTTTGCTTGTGTCAGAGATTATGGATGAAATGAACAAGTTTTCAACAGCCAATCAGATTTTGCTGTCTGTTAGGCGGCTTTCAATCTAGCCCGGATCTTGGTTCTTTTTGCTGACCAAAAGGATCGTGGCCACTTGGGACGAGGTTGTGATTTTGCTGCAAACAATATTCTGCTCATGCAGTTGTGTCCACTGCTGTGAAAAGTAGCAGTTCATTTTCCTTTCTTGTCAGTAAGTGGTTGGTAGCAATTTTGAATTTCTACTATACCAAAATCAAACTCAGTGATCGAATGATAAAACAGTATTGAACCTGGTCATAGTAAAATGTAGTGATTTGTGAATGTCATTGTCTCGCAGATTTGTTATATGCCTCCTTCTTTCTTGGGTAAAATGGAATGATTCTGCAGTGAGAGACGTGTATATTATATAATACAATCTAATTACAACATTTTTCACTCCACAGGGAGCCATCTTAGCTGCTGTGGCCAGCAGAAAATTTCCTAGTAAGATTTCTTTAATTTATAACTGTGAAGTTTTCTTTTGGTCATACTGAAATTCATGTTGGAAATAGATTCTTGGAAGAGTTTTTCACCTTTGTAATTGGTCATCTAGCGAAAATATGTTGATACAGCTGAAAAACAAAACAGCTCAAAATTAGCCAAGTTTGTGAGTCTTATCATAAAAATTAATCATAATGTTATAGTTTTGCAAAGTCAGTACGTTTGTGCCCTTCAGCATACAAGCGCCTGTAATATTTCTTGACTTTGTAGAAGCTGAACCCTATTTTCGCTATTTTGGAGAACATGACTCTCATGGGAGCATAGTCCACCAGCATTCTCCAAGGCACACGGTTCTTTGTTCATGCTTTGGTTCATTCCCAGTTGGGTCTTGGTTGGAACTGTGGAAAGGTCTATTGATGGAGATAACAATAATGCGACCCTTGTAGCTTAACTGTCAACGTGTAAATTTTCTAAAAAAACAAAAGCCAATCTTATTTTAATAATTTCTATTTTCTTTTTTACCTTACAGTGGCAAATGGAGACGTTATTGGGGACCAGGTAACTGTTGCTTATAACCTTGAAATATAAATTGCTCTGTTACACTGTAGATAACTTTAACTTTACTTTAAAATATATTTCTGCGAATTTGATACTAGTACATCACGACCATACAACCCAGTTGATAAGTTTTAAGATGTAAGATGCCTTAAGATGTATTGATATTGAAGGAGAAATTGCATAAAGATTACATGGGAATTTGAAGTTAAGGTAATATAACTTTGACTCTTTTAACAGGACGATGTTTTTGAATACGAGGATGATGACCTATCGGCATCAGGTAATGTTCTCTTGTCTAAGTATGTTGTAGTTTAGGTGTGTTAATGATATCAGTTGGGTACAAGTTTTGTCATTAGATAGTCTTTGTTGAGGCGCTTGAAGAGGTGGCAAACACAGAATAGATCTGAGAATTACGATTATCATGCCACCGCAGTGAAGGGAACGAGCGAACGAAAGAATGAACGAGCGAGAGGCAGTCTTGAGGTACATGTAGATCCGAGCGTTGTGATTGGTTCTTTCCTGGTCGGGATTTTGCCATACGGACCGTTTCGATATAAACGTTCATAAGCCGTGTATTTTTCTGTTTTCGAAAGCCGGCAACTAAATAACCTAGCTTGCTCAAGCCATACTGGGTAATATTGGCCCTCAAGCGTTTTTTGTACGGACCTCGCTGCGCTTGGTCCATACTTCCACGACCTGGGGCCAATATTCCCCAGAACGGCCCTAGCGCTCGGTTGGTAAGAAGTTTTAAATATTTTCGCTCCAAGTGGAGATTCATGATTGTTATCTTATAAATGCACTAGATGGCAAAGTAAAATTAAGCATGATATTTTTAGTATTTGGCTATGGAATGTGTGAACGATGTTACTCGGCGCAAGGACTGAAAACGTTTAGCACTGTACTGTTATATACAAAATCACTCACTCATTGTACTACTCTCTCCCACCCCCAGGGGCTATAGGTCAGCTTCTCGACTCCTTAGAAGAGATTCAAGTTCTTACGGGAGCAAATGATGACGATGTGAACTTTTTACAAAACTTTTTCGAACATCAGACGCTGCAAGCTTTACTAGAGGTGAGAAAATCTATTTTTAAACACTGAGAAATCCACATGTTAAATTGCTGTTAAGAACTAGTCTTAAAAGTGTTTTTTGCAAACGTTGGAAAATATAGTTGATGGTTATCAGCCCACGCGTCGCCATTTTGGATGTTATGACGTCATGTGGTTGCCTATTTTACGAAAGTGAAACTTTGGTCCTGTCCTTCGTTTGAAAACAGAGTCTTCGTATCGAAAACGCATCGAAAGTTTTCCGTCCACGCTATCGTTTTCGAATCGTTTTCTGCAGTCTACACTAAAACGTACAATGTTCGGATTGAGCATGCGTAGAGTACTTGAGTGATGTCGGCATTTTCAAAAGCCTTTCACTTTCCACGCAGGGATACGTCGTTTTCCAAATAATATTATCCAATCAGAAGAGCGTTTCAAAATTCCTCCGTTTTTGGTGACAGCAAACGCCAAATTTATATGTACAAAAGCCGAGAATGCAGAAAAGGATATGTGCTTTCAAACGAAATCGTAAACGTTTTTAAATGGCAGTATTGAACAGAAACAACTTGGTCGGCCAAAAACCACCTTGTGCCGGACTGTCATGGCTGAGCTCAGTGATGTAAAACTCACATGGGTCGAGGCACAACTTGCTGCGCAAAACAGGGCTAAATAGAAAGAGATTATTGTTGCCTAATGTCCCACGGGCAATGAAGAAGATTAAGTTTTTGAACAGCCGTTTCTAGCCTGCGAATACAGCCGCCTCTCACTCGCTCCCGCTACTACGTGCGAAACGCGAGGAGAGAATCGCAGACGTCTCTCTCGCGAAATGCCAAACCGGCTGGGAGCGATGAGAGGCGGCTGTATTTGCAGGCTAAGCCGTTCCCTAAACCCTTGAAACTAGAAAAGTTAAAATGTATGACTGCTAGGCTCTAAAACCATTGTCCTTCATAGCGAGGGCGTTCGATTACAGAATACTATTTATTTTTTACCCTGTTTTGCGTACTTGTAAGCAATCGGGTGGATTTGTGAAACGTGGGTAAATTTGATTTAATTAATTTGATTATAAAAAACTGTTTTGCGTACGTTTATGAAGAGTCGAATATAAACTGAAGTTTTCTAAAACTGGCCGTGGTATATTGCAATTCCTGAGTTTTGATTGGTTTACGGGGCATGGTATATGAGCTCATATACCATTGACCACAAATATGGTGGGTGTACGCCTTTGCGAGAAGAGCACGGGAGCTCAAATATTGCAATTCTTTGGGTTTTTTTAATAAAACAATTATTCCACTCGCGCTTGTTGGATATGAGATAGTCATAGCATCAAACGCGTGCTCATGGAATCATTGTTAAATGTCGAAAGTTGGAACTCTTGAAAAATCATTTTGCCAAATACCAGCGGGGTATCTCAACTGGTCATCATAACAGTGACAACGGAACGCTTTTGTGGTACTTTTTTTAATAAGCTGCTTCATGTTATTGAAAGCGATTCGTGGCATAAATGCTGCCCTGAAAATCGATTGAAATCTCAAGGCAATGAAGGTAGTCAAAAACGAAGGACCAGAAAATATTCTGACTAATAATTATCGATTAGCATATAATGGCATCCGCGAACAGAGTTTCTTTCCTCGGGAATCTTGGTTATTGCTAAAATCTTCACGGCTCTAATTGGATTTTTCCTCATATTTAATCACGCAATAAACTGATGTTTTCAACACTGCCGTTATTTTTTGGTGAAAATATAATTTACTTCCCTGCCAAGTTTATAGCTGCTGGTGTGTTTTCTAATCAAGTGAAATAATTAAATTAAAGTAGTTTCGGAATATGCCGGTGATATGCCAAAAAATTAAAACTGCTTAGACAAATTAATTTTTAAATATTGAATTTCAATATTATTTCCGAAAACCAGTAGTTTTGTGGTTTGAATATGAGAGTCCCATTCGCTCTTGAGTGTTTTCGTTGCCGAACTTTTGTTTTGCGTTTTACTCGCGAATTTATCAACCGAATTTGTTTTAACGAAACGTTTTTCGACGAAATCCTTACGAAGCTTCTTTTACCAGTAGGTAGATAAGTGGGCATTGCGGGTTCCGATATTCAAATGTTATCTACTTTTGGTTAATAATTGATCCCGTCTGTCAGAGATCCTTTATAAGCTGACAGTAGAATGCTGTCGCGTTTGTCACAAAGCCGTTGCTTCGCCATGTTGCAGGTCTATGACAGAAGTCAAGAATGGACAGACGAAAACAGGACATGCCCTGCGACGTCTTCCCCAAGCGCAGTGCAAGACGCAAAAGAGGTACGATTGTAAAGATTAATCTTAATTTGAACTTTTCATTCAGCTTTTAAAGATGCTTTTCTGTTTCAAGAGCGCGTTTTCTACGCCGATTGTCGTTCACATTACTTCATCGCATCGCCGAACATGTTTTTTCGTATGTAAACCTTTTTTGTTCGTTTTGAATTGTTTCACAGCGGCTTTAGCCGTGTAAAAGCAGGTTGATGGTGAGAAACCTGCCTTTCAATCCTAAATATTCGTTCATTATTAATAAAACTACCGAATGCGTCCACTGCCGATTTCCACAGCAAGCTTTTGTTGTTAATTTGCCTTACAATATGTGTTTGTGGTTTGGCTGTTTCTTTGGAGTAAAACGGACGTTTTAACACCACGCTTACTGCTGTTATTAAAAGGTTGCTAGCTGTGTAATAAACTATTAATTCTGTGTTTTTTTTTACATAAATGCTAAAAAGGTTTCGCTTTCACAGCCACTTCAGCAACGTACCTACCACTCCTTACTTTCGCAAGCTTGAAGTATAAAATCTCCTTACCAGTGGCGGTAGATTCTTTTAAGACACTTAATGAGAATTTGGCGTTGCGTCAACACGATATCACCTTACTGATGATTTTGGTTTTCTCATCACGTGCCTGACAGTGTATAGACTTTGTAAGGAGAAAATACATGTCGATCACACAGGAACAACTGGCTACTGATCATTTTGCAATTTTAACAGCTGATGTACAAATTTCAGGTTCTGTGTTTTTTGTGTGACCGATTTTTCAAATCATAAGTGATTTGACTGGCTAATCCGCTTAAACTGTAATCCAAATCTGTAATCGTGAACGATTTGGTCTAAAAGAAAATGCTGTTTTAAAGGGAACACAAAACAGCGTCGTATGATGCATGGATGTCAATTTCCGCGCCGAATAGGCGAAGCTTTTGACGTCTCTTTAAAATCGCCTTAACATCATTAGTTGGCTTTTTCAGTTCTTGCCCAGTCAGAGGCCAAGTTAGTCTGGGAGGCGGAGAAATCAAAATCGATAAATTACACGTGCGACAGCCGGCTGTTTGATTGGCTGAGAAGTTTAATAAACCAAGTGAAAGACGTCAGCAATTGGCAATACTTTTCCGTATTTTTATAATTCTGTACACGATGTATAGTTCTTATTGTCCGCATTCCAATTTTGTTTGAACGTCCAGTTGATTGCTTAGTAACTTAAAAGTTAAGCCATTCTTCAACAATGAGGTCGAAGTTTACTGTTAATCCTTGAGTTCATACAATCTTTCAACTTGACGTTATAAGTTAAGCAGTTAAGATAACAACGGCAGGGAAATAGCCCCCAGTACCCGTTTGGTTTTAAAATGAGTAGCGTCCATTTCAAATGCAGTTGTCTGTGACTATCGTATCCAGTTATTCAGTTTCTGTTTCGTCCTTTACCTTCGAGTTTGACCTGTCTAAATATTTCTCAGGAAAAATGCTTTCTTCCGAGATTAACATTAATCGGCCTTCCAACTACCGGGGCGTGTTTTCTCATCCGAATCTTGATTGGTTACAATGGAACTTTTCTTTAAGTTCACGCATAAAATTATTAGACAGCTTTCCGGTGTAAATTCTTTGCCGGCGAAAGGATCAATATTGTCAGTATTGCATCTGCGGTCCACTTTCCGTTACCTTCGGCTACCTTGTAATAACCTCTCTCTGATTTTGCTTATTGCACGATGTTTAAGGTTATCTCTTCGTTATTTTTCTGTCGTGCTGATATTTTATAATATCTACCTCATTTCTTAGGTTGTTGAACTGATCGAGTTCAAGGCTGAAGACGACGACGATTGTTACGAGTTGCAAAATATCTTGTCGGACCCCCATGTCATGGTAAGTAGTGAAATAAATGTGATATCGTCATGATGCAGGTCACTTTGGAAGGTTATCACAAGCTAATTCCAGAAGTTTTTGAAAAAGCATTCGCAGTGTAACCAAAAGAAAATATGACTATGTTGATTTGTTTGCTTGTGTACTTAACTGAGCGATGTTAGGATAGCATTGTTTGTGTTGTAAAGAATTAGCTTCAAAACGAAGAAATTCTCTAATAATAGTTTACTCAGATAGAAAAACACAAAAGGAGGAATCATTTACCAAAAAGGAACAGAGATGGCCGAGACTATGAAAGATTAGGACGGATCACGATCGTAAGCCAGCGCCAGTACACACTAAAAATATCGAGTAAGAGACTTACTGTCCAATGTCCCCTCCCCCCTCAAAATTCGCGGTCAGGGGGCAATGAGAGGACTACACGGAACCTGTTAAACCAGTTTTGTGGAGTAAAAATACCCTGAATTATTATTCAACAAATTCGCGCGATGCCCATGTATGGTCAGAAAGTGATTGTTATCCGTCATCCGTACATAACAGATATCCTGCGATATATGTAGGTTTCCAAGATTCGTCCGAAATCTGGTAAAGCACTGCGCAGCCACAGTTTTCCTCGTTGCAAAAAGCGTTTTGTTGACAATTTGTTGAATGATTGAACAATTATCCTGCTCAATCCTGCGGAATATCGTCTAATTTTAGCCAACTCGACCTACGCTCGGCTGAGTATCAAGTGATATTCCGCGCATTTTCGCAGGATAATTGTTAAATATTTGTATCCGTTTCGCGCGTTATTTGTACTCCACTAAGCAGAGTTGGATAATAATAATTCTAATTCAACAAATTCAGATGATCACTTAAAAATGTTCTCTCGCCAGGCAATGCTGCAGTCACACGACGAGGTACTAAAGAGCAGCTCAACAGGTGAAGAAGTGAACCCGTACACGCCCGATAACACAACTGCGTTTAGCAGCAGATTGGACGACTCAGTAGCAGATCGACCGGAAAAACTAACGCGGGTTCGACTTGTTCAGTTCCACAAAAATCCCAACGAACCAATGGTAAGTACGTATTTGCACGCGTTGCGTGCCTATTTGTTTGCAGTCTTGTGGTGGCTAAAAGCTTCAAGACCAACTTTTTACTGTTGTTGTTGTAATTTCTCGTTAGGGAATCACTCTAAAGCTAAATGAAGAGGGGAGGTGTATTGTGGCGCGGATCATGCACGGAGGAATGATTCACAGACAAGGTGGGTCTTAACAACATGTCGTAATCTTCCACTGAGGCGTTGCTACAATTGGTTATGTAAAAGTTTCTGAATGCGTGCAGATATTCCGGAGAACTTTTAGGAGGTCGTGTTTTAGCTAAATCGAAAATTTCTAAACGAACTGTCTATGTTGTACGATAAGAAATTAAAATAAAGATAAAATGATCCTACGGTAGAAAAGTTTTAAAAAATGTCAACTAAAGCAACGAACCCTGTTCATTTCAATTTGTCATCGTTTTCCCCCTGTTCCTTTTTGGTGAAAATATCCTTTGCAAAACTGGAGAACATCGGTAGTATGTATGTTTCCTTTCCACAAAACCTGTTAAACGTGTACATTTTACGCTTTCTAGTTTTACTCGTATTGCGCATGCGTGGACATTTTTTTTTCTTTCTGACCTCCCTGGAATTTATTGAAATTTCGTGGCGTGGATTATCTTTACGAAAGATACGAAAGTTTATGGGAAAATGAAAGAATTTTTGGATCAAATCAACAAAATATTCAATTTCGTATTCCTAATGCACTCCCACAAGTGTGGTGGGTTGAACGCACATAAGGGAACATTATCACTCGTTTATATCTTTGCCTTAAACTAATGAGTAAGGAAAATAACGATCTGGGTGACGCCAGATCTTGTGGCTAGTGTCACTATAAATTTTTTACGGGGTTGCAGGCTGCCCTCGGGTGACCCGCTTACTTCTGCGGGATGCCCGTGTTGTAGCGGCCTCCGCCACAATCCCCAACCACAAATCAGAGAAGAGAAAGCAGTATCAGAGTTTTCCGTCTGCAGTTGAATTTTTGACATTTAAGTTAAGGTATAAACATTCTCTTTTTAGGCACGCTACATCCCGGCGACGAAATAAGAGAAATTAATGGGGTTAACGTGGCGGATAAATCAGTTGAAAATCTTCAAGCTATTTTGGTAAGCACTGCAAGAATGGACCATTTCCGAGTTGCCTTTTGCCTCAGTTTCAAAACTAGTCCTCGTGCGAGCCCATTCAAATGAAGATGACTTTGGCCGTGTTCACACTTGGTGCCCGGGCACTGGTGCTCGAGTACGATTCTTGCTGGGCACTAATGTGAACACACTTTTTTTCAAGTGCCCGTGCCAAAAATCGGGCTCGGGCACTAATCTGGGCACTGGGTCCTTGTGTGCACACGTTTTTCGTTAGTTTCCGGGCACTTTACCCACAAACCACTGCTTTGATATCCCACAATTCCTTGCTCTGCTCAATTTCAAAAATGGCGTCCGACGGAGCAAAATGGAGCAAGGACGAAGTAAATGCGCTTATAGATGCTTATAGCGATGCTAATACGTCAGCAACGACAATGTCAACAAATAGGGAGCTTTATGCTTCAATTCAGCGCCTCCTTGAACAAAATAATGACGTCGAACGCGCTAATCATCCCCTGTCGTCGTAGTCCATGTCATCACTTGCGTGTTTCATGTACAAACAAAGCATTAAAAAGGTAAAAAAAGCAATGATTAAACAGCAATATCGAACACGAAAGGCGTGCATGTTGCGATCCCCGCGGTTTGAATACGGTGAGCACGTGCTCGGTTTATTGAATGTGAACATACGTACATTTTGGGCACCAAGAGTCTGAACATAGCCGCATTTTGTGCCCGTGCTCGGGCACCAGTGCTCGGGCACCAAGTGTGAACAAGGCCTTTGATTTGCATGAAAAAATGGACGTGAAGGTGGAACACATTTTGATATGAATGGTTTCGCACGTAGACTCGTTTTGAAACAGAGGCAAAGGGTTCGATGTATCCTTGAAGTAATATTATAGGTGACGGGAATAAACAAAATCGTTAACAAACTAATGCGAGCCTGATGCTCCACAAATTCTCAGAACTTACATTAAAGGAAATGTATAGCGTTCAGGAAGAAGAATTTATATTTCCATCTTTAGGGGGGTTAAACAGTCACAGATGAAGCGTCTAATTTTTGTTATCGTTTGTAATCCGTTTCAATCTTTCTTAACTTTAAGCCATAGTTGCCCCTTTCCACCTTAAAAGTTCTCGATTGTAGAAAACTTAAGGTTGTATTCCCTGAAACTTTGAATCCAAAAATGTTTGTTTTTGGCGACAGTCTGGACAATGTGGTCAAGTGCTCGAAAATTAATCTTACGCCCTTGAAAAGTCGTTGAAGTTTGTTTGGCTTTAACTGTACCAATGATATTGTATTTTTTTGTACATGGCAAAACGTTAATTATTTTTTGTGACAGCTACGTACGTTACGCAGTAAAGGAGAAATAAAATACGAAGAAACCTGATTTTTTTCCTTTCCACAGCGCGAGGCTAGTGGAAATGTTACGTTTAAAATCGTACCAAGCTCAAGAAATATCAACCAAGCTTCGGAGGTAAGTGCAATGTGAACTTGTAAGGGATTGATTTCGCTGCTGTGCTAATTGCGGGGATACTGTAAGTAAATAAACAGATGTTTTGAGTAAAACAGAAACTTGTTAAGAATCCCAACTGGCAGGAGGCTGACCAGTTGGCTATTTACAAAACGCAAAACCAACTCGGGCTAGCGAGAAAAAAATCCGGATAGTGGAAAGGTTAAAGGATTTCAATCAGGGACCTCCATACGCTATGGTTATGTGCGTCAAAGAGTCAAAACCTTCAAATGTAACGCAGAGTATCTTGCAAAGTTAGGATATACCATGAGAACACGAGTTCGTGTTTTTTTTGTCAATAAAAACGGTTTTAAATGTTTGACTGCACATACCTTTGCATATTTCGAACTTATGGACTCCTCATGTGTTTTATATAATGTACTGACAAACCGCTGCATGTTTCAGGTGTACGTGCGGGCGCTGTTTGATTACGATCCCCGGGGGGATGACCTGATTCCGTGCCAGCAGGCCGGGTTATCCTTCACCTGTGGGGATATCATCCAAGTGGTGAGCAAAGCTGACCCTTATTGGTGGCAAGCCATGAAGACGGACGATAAGGACGGCTTTGCTGGACTCGCTCCCTCGCCCGAACTACAGGAATGGTAAGTATTCGGAGGTTTGCCGAGTTCTTTCGAGTAGAGCCGAATGCTGTCGGAGGTGGCTCGATGTCCAAAGACGTCTGTTGATGTCACAATGTTTGAAGTAAATTGTTGCTTTGTACCAAATCATCGTCATATTGAGGGGAATCTAAACATATTAGTTTACGAAATATTTCAGATGCGAGGGCAGTGGTTTATTGGAGCCACTGACGAAATACAAGTGTTTATCTCGAGTGTTTGAAAGATCATTCCATTCTGAGCCAAAACTAAGGGGTAAATGGAGGAATAAAATCGTAAAAAATCTATGCTTTTTCACATTAAATACTTAACCGCCACGGTTTAATTATTTTGCTTTGTTGTAGTTCCATGGCAAGGTATTATATAGGAAACATGATTTGATTTTTACCAGGTATTATAATGAAGAGCCTTCTTTAATTTTTGTTCTCTCTATTTTCAGGCGTGTTTCGTGTTTAGCTGCGGAAAAAGCCAGGAAACAGAACGGTGGTGAGAACGTTTTTGTCAGTGGGAGGGGTGGGAAGGTCTTTTATTGTAACCGTTGTACGCTTGCAACAATGAATGTTACCGCTGGAAGTACATTGCGGAAGATATGTTGCAGACCAGAATGGGATAGTTGGTGGGTCCAAAACGTTGCGATGTGTGTAATCTTTTTCTGGTTGAGCTGAGTTAAGATAAAGGTATCATTGTATTTTACAAACAACATGGGGTGCCGCTTTCTATCTGATCCCTTTGTTGCTTGGTAAATAGAAAATGTTGGCTCCGTTCTTTTCTTTCAGTCAGTTTTATTTGTTGTTTTTGTTGCCCTGTTGTCCGCTTGATCGATTTTAGCGTGACCCTGTGGACTGTTGGAGTAGAAATTTTCTTCCCTTCTTATAAGCACAATAACTTCTTGAAACAGTATTCTAATTATTGTTTTTACGCCTTGTTACCCAACTTTGATTAGCTGTTATAACGTTTTTCAGTGTAACGTATTCTATAAGCATCGTCGCTCTATATAATTATTATATAGTGCCCAGAATAACGCGATATTTAGTTTAGAATAGGATTAACCTAACGTTGCAGGTTATATTCTTAGCTTTGTTGCATTGTAAAGGCAAGTTTTCATTGGGCATTAGCACACTCTCGCTCATTCTTTTGATGCTCGCGTGGCATCAGCATAAACGCAAGAGGAACAAGCGCCCTTTGTTTTCTTGTGCTTGTGATTAGCGGCCTTCAGATCGGAGTACGAGTACGAGTACATACAAATCTTTAGGTAACAGAACCTTAAAACTTTAAAGGTGCTAATTTAAATGTTCTTTATTTCAGCAACTTGCATTTGGTTCAACAAGAAAAAGAAGAGCGGTCGGGACAAATACGTTGCTAAGCATAATGCAGGTAGGCATGAGGGTTCGTACGGGTCATGAAAACCTGCAAAGTCATGGAATTTTAGAATCTCATTTTCCAGGCCTGGAAAGTCATGGAATTTAAGTGTGGGTCATGGAAAGTCATGAAAAAATATGTTGATTTAAAAGTTCAAAATAAATTTAGGGTTTTTTCGCGAAGAAAATAGTAAAAACTTCCCCAGAATGAAAGATGATTTCCAAGAAAATGGCCAAATTTATGTCATAACAACACACTGTACATTTATTTCTTGTGGTATTAGTATATAATAGGTGCATGCTTTAGAAAAATTGCACGACAAAACTATTTTTTCCCATAAAAAGATCGACCGATGATCTCCGACCGTTTTCCGACGATTTTCATCAACTTCACAATTATAATTTTCCGGAACTTGTCGATCGTTCCCGATTATTTTCTGAACATTACCGAATGTTTCCAAGAAAGATCCGAGGGTGTTTCCACCATGTCTCAAATAAAGAGCACTGATTTGATTGCGAACTAATGTATGGACTGAAGTGGAAAAGCTGTATAGCAGCTCTCGTGAGCTTGATGTTTTGGGGGCAAGGAGCATTGTTCCTGTTATTTGTCTATTGTTCTCTCGATGGGTATTGAGACAATGCAAGAGCTGCTCCACGACCCATGTGGAACACGACCCATGGGATACTGCCTAATATGCAACGGCTTTCCGGTGTTCTGATTGGCTGTTTTCTTCGTGGCATGGGATAAAAGTTCACATTTATGAATGAACATGTAGTTTAACAGACTTTTTCTTAATTTTTGTTTCAGTATTCGATCAGCTTGATCTGGTTACTTATGAAGAAGTGGTCAAGTTGGATTACTTTAAACGAAAGACGCTCGTTCTTCTTGGTAAGACATTTGTAATTTTTATATTCCATCCAGCCGTACGAAGACTGAAAAACGAAATCAGTTTAATCTCCTTGTCGATTGCTTTTCATTTATATAACGCTATTTATGAGAAAATAAATTAAGTACATTCTGTTATAAGGCTCCTATAGAGCGTTTTCATGTGACGTCACGGCAGCCATATTGATGTTCCAAAACAAAGAAACGGCGGCCACATTGGTGTACCAAGTCATTCCTCCGGGAATTGAACTCTATATTTTTTGCAAAAATGGTCTTTTGTTTTAACAAACCAATATGGCGTCTGGTCACGTGAGTGAAAACGCTCTATTGTAGAGCTTGTTTGTAATTCACATCGTCATAGGGTATGCTCGCAGGCTTGTAATGTTGGTTAGACTTGTTTTGATCTTCAATCGCTATGCTAAGAGAGTTTTATCATGTGGTATTCTTGTATACACCCAAACAAGTAGAAACCCAAAGATTTTGATACGCAAATTTCCATCCGAAAATTAATTTCCCCCCCCTCCCCCCGCCCCTTATATAACCTCACTTGTAAGACACGTTGAGCCAAAATAAACCCAGGGCTTATTTTCGGAATTTTACTGTATTTGTAATCTGTTTTGTTTCTTTCAGGGGCCCACGGTGTCGGAAGAAGACATATAAAAAACACGCTCATAAATAAATATCCCGAAAGATTCTCTTACCCTATTCCTCGTAAGTAGAAGCGATTTCATTTAATCTTTAAAATGTTCCTTTTGTGTAGGCCACTGCAGTTTTGGCAGCCACCACAGGTCTATCTTGGCAGTGTGCAGCAGCATTGTAACTAGCATATTTACGTTTGTGTTGTTGGTAGTGGGGGTGGGGGGGGGGGGGGGTGGTGGGGTAGGGAATGAACGAGTTGGGATATAACTTCCCTTCCCTTTTCCTATAAACGTTCTGAGAATTCTAATTCTTGATCTCATTTTGTTTTCAACTGACCCTGTGTAACTTGAGTGATTATACTGTGAACATTCCAAAAGCCAGTTTTATGGAAATGATTTGACATCGTATATCTACACAAATTTATATATGTGTTGTGCCCTTTTTCACCTTTCACAAAACCAAGAGGAAAAATTACCCACAACTGGTATTTGCTAGCTTTATTTTCCTTCAGTAGCAAAAATAGAAATCCTCATGTAAGTGCTGCATAAAACTCCTGAAGTCGCTAATTTCGTACCTTGACAATAAAGGAAGGTGTTTCAGCCACCGTGTAATAACCTGAGTTCAACTTTCCACCAGATACAACACGAGAACCCAAGGACGGAGAAGAAGACGGCAAGAATTACTTCTTCGTGTCTGCCGAGGACATGTTATTGGACATTGAGGCCAACAAGTATCTGGAGTATGGAACTCACCAGGGTGCCATGTATGGAACCAAACTCGACACGATAAGGGACAACCTCAACCAGGGCCTTACAGCCATACTCGACGTGGAACCTCAGGTAAAGAGGCCCTTCGGAAAGGCCCTTTCATGATTTCTTTTTTACTTTTTACCGTTTTACTTATTCCCATAAACTTCCAAATCCATTTTATTAACTATAAACTTTATGGTCTCACAAGTTTGTTACCGTGTGAACATACATAGTAATCAATAGTAGAAATGAAAAGACCAAATGGGATTGTGCGGACAGGAAAGTATCCCATGCGAGGCGCAACACAATCTCTAATAAAAAATCTGATAAGAAATCTAAAATTTAATAAAAAAATTAAGTTATACAACTATTTTTCTTAGGGAGTTCGCCTTATAGCTAGTTGTTGTAAAAAAATAGAATTAGAACCGGAACAAGATCTTTTTATCAGAATTTCACATAAAAATGTTCACCGCCTGCCTTAGAGAGGTTTCCGTCTTGAAAAGAGTACTTACAGACAAACAGTTAAAATCTGTCTTTAGCGACAAACGGCCCCGTGGTGTAAAACCCGCCATTAGGGACCTTACGAAACCACGACGGCGACTGCAACGAGAACGTCGCCAAACAAAAGGCTTAATGAGCAGTACAATGGCTTAGCACGTGCGTCATTCATCTTGGTACATTTCTCCGTCGTCCTCTGCAAAACAACGACGTGAAATTGCCACATTTTGCGTAGTCTGAGGAACGTGAAACACGACGACGAATTTTTCTTGTTTTAAGTTTGAATTTAATAATGCGCTTACATATTCAGCTAGAGATTAGTTCTGACAAAAATGACGCACTAAATAAATTAGGATAGTTGCGAAAGTGTTAAGTAAAATATAAATTCACTTTTCAGTCGCCGTTATCGTCGGTGTCGCCGTCGTGGCTTCGTAAGGTCCCTATTGATAGCAAGCTACGCACGGGGACATCCACAACCAAGACAAATCAAGCTTGACTGGTTGAACTCGCTTTGGAGGCTGTCGTATTGTGTTGCCAATCAGCAGGGAGAATTCTGTACCACGTGACCGTTAGTTGCAAACGAGTAATTTGGCCAAACCAGCCGGCCATGTTCTTGTTAGAGAGATGCTCGCTTGAGAGAGCTCACCTGTTCTTCTCTTTGCGTTTTTTGTTAGGCATTGAAGGTTCTTCGGACGGCAGAGTTCTCTCCTTACGTTGTGTTCATCTCGGCGCCGACAATTGTTGGAAACGACAGCATGAAAAGCCCGTCCACACCAAATGGAGATGTTGCTGTAAGTGTTAACTTGTTACTGTTTAATGAAATAGAAAATCGCCAAAGAGATAGAGTGATTTCATTTAACCCATGAAACAATATCTAACAGTTAATGCGTGGTGATCAAAACTAGCCAGCGTGGCCCAGTGGTTAGGGCGCTGGACTTGTAATCCGGAGGTCCCGGGTTCAAATCCTTCTCCCTGCCACTAGATGGATTTGTCTTCGGTGGTCCCGAATTCAACTCCTCCACGCTTTGTATATAGTCAACTGGTCAGCCTCCTGCCAGTTGGGATTTTTAACAAGTTTCTGTTTGATTTATAATATTTGTTTTACTATTTACAGTGCCCTCAATTAGTACAGCCGTGCTAAATACATTGACACTTAAAAAAAGTGATTTATTTTATTTATTTATTTTATTTTAATGGAATTAGTGTCTAATAGTATCTAAAAGTGTAGCACCTATTTCACGGATTTAGTAAAATCGCTCTAGTCGGTTAATACCAAAATTGCAGCCAGGAATACTCGTATTAAATCTAAAGGCGGTGGCAAACAAGGACACATTGTTGCGGGCACGTTGTTGCTCAAGATTGTTTCTATGCTGCGCAAACCGGGAAACATTTGTTGCGGACGCAACATGTTTCTGAAAGAAATCAGAAACATTTTTGTCTCGGACACAAACTTTGTGTCCGCAACAGATTTTGTGTGCGCGGGCAGAAGATTTGTGTCCGCAACAATGTGCCCTCATTTGCCACCACCTTAACAAGTAACTGGCTAAAAAAACTGTTGAAAGGAACGTTGTAAAATTAAACGTTTCGTTCAGAAATCTTTGATCTTCGTCAGTTGATGAAATCGAAGTGTCACGGTAAAACGTATACGGCTCAAATTATGCAGATACAAGAAGCGACGAATCAGCAGAAAGAAAAATACAAGCGGAACGTGGAAGAAATGCGAGTGGTTAAGGCGGGGGAAATCGAGGCGGATTGTAAACTATGATTGAAAAAATTGAGCAAAATGTGCAAGCTGTCGCGAGCTGGCACAGCGAAAACTCTGACGTCATTGTGTTACCGGTAGTGTCACGTTACTTGAAAGACCTCTGACCAAAATCACGGGCTCAGTCAGAGTTCTCGGTGACAAGATATCGTTTCTTATTCGTGCTGTTTTTTGTTTACAGGACGAAAGTCTTCAGCGGCTGGCCAAGGACTCGGATTCACTTCGCCAGACCTACGGGCACATGTTCGACCTGACAATCGTCAACAACGACATCGACGACACCATTCGCTTGCTGGAGAATGCGCTTGAACACCTTCGCAAGACCCCACAGTGGGTACCCGTGTCATGGGTGTACTAACCCTACCCTACCCCTTGTAAGGGTTTCATGGACTAAACATGCCACGTGATGCGAGTAAGACGTGACGCCATCCATCTATACCCATTCCTCCTCTTCCAGATCGGCTGTGACGTCACTAGACCCATTCCTTCTGCGCCCGCTGTTACACGATCTAATTTATACAGTCGTTTCACCTATACATAACATTATTGTAATAGATGGATGAAGCTTTGAGTCGTTGCCATCTTGTTGCCTTAGGATCAGTTCATGTCCATCCACCAGTCACGTGAAAGCCTCGATGTCACGCGGAGTTTTACAACGGGCACTGGGCGCCAATGGTATAACCAAGCTCTTAACTGCTGTAGCCCTAGTTTAAAATACTAAACACAAAAAATAATTCAGAATTTATTTGTTTGCGATAGGTAATCGTTCCAGACTCTCAGATAACGTTTTCACAAGGCAAAATAACTTGTAAAAAGACACGTAGCACTTTTCTGTGATGTGTGCAATCTGCGAATCTGGAACAAGTTTTCAAATTGTAACAGATAAGAAACGGAAAACGTAATAACAGCTTTGGAGTGGCTGTCAGATCTTTGTACCAGTTTAAGCTTTTTTTCTCTTTTGTCGACAATGAGAGAAATTGAGGTTGCAGCTCGTGATCACGCGTGATTCTTGCCCCGATCAAGCGTGATTCTCGAAGCTCGCTTTTTGCGCCACAAAACGTGCTGTTTTGTTCAAATTGCTTTTAGGACGGAGGCGAATCTCGTACTGTTGTTTGTCGTTAAGCGCGCTATTCCGTTGTGGCTCGACAGAAATTAATATCTTGATTTATTTTTGACATGATTTTTGTTGGTTTTCACCAATGACAGTCCAAGATAGTCTTGGAGACAGACAAGTTAGCATATCCACGTGCCGATAATTTGCACGTGCGGTTGTTAGGTCTCCGATTGGCTAGCAAGTTTGGAAGCTCAACAAAAACATGTCAAAGTCAATCAAAACCTGATAAGGCGCTGTGCACGCTGCTGTCGCGGAAACATTATCAAAAGTTAGTTTTTCCCCCTTGATTACAAAAGTTGAGCTGTTCATCAGCTGCGAAAGATGTGTTTTTTTTTATAAATGTAAGCAGCATAACCAAACCAAGTTTCTAAAGTTCTGTCGAATGTTGGTATTGTGCCTACACTTTTGAAGTTTCGATTATAAAATGCAAAGACAAGTGAATTTAAGTTATGTTCACTTTTTTTGATAGAATTTAAATGATAACTTTTCTAACAATTCTACTTGGCTGAGTGGTTTAGCTTTGCCAGTAAGAAAATTATTTTTGTTTTTAAATTAACCAGTACAACGATTTAAAAGAAAATCCCACTATCTTAATTTCCTTGGAGATCATAAATTTCCGTTTTTATGGGAATTACTGTTACAGCCTTATATAAACATTTTATTTAAAGAGGACTTGGTTTTCTCCTTGTTGTTTTTTTTTCGTAGCTTGCTAAGCCTTCGTTTTGTGCTATATACAGATATGGCGTTGGTAAACTTCTTCGCCCGCCATATATTTAACACGTTATAATTTATACAGAGTCAAACGTGCAGGTTATAAGAAACTAACAACCGATCATCAAGGGAAAATTATTGTCTTAATGCGTTACCAAATTCTCACAGCAAGTAATATAAAATATTATTAAAACTGGCATGGAGAATTTGCATGTTAATGTTAAAGCTTGAAGGCCAATGGTGATCGCTTTGATATTGTGATAGATTGGTATAGAAATCTTGGAGATGCTATGTCCAATTAAATCTTGAGGGATAGAAAACTAGCTCAACCAATCATAATCAAAAACCAAATCACGTGGGCGATTCTCCTGCAGTCGGCAGAATCTGATTGGTTCTTTATTATGGCGTCTGATTGGTTCTGTGAGAATTCTTAAATTTACAGCAAGATTTGCTCGAAGTCAATCGTAAGTCGATTTTAGAGTAAGTCTTACCATTGAAGTGGTAATGTAAAGCAGAGCGGACCTCTGGCAGGGTAAAAAAAGTAATTGAATATTGTATGGCAGATGGACACTCACTTTTGTAATGAATTGTTTTTATAGAGGGATATTGTACAATAAAGTATTTGAACATGCAGAGAGCATGACACTTATTTTGAGTTTCTGTGGCTTAACTGTGTAGTCCGTATGTCGTGACCTGAACAAGCGTTGCGTGACTCCCAAATAACACAAAGATTTTGTTTTCAGGGATGGTCGGGAAACGGTGAAATCCCCGATCATCTGGGATTTTGCCCACATATGAAAACCAGCCTTAATTTTACGACTGTGGTGTGTCGTTTATTATTCGAGTCAATATACTGAATGTCGCTTGATTCAACACGTGACCTCGCCACTAAAAGGCGGAAAGACAAGATGGGCGTGACACTTTTGTCAAACATCTCAAATTTTGCCGTATATCGGCAAAATCTGGGATCAGAGTCGCCTTGATCGGTAATGACAGACGCCATTTTTAGTTGTGAGGGGCGGTGAGAGACTGGAGCTAAGCAATTAAAAGATTGGTAACGAGTTTAAACTATCGCCGACGTCCCCGACACTAGGAATCTTGAATGATCGCCGACGATTGCAGAAATCTGGGATGCGTCGGGGAAACAGAAACGCTCCCGATTCTCCGGATTTGTTCCCGACCATCCCAGACGATCGGGGATATTTCTGATTTTGAGTTCGGCAAAATTTTAGTCGGCAAAATCTGGGACGGTCGGGGAACAGTAAAATTTCCGATCGTCTGGGATTTTCCCGACATATGAAAACCAGGCTTTAGCTTCCATGGCAATCTTGACCTCGTAACATTTGAACAAATTCGTCTGGAGATACTCATTACCTATATCTAACGTTGCATTCCAAAACCTGTGAAGCAATGCCTTAATGCCAGACATCCCCCATTCCAGAAGTTTATAAGCTAGAAGTCTACATCCCTGGTAATAGTCCTTGAGATACCGGTATGTCTTTCCCGAGTAGGCCATTTTTAGAACGACTTATTCCTCGAACAAGTAGCCAATCATGTTGAAGCATTTGCCGTGCAATCTCATTATTACGCGTGCACGCCTTGTGTCGGTCTTTTTCTCACCCGCAATGTTTCTACTCGCGAAAGACAGCACCCGCCCAAATACCAAATGTAGCCTTCTATCTTATGAACGTGTGCCCATTTCTCATTTCTGATGTTGCCACGGCGAACATGTTTTGACATGAAGACTGATCCGAATGTCTAATTTTAAGATATAATTCGTATTAGTACGTTCTAGCATCCCGTTTCGGTTTTGGAATAATGCTGTATCACCTTATGGTATTTTTGACGTCATATATGAATAGTGACATCCAAGATGGCGGACTTATTGACATTATATGACGTAAAGTTAAGACACAACCTACGGGTAAGCATCTTGAAAGACCATTTCCGAGATACCTTTTGCCTCTGAGTCAAAACGAGTCTTCGTTGGAAATCATTCATATGAAAATGAATTTCACCTGCACGTCTATTCTCGTGCTAATCAAACTCGTTTTTATTTGAATGGTTTCGCACGAGGAATCCAACCTCGTTCACAGGGCTTTTGCCTTCTTCATGGGGGCACGAAGAAGGGAAAAGCCAAGGGGGGGAGGTGTGATTTGCATGTTGCTCTGTTGGCTCTGTAAGGCGCTTGGCGACACTTCCTGTGAATCCAAAAACAAGACACTTGGGCGAGAATACCTGTGCAGATTTCTAGAGGTAGTTTTGACTTCTTCTATGGCTTTCATGTCGTTTCGTTCCTCTGTCAGCGCCAAACATCGGAAACGGAAACAAACCATGCCAAGAATATATACGTTGGATACGCTAGGCAAAGCGCTCGATTTGGCTGTATTTACGACTTCTCAGTCTTAAATTTATACCAGACGTTCATACTTAGGTACAGACCTGTTCAACTTCATTTGTTTGCATTAATTAACCAGGAAAAGTTGTTCAGGTACGGGCTCCTCCGATTGGGAGTCACGCTCATATTAGGTCAGATCACATGGCCGAAAAAAAGAAAAACCAAAACTCAAACACCTTGCATTCAAACTCCCATTATAATAACAACCATAATAATAATAATAATAATAATAATAAATACACCTTATTCGATGGTTTAACATATAATACGCGCGGATATTTTGCGAGTTGCGTAGTATTTTTTCGAGCCCCGAAAGGGTGAGGAAAAATACGAGCAATGAGCAAAATGTCAGCTCGTATTATTTGTTAAACCATCGAATAAGTGATTTATTTTCCACTAATGAAATAAAGTTTGGTTCGGCCATTTTGTCACTCCTCTTTCAGTCCGTATTTTTGCCCTGTTCTACAGTGTAATAACGTGGCATATTTTGCGCGTTCTTTTGCCCTTTTATGGTAAAATGGCGTAATAGTGGAATAATAATAGTAAATATTTAAGATATTTTTCAGAAGATATTTGTCTTGACTATCTGTAGATGACGTCACAACCATGGTTCGAAACTAAAAAGGACCCATTAGCTTCATCATTTTCAAAGAAAGGATCGAAAGCTTAATCAGCCAACAAATAAATTGCAAAGAGGAGATTTATAACGTCAGACAGCACAGGGTATAGCAACAGTAACGAAGAAAACCTTCATAACGTGCAAATAAAAACTGAACAGTTTCTTCACAAGAAAGAAAATGGTAAGGAAAGTTCCTTTCATAATTTTTGTGTTGCCCAGTTTTATTGCTCTGCTTTATTTCATTTTGCAATAGTTATTGCTTATCTTACAACGCACGGCCATGCATGCAAGAATTATATATGAATGTTAAATTGAACATTTTCGACCGTTACTGGGCTCTCAGCTATCAACAGTAAAATCAGTCAGTAAGAGACTACCACTCTGGAACCTCTATTTTCATTCGCCCGCTGTAAACACTACCTTTATTGTTATTCAGGGCTAGGGGCATTGTTTTGACCTGTTATCTATTGTTTGAAGAACCAATGAGGTAACTCGTTCCGAGAGGTAGTGGGCGACCCAAATCAGTGGCTGTGCTCGGCTGCGAAACAAGACTAGATCTTGCTTTAGAATACCTAAAATTTGAATAACCACTATAAATTTGTTTCTTTTTTGGATAGTTGGAAAATGGAATGATAAAGGGCTTATTTGCATTTCCTACTATTCAGCAACCTATGTGGCAGGCGTTCAGTGGGGAAGAAGAGTGAAAAACGAGACGCGGGAATCTACATGCTTCAAAATACACAAATTGGCTCGACTTTGGCTTCAAAATACAATTTCAATTTAATCAATAAGTGCCAATAAAATCTACGAGATCTCATACGTAAATGTAGTAAATATCCCATTATTCCTCTAACTTTATATGTTTTATTTATTTTTGTTTCCAGGCTTTTCGTTTCGGATCCCTTTTCCTTCTGATGTTCGTAGCTTCCGCCATACTGGAAGTTTCAGTCGTTGAAGGTATGAATATGCATTTTTATGAATTCTGCATCACAACTCCTAAAACTGCACTTTTTTTCATTGGTTACAGTTTACACTTTGAGGGATAGTTCGTTACGCTACTTAGATTTAATATTACGAATTGATTTGATGAAATTTTCTGCTGTGTCTTAAGTCTGCATATATTCTTTCGCTAGCGTATTTTTTCGATTTGGAGGGGGCTCCCTTAATATATATGGCACTGACGGAGATGTTCGTAGAGCCTTTTGGGGGAGAGGGGTTGAAAATCGTGTTCAAGTAACACATCAAATTGCGTCATTGTAGTTATCGCGGTAAAATGAAAAGAAATACATTATGATTTTTCATTCATCGACGATACCTGAAATGACCGTGAAAGAAAAATCTTACCGTTTTTGCATAGACCCAATTAAGCGAACAAAGAATCAAAATAGATCATGCAATAGTTTGGGTTTAATCCCACAGGAATCCACGCATAGTTGCATTTCGAGAGTTTCGAACTGTTGACGAATTCGTCTCAGCAAATATACAAGTGTATCGAAATGAACAAATCACAGAAACTTGATTTTTTGATAATTTTGTACTACAATACTTTACTCAATGTGTTTTTCGCGGTCTCGAACAATTCTAAACGAATATTTGCTCTTGTATATGATTATGATATAATTCGCCTAAATCGAGCCTAAAGGTGCTTTTAATTTAGAGGAAGCATTGACTTGGAAAGGATAGAAAACGGTACCAGGTTCGAACTAAGTAGTGCTTTATCGAGTTCGAAACTGAGAATTTCACTTTAATTTCTTGATATGGTTTCGAAATTCTAACTCGGGACGGATGTTATAGTTTTTATTGTCACCAAAAGCTAGATGGCATAAGTTGAAAGAAATAGCCGAATTATTCTCGTCCCCAGAGGCCGCGATCCTTCTGGTCTGCGCCAGGAATCGAGACCTCTGGCCGCCTCCAAAACCGGAAGTCCGCGATTCACTCACCCGTCAAATATGACAAATCTGATTGGCTGAAAAACACAGCACGAGCTACTCTGCGAATGCTCAGAAATTGGGAGCGCACCAGAAGGATCGCGGCCTCTAGGGACGAGAATGGATTGGCTGAAAATACAGAACGAGTACTCTCCGCATGCTCAGAAATTGGGACTGGCCAGAGGCAATCTCGTTTCCAGAGTCCACGTTCCCTCGTTTCCCGTTCCACCGGACAAGGGTAACGCGTGCTCTGGGAGCGAGATTGGGCCAGAGGTCTCATCTCATCTTATCTTATCTTCACAAGAGAAAATTTTCTCTTGATCTTCGTCATCATCGTCGTCATCATCATTAAAAGATCCCCAACGTGCATCTACTGACTACTGTTAACAAACCTGTACTGCGTGTGACGGTTGTGATCAAAAAGCGGAAAAAGAAAACCAACTGTTGCTCAGTATGGCTGTACGGTTTGTTTTAATTTGTGGTATTGAAAAGAAGAATTTGCCCGAAATTGAAAAAAGTTGCCCAAAACTTGCCGAGCATTTTGTGGACAGCCTTGGAAGGAATAGCTAGTTTCTTTGACCACCGTTGCGGTATGATAATCGATGTTGCGTGATTGTGTTCTAGGTGACTGCTTTGACACTTGGAGCAGATGTTCTAGATGGAGCAGTTGGGGGACTGGGACACTCTGGAAGAGCTGTAACAACAGGTATGTAGCTCTGTTTCTCATTTACTAGCACGAATAAGAGAATACCTACGTACAAACGAGTCGATGTCGGCGTTTAACTCCCGTTAGAAAAGCATACGACCAAACCCCTCCAACACCCCCCCCCCCTTCCCCGCCCCCACTAGTGTCCCCCTGTCTAGATAGGATAACTTAACGAATGTTTTTATGTACTCTAATTTCGCAGGTGTGTTGACCTGGGCAAAAGGGGTGGCAGATGTCAGTACTGCCCTAGTACGTGTTTGTGGACCAAGAAAGCTTGGCAGTGCAGGTGTTATGGAACGCCAAACTGTTGATTTGGTCTCACCTAATCTGAGAGGAACTTTCTGCAAACAGCAGACTTGTATTATAGCTAAACGATGCTTATAGATTAAGGATCTTAAAATACAGTTTTTTTAAACATTGGTATAGTCTCAACCTCGTTCCCAGGGCTTTTCCCTTCTTCGTGGGGGCGGTCGGGAAAAGGCCCTGGCATCGGCTGGTCACGTGTTGGTCTTAAATACTCATTACAATACTAATGTATGAATTCCTGTGGTTAATTCTGCATTTTTATTGGTTGATGTAATTGCCTCAAAAGTTACATTAGCATTTTGATTTGTAATGAAATATTCCCGAGATTGTCGCGTTATTCTAGTATAACCCTGTAAATCACTCGTTAAAGGTCAAACAGCAAGTAATTAAGTGATTTAGCGTATGTATGGAGCAAGGTCCATGCTCGCAGTTCAGTTTGCCAGCTTTGTGGCGGAGCTTACGAAAACCTAGTCTCCCTCGCAGCCGTTTTTAGTGTCGTCACGCAACGCTCCTCCCCACAAAATACCCATACCACCTTTCGGTCTTGTCGCGTGCACTTTGATGCTTTTTTTCCGACAACCTTTCTCGAAATAGCTGTTTATTTTGGCACACATTTAAACTTATTACTAAGGAAATTAAAATCACAACAATGCGAGATCTAAATTCGTTTTGACCCTGGTACATAAAAAATATTCGGTTAAAAGACACGATTTTCAATTTACTAAAGTGATAGTATCGATTGTTTGAGAAGCATTTATTTTATGCAGAAATTGTTAATTTTCTCACGAGCACAATATATATATACAGCTATTTTGAGAAAGGTTGTCGGGAAAAAAGCATCAAAGTACACGCGACAAGACCGAAAAGTGGCATGGGTATTCATTGGAATTTTGCATATTGGCCTAGTTTTGCATATTGGCCAAGTTTGTATTTGTGCACGTGGAAAATTTGTTTTTCCTCTCAGGGGCCTATATCTTTACTTTTACTGTCGCATCTCTTTGAGTGAGGAGAAGACCTGAAATTCGCGCTTATTTTGTTGTTATATCTCATTAGTATTCAACACGTGCAGTAGCTCAATACGTCTACCCATACTCCCTTTCGAAATTGGCTTGTGCAGTTTTGTGCTTTTTAATTTTCCGACAACGTTTCTCGAAATAGCTGTATATGGTGGTCGATTAAACACAGAGCGATCCTATACAACGAGGCTGAACTGTTCAGCCTGTCAATTCCTGCCAATTCCTGCCAATCACAAATTCCAACCAGACGATTTCATTGGTTGGGAAATGAAATCAAGTGGGTTTTGGCGTGGCGTGATCTAAACTTATCTCGTTTTCTAAACTAAAAATAGATTTAACCACGAAGCGATCCTATATAACGAGGCTGAACTGTTCAGGCTGTCAGCCCCTGACAATCACAAATTGCAATCAGACGATTATTATTATTAATAGGAGTACGGTAACTTTTCTGATAACTGAAGCAATTGTTTCAATTCTAACGAATGCAAGGCGTTTGAGTTTTGGATTTTCTTTCTTCCACGTGACCTAACCTAATATGGACGTGACTCCCAATACAGCGATTCAGGCTATTACCGGAAGTTGCATGAAAGCGAGGCCTGAGGGCTAAACACCGGCTCAAAGTTACAAAGTTTATATCAGCAAGAGGGACATTTCATGTCGGAATAAACCATCTCCTTCCTAAATTAGCCAGGAATCGTGATCTTTATAGTCTGCAAACTATAAATGACGCAATATGAGCTTTAATAGAACACAGATCAAATTCGAACTGCGTACAGTCACATTTGTTAGCTCTGACGGCTTCGAGAGGATTGATTTTGTTGTCAAGTTCTACTCGAATTATTCCTCGCTAAGGTGACTCGGTAGTCAGTATTACGGGCGCACTCGTCCATGACAAACTTTAGGCTTTGACACGATGACTGTGAAACTTTGGGAAAATGTTCACCTATCATTCGGTAATAATAATATGAAATTCGATTTAACTGAAGACAAATGTTTTAATTGATATTGGCGTTTAGCTGGACCCCACTTTTTAACAAAATAGCGCCCAGTAAAAAATTTTCCTGATAGTTGTTTTGCTAAATTTGTGGAATCAGCTTATATTGAGTTAATACATACCATAGCCAAGTTTCAGGAAAATCGTTGGAGCAGTAGTGCGGAAATATTGAGGTCATCTAAATTTAACTCTAACATGCTACTGAAAGTTTCTATAATTGACGCTCGAAGATGAACCCAAATTTCTGTAAAAAGCCTTTACAATGCTTGCTGAATCTCAGTGCCTAGCTGATTGTCGATCGTGCGAAACGTTAAAAAGTATCTGCTAGTTTTGAAAACATAATAAAAAGCTCGAAAACTTTCTCAAACCACCAAAGGTGTATTTCCTTCCCAGAATTTTTCGAATATTATACAGCCGTTTTTTGTGAAACTCCTTCTACGGGAATTTCAAGGTTCTGCAATATTTTTGCATCGATTTTTGCTACTGTGTCGTGCTGTGAAATGGAGAGTTGTGGTTGGGATAATAAGCTACTCCGCGACTGATCTCGAGTTAAAGGAGCTACGTCACGGACAACGCATCTTGAAAAAACTGGCAAGTTTTTTCAAGTTTGTTGATTGTGATCGGTTTTATCCTTCGTCAGTTGAAACCATCCTTGGTTATTTTCGCGTTGGTGTTTTTCTATGTTATTTTAAGGTTTCCTTCAATTTCAAAGTAATGACTAAAACACCGTGACATTGCTCCTTTAAGGGTGGTAAAGGGTAGTTTTTTTCTTTTCTTTTCTTTTTCCCCTTCAACGTGCTTTTTCTTTCTTTTCCCCTCAAGAAGCTAATAAGTTCTACCCATTATATTATTTTGCTCAATATTCATGCATTGCATGCATTATGCTATTAAACCCACGCTTGCCTGGAACTAATAGTCTTGAAATTTCCAGAACCTGTTATAATACTTTTCACTTCTAGTACATTATACATCAGGAAAAATCTCACACTGCTGGCTGACCTTATGGCTTAGAGCAACAGAGATAGTATTAAAACTCTTTTTTTGTTGAATACTTCACAACTGCTTTGAACTCAGTGGGCTAAAATTGAGAGTCTTTTTGAACAGAATAGACACATCAAGGTAAAACCACATTATTGTCTTCTTATTATAAACAATGCAAAGTTGCCATAGCTATAATTCAGGAACAAGACATCAAGATGTCCACAAATCTGGAAATGCTTTCAAAAATGAATGTCTTAAAAGGATGCCTCACTTTTATTACTTTAGTCCCTTTTAAAAAGAGAAAATTAAATAAAAAAAAATTCCTCCCTTCTGTCTTGGGACTTTCACCCCCCCCCCCCCCTCCCCCAGAGAACAAACAGACTGTATCACAGTGACAATTCCACAAACTTTATACCAAGGACAAGGTTACATAATCCATTATTTCTCCCAATGGAGACAATCATTCTAATCATTTAATTCCTTGAAGACTGGATGAAAATCCCCTTCTTTCAGCATCACTTAAATTACTAGGTTAAAAAGTGGTTTGGGTTTAAAATGTCTTCATTACCACATTCGTGTGTAAAAAGCTTAATGAAATCGTAGACGTGCGTTGTTCAATAATTTCTTTTTTGTTCCCACGGGGAGTTGGGGCAATATTTGCAGGCAGCACTGGTGTTTGAAGGGTAGCTACATTAATAGCACCTCGCTCGAGAAAAACTGTGTCCCTCGTGAGATCTTTGACAAATTGGTAAGACTTTTATTCATAGATTGGTTTTGCAACCCACTTTTTCTGAAACTTAGGGTAGGCATACTTGACTCGCTCCTCCCCTGACTCCAGTTGTTGTCGATAACTGCAAGCTGGGTGCGGCATCTCATCCTATTGTAGGAATAATGCTGGGCTTTCGGATGGTACTTCTTGGCCATGGTGCTAATTAACAAGCCTGTACTAGTCAGTTTGCAAACTCCCAAACTAGTCATTACTTTAATTGTAGAACATTCTTACCGATTCTGCATCGGTGAAGGTAAAGGCGATCTGTTGCAGTAGTGGAAACCTACGATCGCAGTTCCTAGCACCGCTCAATTTAAACACACCATCATTATTTTCAGTTATACCTGAAATTCCTTCGTGTCACACCGCCAAGCAGTAATTAAAATAATAAAAAACAGACACAATCAGATCAAAAAACGCAAGTATGTGACTTTATTTTGAACCGCCTTTCAGTATTAAAGCAGTTTAAATGCGTACAATTAAAAATAAATTTCCTTTATTTTTTTCTCAGTTCGTGAGCGGGCGGTATTCTACAAATCCTGCAATCTGATTGGTTCCGGGAGCGGGCGGTATTCTCCCATCCGGCCCGCTCACGGAGCGATTCCGCCCGGCTAGCTCGCTTTGTTTTCATTTCGCGGCGAGACGATTGAACCCATGAAAGTTTTGCTCTCCAAAATTAATGAAGTTGTTCACCAACCGTTGTAAATATGAAAGGAAAAGTAAGCAGTGGAATTAAAGGCCTTGAAGTTCTCCAAAAGGCGAGTATTGATTCTCTTTATTGACAAAATCAAGTTGTACCGAGTTTTATGGCCGTAGTTTGTCGATCGTTGTTTGTGCATTTATTATTTACACTGATTTTCACGCCATTGCGCTTACCTGCAAGTCGCCGGCTTACATACCCGATTGATTCTTTCAAAAGCTAACTTAGTAACGGAATTAAAGGCCTTGAAGTTCTCCAGTAGGTGGGTATTTTTTGTATTTATTTACAAAATCAAGTTATAGTTTGTCGATCGTTGTTTATGCATTCGCACTGGTTTTCACTCCGTAATGCGGTTTACTGCAAGTCGCTGGTTTACAGACTCGATTTATCCTTTTAAACGCTTTGCCTTTCTGCTACTTTTTCCCAAAACCGAATACTGCTTATCACCATTCAAGAAAATGAGATGTTTTGATTAAAAACAGTCAAATTAATTCTCGCAAAATTGTGCCGTGTGCAGACGACCAAACTACACAAACAAACTTCATTCAATTTCACTTTCGTGACTAGAGATTTTTTTATGCTCTCTTATGCTGCTGCATTGTGCTTCTTTTTTAATATTAAAGGTACTTTTCTCTTTTATTCTGATGACCTTTTCCGCGAGTACTGTTCAGTTTCGCGAATTTAATTTGTTTGGCGGAAAACAAATCATTCTTCACTTTAGCCGTAGCTTAGCGATCGATTCAACATGCACATTGGATGCGCGCGTATATTACAATTACATTTTGCAAGATAATCTTTTTTGATTTTTTTTTAACCAAGTAAGAAAAAAAAAAGTTATTTACCGGCTTTTAGTTAACAATTGGTTCATGCTTTAGCGTGCACTATCGAGTTATGGAGCACGCGGGAAGTTTGGAGAGCACGAAAGAAGCGTAAGAGTTGCCCGAGGCGATAGCCGAGGGCAACTCTAGCTTCTTGAGTGCTCTCCAAACTTCCCAAGTGCTCCATAACTCGATAGTGCACGCTAAAGCATGAACCAATTG
>OY855911.1:10573893-10623893 GCA_963693305.1 Meandrina meandrites | reverse complement strand
ACGATACGGTCCTAGAGCTGCCATCACCAAATTATAAACAAGCTTGGCAGCCGCACAAAAAAACAGCGGCCAGGCTGCTCAGTTTCATTTCAAAATGGCGGCTCGCGATGCCGAATTTTGAGCTTCTTTGAAGACGAATTTCATTAGGATAACATGCACTTCAGAACGTGAAACTTCGGTGTGAACTTTTTATTGTTGATAACAAAAAAAATACGATTTCTGGAGTGACCTTCTCCTTTAAAGAAAAGTTTAGAAGCTGAGGTTTTTTAGACCCAATAAACGTGCTACGAGGTTACTGTTTTGCTTCCTAAAAACCATTTGGTACATGATGGTCTCTTGAAAACTGATTTTCTTTTAGTTGTTGAAGTGCAACTGGATTGTTCATGCCAGGGTGTATTTAAAAACAAATATTTTGAATCTTGTCACCATAAGTTTATGTTACTGGAATAACAAACACAAAATAAACGGGGAAGTTAATGCATCAGTCAATTGAAACCCCGCCCCCCGACCCCCGGGACTTAGCGGGGAATTTAACACTTACCAAGTGTTAAAAAACGGCTTATTTCCCCGCCCCCGGGGCCAAGACGTCTGTTAAAAGCCCCGCATAGCGGGGCCATCCGAACCAAATGGAGAAATACAGTCGACTGAATGAATGGATGAACGAATGAATGACAAACGTTATCATTAAAAAACATCAGTAAAAAATGATAAACATATCTAATATCTAATATATACTGTTTTACGTGTTTGCCGTGCTCCCGATAACTCCAACCTTCAAGGGAAAATGAAAACCGTTCGAGTTATCGGGAGTTGAGACTGAGCAATCAAAAATAACGAGAAACTGGTGTTTTACGTTTTACTATTCATACAGTCTGTATTTTCAGTTAATAAAATGTGATTATAGTATAAAGAGGTCGAGTGAAAATGGATTTTTTTTTCAAATTAGCCGTTTATATTGCAAAGTAACGTAACGTGAAACAAAGCAGAGCAGCAGAATAAAGAATCGTTATCAACCTCCACAAACAAACTGAACGTCTGCAACACGTCAACAGCGTGGCACAGTCCCAGGGGCACAGTTCATATTTTGAGTGGCGCTTCGGAGGCCGGTTTGACTAGTGACTCGTTTTTATTTCAAGATAAAATCAATGTTTTGGACTACAGTACACTGCTTGTTTTGACTTGGCACGTATTGACAAACATGGTTCGAGTTATCGAGGGTAAAATTATATAGAAAATGACCTGAAGGCAAACGAAAATTGGTTCGAGTTAGCGGGAGGTTCGAGTTGCCGAGGGTAAAATTACAGAAAATGTATGACGGAAATCCAGGGGAAATCGATTTTCGTTCGAGTTAGCGCGAGGTTCGAGTTAGCGAGGGTTCGAGTTATCGGAAGTCGACTGTAACTTAAATCAATATCGTTGGTCTATTTGAAATTCACCTGTTTTCGGTTCTATCATTAAAAGCCCCAGCCTCTTAAGCTGCAATTTCCATGTGCAGCGAAAGCTGGCCTTCAATATGCCGATTTTACTTTTATTAGATGCAGAAGTCCACCTTTATTTTTGATGTTAAAGTTCTGTTAAATCACCGCTCCACGGCCCCGGTCTACTGACAATTTGTTAAATCCACCGCCCATCGGGGCCAACGCGCCGTTAAAAGTGCGTTAAATCCCGGCTTTGGACGCGTTAAATCCCCGCCAAGTCCCGGGGGTCGGGGGGCCGGGGTTTCAATTGACTGATGCATAATTACAATGCGACTACTCAAACTGAGCCATTTGGAAGAAAACTGTTGTTAAATTGAGAGCAATGCATGGCGATCTATTGCGTAAACAGATCAGACGTTGAAGCAACCAAAGTAAACAGGCTAGATCATGCAGTTCTACAACGAAGTGATAGCAAATAAAGATCTGTTTTGTGTTAACACTATACTGTGTACACTATACAGATCCCATCCTTGGCGGCGACTTATCATAGTTATTATTAATTTCAGCACGAAAGCTCATTTTGTGAAGACCAAACCGAAACCGTCCGTTGAAAAGCGCTCAAAATTTGGGATTGAAATTAACCAATCAAAAATTGAGTAAGCTTTCTGTGTGGCCCGCAACACGGCTGTGTTTCATATTTTGTTTAAGAGCTGTTTTTGCGTTGTTTAATGTAATTGGTCCATTCACAAAAATGGTTACCGGTAACCTTGGATATTTTTGTTCCTAGTGGTTCGGTTCAAGAAGTCACACTGTAACATCTTTGCCAAACTTTGACATTGCTATAAATGGTTTTGGAAAGTTTCCTTCAGTAAAGCAACCAAATTTATTGTTCTTGTAATTTTCGTTCCAGGTCTCGCTCAGCGTCCCCTCCATACACATACACCAGACGTTCTCGATCCAAGTCTCCGCCGCCGCCTCCCCGCCGTCGTTCCCGTTCCCCTCCCCGCCGGGATAGATCACGCTCACCACCACGCCGGGACAGATCGCCACGTGACCGCGACAGACGAGGTCGTCACTGAGAGTGGATCCCTAGAATCACTGTTATTATTATTTCGTGCTGTAAAAGATATAACAACTCTACTTTTGGTTCACTGACCAGCTGTTTGCATTGTTTCACAGATGAAAGAAAATTCACAAATCCTTACAGTCTCCCTCAAACAATTCTTAAGTCTTTATGTCCAAAAAGTAAAGCTGAGCTGTCAGTTAATCACATGTTGCTTAGTAACCGCTGACAAAAACCGCGGGTTTGTTTATTTCTCGGAGATGTTATTTTGGCCTAGTACTTATTCTCCTGACTGTTTTAGTCCAGGCGTCAGATGTTAGACAGCTTACTGTCGTTGAAATTAGGATTAAAAATTAGTTGTTACTGCTAACTTGGAGGTACAGTTGCCAGGTAATAAATATTTCTCAGTTGACGTTAATGCCAACAAACTGTTGATCAGCCAGCAAGCAGAGTCTGCAGCAGTTGTTTGTACAAGTCAAATATTTATTACCAAGTCACTTCCTACGTAAGGCATTTACTTTCCTGTCAACTCCTTTTAGATATAAGATTTTTATTACTCAAGCAACCATGAGGGGGATTTCCTGCCAATTCGTGCAAATTGTAAGAAATGTTAGCAGAAATACGTGTTGAACTCAAAAGGTTAACTGGCGTTGTACTTGTGGTCTCCTTGTGGTGAAACTGTTTAAGTTCTATGTAAAGCACTGAGGACGCTTTCCATTTATATGTATTTGGAAAATGAAACTTGCGTCTAGCCCTTTGTATTTGCTGTTGCATTTCCTCTCAGTCTCGATTTTGGACTGTATAGCGTTTTCAACTGACACTGTCGAAAACTTCTTGATGAAATAAACTTGTACAACAAGCTCAGGTCTAATAAGCATTCAAAGCAATTGTGTTGTTTGTTTTCAACTACTCAGGTGCAACTAGCTTTTTACGTGCGTTTTCACGTCGCCCCAAGTGGCTGCCTCGTCCCCAGGCATCGGTAAGTTGAAGCGGTAATGCGGGAAAACAGGGAGTGCGGCGGGTCAACAGTTCCACAACATCAGGGCACCCTGACAACACAAAACGAACCGCGCACTATCAAAGCGCATCACGCACGAGGAAGGCGTGACGCCTGGAGACGAGGCAGCACAAGTGGCATGTTTTCTCGCGCTTGGCACAAGTGGCACGTGCCCGCGTTTAGCACTAGATATATAACAAAAGAAAGGGTGTCTTTTCGAAAAGTTGTTCTTTATTTATTGCGAATCGATACAACGATGCTCTTGCTACAAAAATTAAGCTGGATTCCTTGCGCATTTACGAGCTAACGGAAACTTTAACGGTTTAAAATTTAAAACTGAATTAAGTCTATTGTTTGCAAGGTTCCAGTCAGATGAAGTGAATCCAAATCAACATCTTGGAGTTCCATAACACCTGCATTGCCAAGCCTTTCTGGAAAGCCAACACCTACTAGGGCATCTCTGACATCTGCCACCACGTTTGCCCAGTTGTTTACACCTTGGAAATTAGAGTACATCAAAACTTACGTTAATTAACCTGTCCAGACAAGGGTAGATAGGTGGGGGGGGGGGGGGGGGAGGGGGGGAGGGGGGGGGGGAGGGCAAGCCATCCTATCACTCGTCGTAAACTTTTCTAACGGGAGCTATAGGCCGACACCGGCTCGTTTGTACGTAGCTACATTATCTTATTCAGGCCAGTAAACGAAAAACATAGCTACAAACCTGTCATTACAGCTCTTCCACAGTCTCCCAGTCCCCCAGTAGCTCCATCTAGAACATCTGCTCCAAGTTTCATAGCAGTTACCTAAAACACAATCACGCGTTTAGTCATCATCCTACCATAACTGGGGTCTAAACTAAGGAACTAGCTATTCCTTCTGGCAATACCCCCTAAGGCTGTCCACAAGAGGCTTGGCAACTTTTGGGCAACTTTTCCAATTTCGGCAATTTTTCCTTTCAATACCACACATTAAAACAAACCGAACAGCCATACTAAGCAATAGCTGCTTTTTTTTTCTCTTTTTGGTCACAACCGTCACATGCATACAGGTTTGGTAACAGTACTCAGGAGGTGGTCAGCATTGGTGGACTTAGGGGAAGGGCTGATCATAGATCATATGCAGACTTCCTTAGACACAGCAGAAAATTTCGCCAAATCATCGTAACAATATTAAATCTAAGTAGCGGAACGGACCATCCCTCAAAAAAGTAAATTGTAGCCAATGAGAAACAATGTTATTTTAAGAGTTGTGATTCAGAACAAGTCGTATACGATATTCAATTCATAACAATGCATATTCATACCTTCAACGACTGAAACTTCCAGTATGGCGCAAGCTACAAACATCAGAAGAAAAAGGGATCCGAAACGAAAAGCCTGGAAACAAAAACAAATAAAGCATTTAATACTCGAATAAGTACTACATTTACGGATGAGATCTCGTAGATTTTATTGGTATTCATCAATTCAATTGAAATTGTATTTTGAATCCAAAGTCAAACCAATTTGTGTATTTTGAAGCCAAAGTCGATTCACGCTTCACGTTTCACCCTCCCCCTCTCCTTTGAACGCCTGTCATGCAGCCTGCTGGATAGTAGGACATGCAAATAAGTCCTTTATCATTCCATTTCCTAACTCTCCAAAAAAGAAACAAATTTATAGTGGTTATTCAAATTTTAGATATTCTAAAGCAGCCAAACATAGCCATTTAGCGCGGAACCCCATAGCCATAAAATGCGAGAATCATATGTGCACAGAAATAGGAAAATCATGCATTTGATTTTTCATGGTCATTAAGGTTAGCGGCATGGCTCGCGGGGCGGGCGATCTTCGAAGTCGCGCAACTCCAGAAATAGGTCGAACTAGGCATCTAATACATCAACATGTTAGATATTGGACGTCCATGTTTCGTTGAGATTTACTTGTGGTAGAAATTTGTAAGACAAGACAGATTCTTTCATGTTGAAAATTGACATTTCATTTCGACTGAACGAAGCGATTGTATGAAAAGGCGGCAAAATCGTTGGCACTTTGTTCACTTTTTAAGCTGAATGAAAGACGCGAAGAAAATTTCTCTATTTACTCGTCTACAGCGTGCAATCTTATGGCAAATGACTTAGGAACACCTCTTAACGGACAGATCCGAAATAATTGCTGACCTGAACATATAAGGAAAAAGAGATCGATCTTTGCTGATAAATTCAAATAATGTATATTCGGTGGTGTTGAAGCAAGCTTACAACGAAACTGGCGTGTTCGTTTGCGATGTTATTGTACTTGTTTCAAAGCTTTTTCTCCAAATATGAGGTAACAAACGCAAATATATTGTTAGAATCTGTTTATACTTCATTTATGAACGAGTTCGAAATTGTGTCGGTTCTCAGATATTCCCATAAATTGTAAATGCCATTAATGCTGCTTTTAAACCTCTTAGACGAGAAAAATCCCGCAAACAAGTCCAAGCCAAAACTAGTAAAACTACTTAGCGATACTGCACACCAAAATATTTTTAAGCCATTTATTATCCAACTGCTCTATTCTACTCGCTTGTACTTTTATTTTTATTTTTGAGGGTGTTGAAATCTCGTATGCGTGATGTTAGATCGTAAACGAATATTTACGTTCATTGGTTTCGTTGCGAGTTACCTGACGTGTGCGAGTGCATGAGTTCAGACTTTTTCTACAGCACATTTGCTTACCAGACGAAAGAAATTCATTCAGTTCTCTCAGTACACAAAATTCTCTAAGGTATTTAGCAATTTGTACGATAAAAAAGAAAAACGGTTCAAATCTTCATTGTGGGCTTATTAGATAGCGTGCACCACTTCCTAAATCAAAAACTGCCACAACTCTTACACAAAAAACTGCTTTAAAATGGCTTACATAACCGGCTCCAAACGAATTTGCCAAGTTTGTTTTGCCGCCGTGATTTTCTTTGTTGTGGCATGAGTTCATTTTGTTTAGCCGCGAGTTGACCTTGTTTTGCCGTATTTTTTCCGTTGAGTTGATCTTTTTGCCTTGACTGATTGAAGTGAATCAAAACAAGTTTCTTTTCCTTCATCAAAGTCCTTTTTACATTAAATTACTCTTATACGGGTGTATCAGCGTACAGTAAAAGTTCTAAAACATTTGTGTGAATGAGGAACCCAATAATTGCAGCGATATCAATTTTAATTTCACAACCATTTACAGGCCAGGAAAGTCAGACGGGTTAACCACGAAATATATTGCCGTCTCCTTCATCAAAAAACCATGAGAGGTTAACGATATCATTTTATATTGCCTGAGTTTATTTTGTTGTGCCTCGAAATTTTCATTTTCATGTGAGCAAATTTCTTGTGCCGTAAGATATTCAGTTTAACCGTGAGCGATTAAAATTAATCTTGTACCTATACGGACCAAAGTATATGCAAGCTTTGAAATAGTGTGTGGCTACTTATTTGGAAATACTGTAAATTCGGGCAAGAATTAATAAAAGGGAACTCCGCTTTCAGGCTTGCCTAAATCTCGACATAACTGTTCAGAACTGAGAGCCCGGTTACGCTATTCTTGCACGTATGGCCGTGAGTTGCAAGATAAGGAATAACAAATGTAAAATGAAATAAAGTAGAGAAATGAAATTGGGCAGCGCAATTACAAAAGGAACTGTTCCTACCATTTTTTCCTCGTTGAGAAACTGTTCAGTTCCTATTTGCACGTTACGATGGTTAGCTTCCCTACTATTGGTATGTCCTGTACTATCTGACGTTACAAATCTCCCCTTTGCTTTATATGGTGGTCGATTAAACACAGAGCGATCTTATATAACGAGGCGTGATCCAAAATTATCTCGTTTTCTAAACTAAAAATAGATTTAACCACGAAGCGACACTATATAACGAGGCTGAACTGTTTAGGCTGTCAGCCCCTGCCAATCACAAATTGCATTGAGACGATTTCATTGGTTGGGAAATAAAATCACGTGGTTCTTGGCGTGATCAAAAATTATCTCGTTTTCTAAGCTAAAAATAGATTTAACAACGAAGCGATCCTATATAACGAAGCTGCACTGTTTAGGCTGTCAGCCCCTGCCAATCACAAATTGCAATCAGACGATTATTATTATTAATAGGAGTAGTAACTTTTCTGATAACTGAAGCAATTGTTTCAATTCTAGCGAATGCAAGGCGTTTGAGTTTTGGATTTTCTTTCTTCCACGTGACCTAACCTAATATGGACGTGACTCCCAATACAGCGATTCAGGCTATTACCGGAAGTTGCATGAAAGCGAGGCCTGAGGGCTAAACACCGGCTCAAAGTTACAAAGTTTATATCAGCAAGAGGGACATTTCGTGTCGGAATAAATCATCTCCTTCCTAAATTAGCCAGGAATCGTGATCTTTATAGTCTGCAAACTATAAATGACGCAATATGAGGTTTAATGGCACACAGATCAAATTCGAACGGCGTACAGTAAGATTTGTTAGCTCTGACGGCTCCGAGCGGATTGATTTTGTTGTCAAGTTCTACTCGAATTATTCCTCGCTAGCTAGGTAAACAGACAATTAAGGTGACTCGGTAGTCAGTATTACGGGCGCACTCGTCCATGACAAACTTTTCTTTATCACTTTTTACGCTTTGACACGATGACTGTGAAACTTTGGGAAAATGTTCACCTATCATTCGGTAATAATAATATGAAATTCGATTTAACTGAAGACAAATATTTTTATTGATATTTGCGTTTAACTGGACCCCACTTTTTTAACAAAATAGCGCCCAGTAAAAAATTTTCCTGATAGTTGTTTTGCTAAATTTGTGGAATCAGCTTATATTGAGTTAATACATACCATAGCCAAGTTTCAGGAAAATCGTTGGAGCAGTAGTGCGGAAATATTGAGGTCATCTAAATTTAACTCTTAACATGCTACTGAAAGTTTCTATAATTGACGCTCGAAGATGAACCCAAATTTCTATAAAAAGCCCTTATAATGCTTGCTGAATCTCAGTGCCTAGCTGATTGTCGATCGTGCGAAACGTTAAAAAGTATCCGCTTCGAAAACTTTCTCAAACCACCAAAGGTGTGTTTTCCAGAATTTTTCGAATATTATACAGCCGTTTTGTGTGAAACTCCATCTACGGGAATTTCAAGGTTCTGCAATATTTTTTGCATCGATTTTTGCTACTGTGCCGTGCTGTGAAATGGAGAGTTGTGGTTGGGATAATAAGCTACTCCGCGACTGATCTCGAGTTAATGGTGGTAAAGGGTATTTTTTTCTTTTCTTTTCTTTTTTCCCCTTCAACGTGCTTTTTCTTTCTTTTCCCCTCAAGAAGCTAATAAGTGCTACCCATTATATTATTTTGCTCAATATTCATGCATTGCATGCATTATTCTATTAAACCCACGCTTGCCTGGAGCCCCCTTTCATTTCGCAAACAACGACACCAGATGCTTCTTGGTAATGTTTTTGAAGCAACTCAATTAATTACCTGAACATATAAGGAAAAAGAGATCGATCTTTGCTGATAATTCAAATAATGTATATTCGGTGGTGCTGAAGCAAGCTTACAACGAAGCTGGCGTGTTCGTTTGCGATGTTATTGCACTTGTTTCAAAGCTTTTTCTCCAAATATAAGGTAACAAACGCAAATGTATTGTTAGAATCTGTTTATACTTCATTTATGAACGAGTTCGAAATTGTGTCGGTTCTCAGATATTCCCATAAATTGTAAATGCCATTAATGCTACTTTTAAACCTCTTGGACTACAAAAATCCCGCAAACAAGTCCAAGCCAAAACTAGTAAAACTACTTAGCGATACTGCACACCAAAATATTTTTAAGTCATTTATTATCCAACTGCTCTATTTTACTCGCTTGTACTTTTATTTTTTATTTTTGAGGGTGTTGAAATCTCGTATGCGTGAAGTTAGATCGTAAACGAATATTTACGTTCATTGGTTTCGTTGCGAGTTACCTGACGTATGCGAGTGCATACCAGACGAAAGAAACTCATTCATAGCTTTTTATTTAGGCACACATTTAAACTTATTACTTAGGAAATTAAAATCGCAACAATGCGAGATCTAAATTCGGTATTTGGTTAAAAGACACGATTTTCAATTTACTAAAGTGATAGTATCGATAGTTTGAGAAGCATTTATTTTATGCGGAAATTGTTAATCTTCTCACGAGCACAATATATATATATATATACAACTATTTTGAGAAAGGCTGTCGGAAGAAAGCATCAAAGTACACGCGACAAGACAAGACAAGTGGCATGGGTATTCATTGGAATTTTGCATATTGGCCTAGTTTTGCATATTGGCCAAGTTTGTATTTTTGCACGTGGAAAATTTGTTTTTCCTCTCAGGAGCCTATATCTTTAGCTTTACTTTTACTGTCGCATCTCTTTGGGTGAGGAGAATCCTTCTAAACTTCAGAGGGGCTAAACGTACCTTGTTTCTACATGTCTGAAAAGAAAGACCTGAAACTCACGCTTATTTTGTTGTTATATCTCATTAGTATTCAACACGTGCAGTAGCTCAATACGTCTACCCATACTACCTTTCGAAATTGGCTTGTGCATTTTTGTGCTTTTTTCCGACAACGTTTCTTGAAATAGCTATATACATTATTTGAATTATCAGCAACGATCAATCTCTTTTTCCTTATATGTTCAGGTAATTATTTGAGTTGCTTCAAAAACATTACCAAGAAGCATCTGGTGTCGTTGTTTGCGAAATGAAAGCGGGCTCCAGGCAAGCGTGGGTTTAATAGAATAATGCATGCCATGCATGAATATTGAGCAAAATAATATAACGGGTAGCACTTATTAGCTTCTTGAGGGGAAAATAAAGAAAAAGTACGTTGCAGGGGAAACTTTGAAATTGAAGGAAATTGAAAGAAACCTTAAAATAACATAGAAAAACACCAACGGAAAATAAAAACGCGAAAATAACCAAGGATGGTTTCAACTGACGAAGGTTAAGACCGATCACAATCAACAAACTTGAAAAAACTTGCCAATGTTTTCAAGATGCGTTGTCCGTGACGTAGCTCCTTTAACTCGAGATCAGTCGCGGAGTAGCTTATTATCCCAACCACAACTCTCCATTTCACAGCACGGCACAGTAGCAAAAATCGATGCTAAAATATTGCAGAACCTTGAAATTCCCGTAGAAGGAGTTTCACACAAAACGGCTGTATAATATTCGAAAAATTCTGGGAAACACACCTTTAGTGATTTGAGAAAGTTTTCGAGCTTTTTATTATGTTTTGAAAACCAGCGGATACTTTTTAACGTTTCGCACGATCGATAATCAGCTAGGCACTGTGATTCAGCAAGCATTGTAGAGGCTTTTTATAGAAATTTGGGTTCGTGGCTTTTTTCATCTTCGAGCGTCAATTATAGAAACTTTCAGTAGCATGATAGAGTTAAATTTAGATGACCTTAACATTTCCGCTCTTCTGCTCCAACGATTTTCCTGAAACTTGGCTATGGTATGTATTAACTCAATATAAGCTGATTCCACAAATTTAGCAAAACAACTATCAGGAAAATTTTTTACTGGACGCTATTTTGTTAAAAAAGTGGGGTCCAGTTAAACGCCAATATCAATAAAAATATTTGTCTTCAGTTAAATCGAATTTCATATTATTATTACCGAATGATAGGTGAACATTTTCCCAAAGTTTCACAGTCATCGTGTCAAAGCCTAAAAAGTGATAAAGCAAAGTTTGTCATGGACGAGTGCGCCCGTAATACTGACTACCGAGTCACCTTAATTGTCTGTTTACCTAGCTAGCGAGGAATAATTCGAGTAGAACTTGACAACAAAATCAATCCGCTCGCAGCCGTCAGAGCTAACAAATCTTACTGTACGCCGTTCGAATTTGATCTGTGTGCCATTAAACCTCATATTGCGTCATTTTATAGTTTGCAGACTATAAAGATCACGATTCCTGGCTAATTTAGGAAGGAGATTGTTTATTCCGACACGAAATGTCCCTCTTGCTGATATAAAACTTTGTAACTTTGAGCCGGTGTTTAGCCCTTAGGCCTCGCTTTCATGCAACTTCCGGTAATATCCTGAATCGCTGTATTGGGAGTCACGTCCATATTAGGTTAGGTCACCTTGAAGAAAGAAAATCCAAAACTCAAACGCCTTGCATTCGTTAGAATTGAAACAATTGCTTTAGTTATCAGAAAAGTTACTACTCCTATTAATAACAATAATGACTAGGATCAGATATTTGCCTTGTATTAGTATAGGACACGAGTTGTAGCTATTAGTAGTATTTGGAAATAATACCTCAAGTAATATTTCAAAATTATCCAAAATATCACGATATTACAAGCCGGTCTTATCTCCAAATACTACGTACAACTCGTGCTACTATTTGTTTATTATAATACAGGCTGAAAAATTTCTGAACGCTGATTGGTTAAAACGAGCTGTATTTATTTTAAATACTTGCCATATTTGGGAGAGAGTAGTATTTCAAGGGTTTGACTTCTATATTTGGAAAAGAGTAGTATTTCAAGGGCTTCAAATATTACTCTCTTCAATTTTGAAATATTACAAGCCGGTATTATTTCCAAATACTACGTACAACTCATGCTATTTCCTATACTAATACAAGGCAAATATCTGATCCCAACAGAGTAACTTACGACGATCGTAGCTCGTAACAGATGTCATTAAAGCTTCGTTTTGAACGTTTAAGCAACAAAGTCCTCTTTTCAGCTCAGTTACACCACACAAAAGTAATGTGCTTTCCATATTCTATATTTTACGGCTAATCCCATTGAAATGCCCACATTTCCGCACGCTAAACGACAGAATTGTCCACCATCTTGTTTGGGTTATTGGCACTTGCCATATTTGGAAGAGAGTAGTACAAGCCCTTGAAATACTACTCTTTTCCAAATATAGAAAGTCAAACCCTTGAATTACTACTCTCTCCCAGATATGGCAAGCCCGTTTTAACCAATCAGCGTTCAGAACATTTTCAGCCTGTATTATAATAAACAAATAATAGCACGAGTTGTACGTAGTATTTGGAAATAATACCAGCTTGTAAGATTTCAAAATTGTCCAAAATATCACTCACCGAAGCGGCTCGTGATATTTTGGACAATTTTGAAATATTACTCGCGGTATTATTTCCAAATACTACTACAACTCGTGCTATTACCTATACTAATAATAATAATGGGAATAAATGTTAAATCTATTTTTAGTTTAGAAAACGAGATAAGTTTGGATCACGCCACACCAAAACCCACTTGATTTTATTTCCCAACCAATGAAATCGTCTCATTGCAATTTGTGATTGGCAGGAATTGGCAGGCTGCACAGTTCAGCCTCGTTATATAGGATCGCTCTGTGTTTAATCGACCACCATATACATGTATATATATATTGTGCTCGTGAGAAAATTAACAATTTCCGCATCAAATAAATGGCTCTCAAACTATCGATACTATCACTTTAGTAAATTGAAAATCGTGTCTTTTAACCGAATATTTCATATACCAGGATCAAAACGAATTTAGAGCTCGCATTGTTGTGATTTTAATTTCCTTAGTAATAAGTTTAAATGTGTTCCAAAATAAACATGTAAAGCAAAGAGGAGATTTGCAACGTCAGATAGTACAGGACATACCAATAGTAGGGAAGCTAACCATCGTAACGTGCAAATAGGAACTGAACAGTTTCTCAACGAGGAAAAAATGGTAGGAACAGTTCCTTTTGTAATTGTGCTGCCCAATTTAATTTCTCTACTTTATTTCAATTTACAATTGTTATTGCTTATCTTACAACCCACGGCCATACGTGCAAGAATAGCGTTATTTGGCTCTCAGCTCTGGACAGTAATATAGAGATTTAGGCAAGCCTGAAAGCGGAGTTCCGTTTTAATAATTCTTGCGCGAGTTTACGGTGTTTCCAAATAAGTAGCCACACACTATTTCTAAGCTTGCGTATACTTTGGCCCGTATAGGTACAAGATTAATTTTAATCGCTCACGGTTAAACTGAATATCTCACGGCACAAGAAATTTGCTGACATGAAAATGAGAATCTCGTGGCACAACAAAATAAACTCACGGCAATATAAAATGATATCGTTAGCCTCTCATGATTTTTTGATGAAGGAGACGGCAATATATTTCGTGGTTAACCCGTCTGACTTTCCTGGCCTGTAAATGGTTGTGAAATTAAAATTGATATCGCTGCACTTATTGGGTTCCTCACGCACACAAATGTTTTAGAACTTTTACTGTACGCTGATACACTTGTATAAGAGTAATTTAATGTTAAAAGAACTTCGATGAAGGGAAGGAAACTTGTTTTGATTCAAGGCAAAAAATCAACTCAAGGCAAAAAATACGGCAAAACAAAGTTAACTCGGGGCTAAACAAAATGAACTCATGCCACAACAAAGAAAATCACGGCGGCAAAACAAACTCGGCAAATTCGTTTGGAGCCGGTTATGTAAGCCATTTTAAAGCAGTTTTTTGTGTAAGAGTTGTGGCAGTTTTTGATTTAGGAAGTGGTGCACGCTATCTAATAAGCCCACAATGAAGTTTTGAACCGTTTTTCTGTTTTATCGTACAAATTGCTAAATACCTTAGAGAATTTTGTGTACTGAGAGAACTGAAAGAATTTCTTTCGTCTGGCAAGCAAATGTGCTGTAGAAAAGGTCTGAACTTATGCTCTCGCACACGTCAGGTAACTCGCAACGAAACCAATTAAAATGAACGTAAACATTCGTTTACGATCTAACATCACGCATACGAGATTTCAACACCCTCAAAAATAAAAATAAAAGTACAAGCGAGTAAATAGAGCAGCTGGATAATAAATGGCTTAAAAATATTTTGGTGTGTAGTATCGCTAAGTAGTTTTACTAGTTTTGGCTTGGACTTGTTTGCGGGATTTTTCTCGTCCAAGAGGTTTAAAAGCAGCATTAATGGCATTTACAATTTATGGGAATATCTGAGAACCGACACAATTTCGAACTCGTTCATAAATGAAGTATAAACAGATTCTACAATACATTTGCGTTTGTTTCCTCATATTTGGAGGAAAAGCTTTGAAATAAGTACAATAACATCGGAAACGAACACAACAGTTTCGTTATAAGCTTGCTTCAACACCACCGAATATACATTATTTGAATTATCAGCAAAGATCGATCTCTTTTTCCTTATATGTTCAGGTAATTAATTGAGTTGCTTCAAAAACATTACCAAGAAGCATCTGGTGTCGTTGTTTGCGAAATGAAAGGGGGCTCCAGGCAAGCGTGGGTTTAATAGAATAATGCATGCAATGCATGAATATTGAGCAAAATAATATAATGGGTAGCACTTATTAGCTTCTTGAGGGGAAAATAAAGAAAAAGCACGTTGAAAGGGAAAAAAGAAAAGAAAAGAAAAAAACTACCCTTTACCACCCTTAAAGGAGCAATGCCACGGTGTTTTAGTCATTTTTTTCGACTGTTTTGCTTGGTACAAGAAAAATGATAACAATTGGGGGCATTGGGTTGGCACTCTCTGACCCACATTTTTGTATACTCTCAAGGGAGTGTTTTAATTTGTCAAGGGAATACTTTTCGCTGTGGGCGATAAAAACGTCACTGGATAGGAATGCGTCAGCAGTTCTCGATCCCGAAGTGTTATTTTCACGCGTCGCTCGTCATTTAGCCTGTCTAGCCTTTTGCAAACTACAGGTAGGTACTTTTCAAAGATCTGTGCTATTCATCGATTGAATCGCTTAGTTTTACATGCTTAAAAGCTGCTGCGAATCTTCATTGTCAGAGGATATTAGCCAATGCTATTTTCTAGTGTTACAAGTCTATTGTTTGTCGTCTTCATTGAAAGAAGTATTTTTAGCTCGTCACGCAATCTTTTGGTTTGACCACAATTCACGGACTTGATCACGACTTAATGCAGCTTCTCAAGACTTCAGACAGGAAAATGGTAATGTACAATATTGCTTCGAACTTAAATGGCATTTTTAGAAGGATCGGTAAAGCCACTTAGTGAAAAATTGACTGCAAAAAGTCGTCGGGCTAAAATTAAACTTACGCTTTAGCGTTAATAATGCAGGATCTCACGGCTTCAAAAAATTATTATCCCCAATTACCGCTTTTCTGTACCAAGATAATACCACTGGTGGTTAAATAAATGTCAGTGACAGTTGTACAGAATGAAAACCTACCTTTCCCCAGAGTGTTTTGAACTAGTGTTATATTTTGTAGAAAGAGTTCGTGTTTTTGCGAGTTTTTAAAATGACGCGCGGAGGTGAAGAAATTTTTTTCACCGTCTTCAAATTTGGTTTCGGATCAATTTACCAAGGTTGATAATTAACATTTCAAATCATGAATTGGTCTTTCAGCGTGTCTAGTTGTAATAAACTCGCACGTTTGTGTTAAATGCCGTAAAAGAGCCCGGAATTTTATTTTTTTGGAGGGGGGTGGGTGCGCGCTAATAAAAGCCTTCTGGACTGTGAGTCAATGCGTTAATGCATCGCAAATCGCTTTCAACACTAACATTTCCCCCAACGCATACTCCATGCAAAATAGCCGAATCTCGAAGAGATCTTTGATTCTGATTACTTTGAAATTGAAGGAAACCTTAAAGTAACATAGAAAAATACCAACGGAAAAATAAAAACGCGAAAATAACCAAGGATGGTTTCAACTGACGAAGATTAAGACCGATTACAATCAACAAACTTGAAAAAACTTGCCAGTTTTTTCAAGATGCGTTGTCCGTGACGTAGCTCCTTTGACTCGAGATCAGTCGCGGAGTAGCTTATTATCCCAACCACAACTCTCCATTTCACAGCACGGCACAGTAGCAAAAATCGATGCAAAAATATTGCAGAACCTTGAAATTCCCGTAGAAGGAGTTTTACACAAAACGGCTGTATAATATTCGAAAAATTCTGGGAAACACACCTTTGGTGATTTGAGAAAGTTTTCGAGCTTTTTATTACGTTTTCAAAACTAGCGGATACTTTTTAACGATTCGCACGATCGACAATCAGCTAGGCACTGTGATTCAGCAAGCATTGTAGAGGCTTTTTATAGAAATTTGAGTTCGTGGCTTTCTTCATCTTCGAGCGTCAATTATAGAAACTTTCAGTAGCATGTTAGAGTTAAATTTAGATGACCTCAATATTTCCGCACTTCTGCTCCAACGATAAGTGGGGTCCAGTTAAACGCCAATATCAATAAAAATATTTGTCTTCAGTTAAATCGAATTTCATATTATTATTACCGAATGATAGGTGAACATTTTCCCAAAGTTTCACAGTCATCGTGTCAAAGCGTAAAAAGTGATAAAGCAAAGTTTGTCATGGACGAGTGCGCCCGTAATACTGACTACCGAGTCACCTTAATTGTCTGTTTACCTAGCTAGCGAGGAATAATTCGAGTAGAACTTGACAACAAAATCAATCCGCTCGCAGCCGTCAGAGCTATTAGCTCTGACGGCTGCGAGCGGATTGATTAAAAATCTTACTGTACGCCGTTCGAATTTGATCTGTGTGCCATTAACCTCATATTGCGTCATTTATAGTTTGCAGACTATAAAGATCACGATTCCTGGCTAATTTAGGAAGGAGATGATTTATTCCGACACGAAATGTCCCTCTTGCTGATATAAAACTTTTTAACTTTGAGGCGGTGTTTAGCCCTTAGGCCTCGCTTTCATGCAACTTCCGGTAATAGCCTGAATCGCTGTATTGGGAGTCACGTCCATATTAGGTTAGGTCACGTGGAAGAAAGAAAATCCAAAACTCAAACGCCTTGCATTCGTTAGAATTGAAACAATTACTTCAGTTATCAGAATAGTTACTACTCCTATTAATAATAATAATCGTCTGATTGCAATTTGTGATTGTCAGGGGCTGACAGCCTAAACAGTTCAGCCTCGTTATATAGGATCGCTTCGTGGTTAAATCTATATATTGTAACGTAGTAGTGTCCCCAATTAGCTTCTGTAAGCTAAATATCTACCCTGACACTTAAATAAAGTTATTATTATTATCTATTTTTAGTTTAGAAAACGAGATAATTTTGGATCACGCCAAAAACCACTTGATTTTATTTCCCAACCAATGAAATCGTCTCAATGCAATTTGTAATTGGCAGGGGCTGACAGCCTGAACAGTTCAGCCTCGTTATATAGGATCGCTTCGTGGTTAAATCTATTTTCAGTTTAGAAAACGAGATAATTTTGGATCACGCCACACCAAAACCCACTTGATTTTATTTCCCAACCAATGAAATCGTCTCGTTGGAATTTGTGATTGGCAGGAATTGGCAGGCTGCACAGTTCAGCCTCATTATATAGGATCGTTCTGTGTTTAATCGATCACCATATAAAGCAAAGGGGAGAGTTGTAACGTCAGATAGTACAGGACATTCCAGTAGTAGGGAAGCTAACCATTGTAACGTGCAAATAGGAACTGAACAGTTTCTCAACGAGGAAAAAATGGTAGGAACAGTTCCTTTTGTAATTGTGCTGCCCAATTTAATTTCTCTACTTTATTTCAATTTACATTTGTTATTGCTTATCTTACAACCCACGGCCATACGTGCAAGAATAGCGTTACCGGGCTCTCAGCTCTGGACAGTAATGTAGAGATTTAGGCAAGCCTGAAAGCGGAGCTCCCTTTTAATAATTCTTGCGCGAGTTAACAGTGTTTCCAAATAAGTAGCCACACACTATTTCTAAGCTTGCGTATACTTTGGCCCGTATAGGTACAAGGTTAATTTTAATCGCTCACGGTTAAACTGAATATCTCACGGCACAAGAAATTTGCAGACATGAAAATGAAAATCTCGAGGCACAACAATATAAAGTCAGGCAATATAAAATGATATCGTTAACCTCTCATGTTTTTTTGATTAAGGAGACGCCAATATATTTCGTGGTTAACCCGTCTGACTTTCCAGGCCTGTAACTGGTCGTGAAATTAAAATTGATATCGCTGCACTTATTGGGTTCCTCACGCACACAAATGTTTTAGAACTTTTACTGTACGCTGATACACCTGTATAAGAGTAATTTAATGTAAAAAGGACTTCGATGAAGGAAAAGTAACTTGTTTTGATTCAAGGCAAAAAAATCAACTCAAGGCAAAAAATACGGCAAAACAAAGTCAACTCGGGGCTAAACAATTAAAATGAACTCATGCCACAACAAAGAAAATCACGGCGGCAAAACAAAACTCGGCAAATTCGTTTGGAGCCGGTTATGTATAAAAACAGTAAGCCATTTTAAAGCAGTTTTTTGTGTAAGAGTTGTGGCAGTTTGTGATTTAGGAAGTGGTGCACGCTATCTAATAAGCCCACAATGAAGTTTTGAACCATTTTTCTGTTTTATCGTAAAAATTGCTTAATACCTTTGAGAAATTGTGTACTGAGAGAACTGAATGAATTTTTTTCGTCTGGCAAGCAAATGTGCTGTAGAAAAAGTTTGAACTCATGCACTCGCACACGTCAGGTAACTCGCAACGAAACCAATGAACGTAAGTAGTATAAGAGTGGGGATTCTGCGCCATGTGGTGGTGGTGGAGGTGACGTCACAATAGCCGGAAGGGTCGGGAGGTATGACGTCACAATACCCCCGGGGTTGACATCATCAAAAATGATGACATCATCATCTAAAAATAGTATATGCCCCCACAATTACCGGTTTGGGTGGTGGAATCTCGTCATAGTTCTAAAAATAGAAAAATGATGTAATGGAATTATTTTTAACCACAGTAATTGGTAGATTTTGTGTTATAAAAGGGATGAAATTTTAGGAATATACTAGTATCTTTAGCAAGCAGCGAATAGAAGACACGTTTGTTTCCTGAAATCATGTGTAACTCAAATCAGAGCAGAAATTTGTTGGTGGATGAGATTGAACTTCAAGCGCAACTTGTGCGGAACAAGATTGCAGAGATCATACAAGGCGAATTTGCACGAGAAATTAATCGTCTCGTTTATGAAGAGGCAAGGCGCTGTTGTGAAGGTTGTGAGATGGACGACCCAAGCCAGCTTCATCATGAGTGTATGATGACGGATATGGAAGAGCTTTGGATAAAACACTATGAATCAGCGAAAGCGCACTTAAATGTTAACAAACTGTGGACAGTGATTGAAAAAGAGATTTTTACGAAATTAGATGTTTATTTGCAACACTACTGGTTGAAATATTTCCTCCAACTTCTTAAGGTGGATGTGACCAGCGCCTTTTTACTGTATGAACACTATAAACATCAAAAAAATGAAGGAGAAGATGAATGTCTGAGACTTGGTTGCTTCGATTACATGCGATAACATGTGTTTATTGCACTTTGATTGTGGATAATAAAGTTTAGTTCTGTAATTATGCAAGCTTTTTGTCGCATACATTTTCTACTGCAGACATAATTGTTTTCTAAACAATGGTATAGGCTCGATGTGTTCTAGTGAACTCAATTATAAACAAAAGGATGACCAATCGAACTAATCCTTTCACAAACGAAAGACAAAACAATAGCGTGTATGCGTTTCAGTGGCCACGCCACGGTTTGAACGAGTTTTAAGCACGAATTACCGCGTAAGTAATATTAATACTAAACACACAAATAGGATATCAAGGAAAACCTTTATTTTTAACGTTCAATACAATTTACAATGATGAAATTTAATAATCGTCTTCATCCTGTGTCTTGGAATATTTGTAATGTGAGCTTCTGTGCAAACGCCGTGATTGTCTAGAAGGCCTTTTCGGTTTATCGTCCAAATAATTTACTAACCGAATTTGCGGGCGTTTTCGCTTTTTAGGCGGGGACATTTCCACTGTGGGAGGAGGGGTCAACATCGATGGAGGGAGGGAGGGAGGTAAGGGAGTGGAGGCTGTCATGGAAGTAATTAGTTGTGGGTCTGCCGCTTTAAACGTTGGTTCAACATTTGGTGCTTGAACAGGAGCCGCTGGTATTGTTACCGGTGGTTCTTGAACGGGGACAGGCACTGTCGATACGTTGCCTGTCGGATCACTGGTAGAATTCGGTTTTCGCTCTTGGGTTAACATTGCTGCCTCTGGTATAGAATTGAGCTGGTGTTTGTATGTCAAAAACCTGTTTTGTAGCTGCATGTATTGTCTTGCTTTATCATAGTCTGGAAGATCTGTACGATACAAAAGATTATCCATATTATGCTCCAAGCGCTGCATCTGCGGAATAACAGAGGGAGCCATGAGGTTTTGTTGTTTAAGATATTTCAATAGTTCTTGAGAAACCTTGTCTCCCATTTCGCCTTTGTCGAACCTTTCTTCACCAGGTAATACATTTGTTCGCAATCTGCAACTATCCTGAGTGGTTGGTTTAAGATCAACAAATAGATAACCAAATGGTCTCTGTACCGCGTCTTCGTACTGTTTCATAAACCAAGCAGTTTGTCCAGGATACATTTGTTTTGCTAGCGTCAAAATCTGTAGTTTGTCGCGGGGGTTCTTGAAAAGGACCAAGTAATGGCTGTTTAAGCTGATGCTTCGATTGCCTTTGCCTTGATGGAACAGATTTTGCACAATGTAAATGACACTCAAGTTGCGATGATGCGATCCTTTAGTAAACAGGTTCACGACTCGGTTATCACCTCCAGCCTCAATCATCTGGTCATCGATGGCAATCAAGTTTCGTATATTAACATCAAAGTAGGAATCTTGTTCCAGGTTCTCAGGGATGCCCTTGACAAATTCAATTCCAGGTATCGTCATCAATAACTCGGTGTAAGCCGGTTGCCACTGAGAATAACACCAAACAATCCTCTCCGGAGGAGGATAGATTGCCTTTTGAGCCTGCTGCAACAAAGATTTAACCCAGACCGATTTTCCCGAACCGGTCATACCTGCAACCATACAGGTAAAAGGATGCTCCAGGTGAAACCGCTGACACTTTTCTCGAGAAATCGGCATAGCTTGAAATGGAGGGAGACCGGAAGTACTGTGTTTACTGCTTATGTGTCTTTGCATACTATCTTTCCTAGAAAACTCCTTTTGACACACAGGACAGGACCAACTCATGTCAACGCTGTCACAACTTAACGGTAACTGACGAACTATGCAATCACAATTCACAAGACCTCGCCCATTATATTTCTATTATTTAACCTACACCACCACCACCGACACCACCACCACAACCACAACCATCACCACCACCACCATCACCACCACAACCGCCACCACCACCACCCCATTATGTTTCTATTGTTTGACCTCCACCACCACCACCACCGCCGCCACCACCACCACCACAACAACAACAACAACCACAACCGCCACTACCAACACCACCAGCCCATTATATTTCTATTGTTTAACCTCCACCACGACTACCGCCACCACCACCGTCGTCGCCGCCGCCGCCGCCGCCACCACCACCACCATCACCACCACCGCCACCACCACCACCACCATCACCACCACCGCCACTACTACGTTTCAACGAGATTTAAACCGTAGCCGTCAAAATAAAAGGATGTAACTAGCTTCAATTAGCTCATTCTGTGACCATGTCTCGAGTAGTAAAGAACAATCGAGGTTTTCTTCAACTGTTAGCTGATTGTCCTACTCATCAGCGGGAGTTTCTCCTAAAAACGGCTACACCACAACAGATTCACTCATTAGTGCAAATTATTTATAATGTGCTCAAGGAAAACATACCTATATCCGAAGAAAATAGGCTTAAATTGATGCCCTACAAGGATGCTCTACTTAAACTCGCTGAAGCGGATGTTCCCTTCAAGACAAAGAAGCAGGTGCTTGTGCAAGAGGGTGGAGGTTTTGTACAAGAATTGTTGACCCCTGTTATAAGTAGTTTGGGGTTTCTTATGTTATAAAGACAACGCGCATCCTGAAATTTCATCATTTGTATCTTGGTTTAAACGAGTGTTAGTCAATATGAAGAGAAAGATCGATTGGCATGAAGAGGAAGAAAGCGGACAAGAAGATAGCACAACCTCTGACGAGGAGAGCGATAGTGAAGAGCCCCGGATTAAAGATGTTTTAAATGAACTTTCCCAAGCAGTTTCAAGAAAACGGGCCTCTGAACTGTTGCACAGTATGGCCACCTCTAAAGATATCTTGTTTTGGACACCTCGCGGACAATTACTCCGAAATCAGCGTATAATACCAGTAACAAACATCTCCGAGCTGGTTGAGTATGTGCTACTTCCTCATAACGATGATGTTGCCAAACCTCGTGCGCTCAATACCTTCATGGAAGGATTAGCAGAGCTGGGGGTCAATAAGCGTTTAATAAAGAATAAGAAAGTTTTAAGCGATATATTACAAAAAGAACAAGTCTTTCGTGATGAGGAGGAAAATAATGAGGCTGATGACGGTAACTCGACTGATAGTAATGAAGAGGAGGAAACTGCTTCTGAGAGTAGTCAACCTAAAGAAACTCAAGAGAGTGAAGAAAATGATGATAGCGACAGCGAAGAAGAAGCAGACATAAGCGATTCTGAAAATACTACGTTTATTAAGGAAAAAGTTGTTAATCCATGTCAACATTGCGAAGGTCAGAATGTATATGATACTGCTGTCATGAAATGCACTAAGTGTTTTGGGTAGACAACCATAAAATTTGCCCTATATGCAATCACAAGATTCCTCTCGACCGAAAGCACGGGGAACACAGTTTGCGGCGATGTTATGACTGTGGAGCGATCACACACAAGAACGAGAAGACATCAAAAGTCACATATTATCTCCCTAGCAATGAGGAGAACGAAGACGATTATTAAATTTCATCATTGTAAATTGTATTGAACGTCAAAAATAAAGGTTTTCCTTGATATCCTATTTGTGTGTTTAGTATTAATATTACTTACGCGGTAATTCGTGCTTAAAACTCGTTCAAACCGTGGCGTGGCCACTGAAACGCATACACGCTATTGTTTTGTCTTTCGTTTGTGAAAGGATTAGTTCGATTGGTCATCCTTTTGTTTATAATTGAGTTCACTAGAACACATCGAGCCTATACCATTGTTTAGAAAACAATTATGTCTGCAGTAGAAAATGTATGCGACAAAAAGCTTGCATAATTACAGAACTAAACTTTATTATCCACAATCAAAGTGCAATAAACACATGTTATCGCATGTAATCGAAGCAACCAAGTCTCAGACATTCATCTTCTCCTTCATTTTTTTGATGTTTATAGTGTTCATACAGTAAAAAGGCGCTGGTCACATCCACCTTAAGAAGTTGGAGGAAATATTTCAACCAGTAGTGTTGCAAATAAACATCTAATTTCGTAAAAATCTCTTTTTCAATCACTGTCCACAGTTTGTTAACATTTAAGTGCGCTTTCACTGATTCATAGTGTTTTATCCAAAGCTCTTCCATATCCGTCATCATACACTCATGATGAAGCTGGCTTGGGTCGTCTATCTCACAACCTTCACAACAGCGCCTTGCCTCTTCATAAACGAGACGATTAATTTCTCGTGCAAATTCGCCTTGTATGATCTCTGCAATCTTGTTCCGCACAAGTTGCGCTTGAAGTTCAATCTCATCCACCAACAAATTTCTGCTCTGATTTGAGTTACACATGATTTCAGGAAACAAACGTGTCTTCTATTCGCTGCTTGCTAAAGATACTAGTATATTCCTAAAATTTCATCCCTTTTATAACACAAAATCTACCAATTACTGTGGTTAAAAATAATTCCATTACATCATTTTTCTATTTTTAGAACTATGACGAGATTCCACCACCCAAACCGGTAATTGTGGGGGCGTATACTATTTTTAGATGATGATGTCAACCCCGGGGGTATTGTGACGTCATACCTCCCGACCCTTCCGGCTATTGGGACGTCACCTCCACCACCACCACATGGCGCAGAATCCCCACTCTTATACTACTAACGTAAATATTCTTTTACGATTTAACATCACGCATACGAGATTTCAACACCCTCAAAAATAAAAATAAAAGTACAAGCGAATACAATAGTGCAGTTAATAAATGGCTTAAAAATATTTTGGTGTGTAGTATCGCTAAGTAGTTTTACTAGTTTTGGCTTGGACTTGTTTGCGGGATTTTTGTAGTCCAAGAGGTTTAAAAGCAGCATTAATGGCATTTACAATTTATGGGAATATCTGAGAACCGACACAACTTCGAACTCGTTCATAAATGAAGTATAAACAGATTCTAACAATACATTTGCGTTTGTTACCTCATATTTGGAGAAAAAGCTTTGAAACAAGTACAATAACATCGGAAACGAACACGCCAGTTTCGTTGTGAGCTTGCTTCAACACCACCAAATATACATTATTTGAATTATCAGCAAAGATCGATCTCTTTTTCCTTGTTCAGGTCGGCAATTATTTCGGATCTTCCCGTTAAGAGGTTGTCCTAAGTCATTTGCCATAAGATTCCACGCTGTAGATGAGTAAATAGAGAAATTTTCTTCGCGTCTTTCATTCAGCTTAAAAAGTGAACAAAGTGCCAAAGATTTTGCCGCCTTTTCATACAAGCACTTCGTTCAGTTGAAATGAAATGTCAATTTTCAACATGAAAGAATCTGTCTTGTCCTACAAATTTCTACCACAAGTAAATCTCAACGAAACATGGACGTCCAATATCAAACATGTTGATGTATTAGATGCCTAGTTCGACCTATTTCTGGAGTTGCGCGACTTCGAAGAGCGCCCGCCCCGCGAGCCATGCCGCTAACCTTAATGACCATGAAAAATCAAATGCATGATTTTCCTATTTCTGTGCACATATGATTCTCGCATTTTATGGTTATGGGGCTCCGCGCTAAATGGCTGTGTTCGGCTTCTTTAGAATATCTAAAATTTGAATAACCACTATAAATTTGTTTCTTTTTTGGAGAGTTAGGAAATGGAATGATAAAGGACTTATTTGCATGTCCTACTATCCAGCAGGCTGCATGACAGGCGTTCAAAGGAGAGGGGGAGGGGGAAACGTGAAGCGTGAATCGACTTTGGCTTCAAAATACACAGATTGGTTTGACTTTGGATTCAAAATACAATTTCAATTGAATTGATGAATACCAATAAAATCTACGAGATCTCATCCGTAAATGTAGTACTTATTCGAGTATTAAATGCTTTATTTATTTTTGTTTCCAGGCTTTTCGTTTCGGATCCCTTTTCCTTCTGATGTTTGTAGCTTGCGCCATACTGGAAGTTTCAGTCGTTGAAGGTATGAATATGCATATTTATGAATTGAATATCGTATACGACTTGTTCTGCATCACAACTCTTAAAATAACATTGTTTCTCATTGGCTACAATTTACTTTTTTGAGGGATGGTCCGTTCCGCTACTTAGATTTAATATTGTTACGATGATTTGGCGAAATTTTCTGCTGTGTCTAAGGAAGTCTGCATATGATCTATGATCAGCCCTTCCCCTAAGTCCACCCATGCTGACCACCTCCTGAGTATTGTTAACAAACCTGTATGCATGTGACGGTTGTGACCAAGAAGAGAAAAAAAAACAGCTATTGCTTAGTATGGCTGTTCGGTTTGTTTTAATGTGTGGTATTGAAAGGAAAAATTTGCCGAAATTGGAAAAGTTGCCCAAAAGTTGCCAAGCCTCTTGTGGACAGCCTTAGGGGGTATTGCCGAAAGGAATAGCTAGTTCCTTTGTTTAGACCCCAGTTATGGTAGGATGATGACTAAACGCGTGATTCTGTTCTAGGTAACTGCTATGAAACTTGGAGCAGATGTTCTAGATGGAGCTACTGGGGGACTGGGAGACTGTGGAAGAGCTGTAATGACAGGTTTGTAGCTCTGTTTTTCGTTCACTGGCCTGAATAAGATAATGTAGCTACGTACAAACGAGCCGGTGTCGGCCTTTAGCTCCCGTTAGAAAAGTTTACGACGAGTGATAGGATGGCTTGCCCTCCCCCCCCCCCCCCCCCCCCCACCTATCTACCCTTGTCTGGACAGGTTAATTAACGTAAGTTTTGATGTACTCTAATTTCCAAGGTGTAAACAACTGGGCAAACGTGGTGGCAGATGTCAGAGATGCCCTAGTAGGTGTTGGCTTTCCAGAAAGGCTTGGCAATGCAGGTGTTATGGAACGCCAAGATGTTGATTCGGATTCACTTCATCTGACTGGAACCTTGCAAACAATAGACTTAATTCAGTTTTAAATTTTAAACCGTTAAAGTTTCCGTTAGCTCGTAAATGCGCAAGGAATCCAGCTTAATTTTTTTAACAAGAGCATCGTGTATCGATTTAAAATAAATAAAGGACAACCTTCGAAAAGACACCCTTTCTTTTGTTATATATTTAGTTCTAAACGCGGGCACGTGCCACTTGTGCCAAGCGCGGGAAAACATGCCACTTGTGCTGCCTCGTCTCCAGGCGTGTCGCCTTCCTCGCGCGCGATGCGCTTTGATAGTGCGCGGCTCGCTTTGCGTTGTCAGGGTGCCCTGATGTTGTGGAACTGTTGACCCGCCGCGCCCCCTGTTTTCCCGCCTTACCGCTTCAACAGGCCATATTCGTATTCTCGGTATTGGACTGGAACTAGCTCCCAATTGAGGCTAATGCGGGGAATCTTTTCAAATGCAAATCACATGAAGCTCTTTTTAATTATATTCCCCCACATTAGCCTCCATTGCAAGCTAGTTCCAGTCCAATACCGAGAATACGAATATGGCCTACTGACCGATGCCTAGGGACGAGGCAGCCACTTGGGCAAACGTGAAAACGCGCGTAAAAAGCTAGTTGCACCTGAGTAGTTGAAAACAGACAACACAATTGCTTTGAATGCTTATTAGACCTGAGCTTGTTGTACAAGTTTATTTCATCAGGAAGTTTTCGACAGTGTTAGTCGAAAACGCTATACAGTCCAAAATCAAGACTGAGAGGAAAAGCAACAGAAAATACAAAGAGCTAGGTGCAAGTTTCATTTTCCAGCTACATATAAATGGAAAAAAGCGTCCTCAACACCTTACATAGAACTTAAACAGTGTCATTACAGTTAGATAAAGACATCCCCCATCTGCTGTTTATACCTCTCTTTCATTTCAGTCCTCTCCTCTTCAATCCCATCCCTTAAAATATAAATAATCTAGCTCAATTTATATTATATATCTGCAATAATTAAACCGTCGCAAGCCATAATGTCACTGTCGCAATGCACAAGAATCTTCCATCTTTTCAACTTCCAAGTTAACCCTAACCCTAATCTAAACCCCGGCCATCACGCTAGATCCTAAACCCAACAAGGTCGAGTTCGTCTAACAAGACGAATTATCCAGGTAGTTCCATCTGTTTGCCTATATTTATACACAGACGAATTATCAGACAAACTGAAAAAGCTTACCTAATTAAAATACAAGTTCGTCCAGACGGATCATCAGTCTCTAGTATAAATCGAGCAAATATTTATTTTATTTTATTTTACTTATATGCACATAACTTATGAAAAAGTAGATCAGCCCATCATCACCCAATCCCGCTTATAGTTACTCTGCCTTAACATTTTCTTTTAATCTGCAATTTTTACAGTCAAAATACTCAGCGCGTGTCGCCTTTCGACAGTAATTTTGATTAAAGGCGAACGGAGTGCATTATTCGTTTCAAACTTTAAAATTTACTGTAAATGATCCAACAGTGAACACAATTTGATTGATTTATTGACGTGTTCACGGTTGTTCAAAATTAAATTTGAATGTTTGAGGTATTAAAGTGCTATGACTGAGGCCTATAACACTTACCAAGACCTTGATTATTCCGGATATCACAAAAACCGAATCTATATAATAATTGTTTCATTATACAATAACATTGTTTTAAAGAAAACGCGATAAACGCCCTGTTGAAGAAGCGAATCGACCAGAAATGTTTTTGCTTCGCTATATGCGAGGTGCCACTCACCACCCGTGAGGTTGACATTGCTCTGCTAGCAGATTAGTGAATAATCTGTATGTTGCGCTGATTCCCAGGGCTCTTAGCAAATGAGAAGACATAAAGTGACTAAAATGTATAATGATAAAATTACTGTCGAATACCGGGCGGCACGCGCTAAGGATTTTGACTGTAGGGTGCCGGTCACAGAAGTCGCTTCCTTAATATAACCACTAACCTTAAAATCTAACATTTTTATATTTATTTGTATACCTACAGCTCCCTACCCTCAGAAACACAGTCAGAGCATATTAGACTCATATTATCCTGACACAGTCAAATTTCCCATTACCCACTGATTTCCCATCAGGGGAGTGGAAACCCATGTCAGTTTGGACTAGTTGGGATTCCTCACATCACCCACCCCCACCCCCTCTCCCCCCAAGAAACACAAAGGTTACTCGTGAAACTACTGACAATATAATTTAATTTAAGTTTCACAGATTGTCTTTCACATATGATTATGTCATGTAGCATTGGCACTAAAATTAAAATCAAAGGCCCTTTGGGCTGTCTCGTGTCAGTCAAAAAGAGATTAAAATATACTTTACTAAATAGTTATTATAAAAGTAAATGTTTTGCTAGGCCGCAAAAAGCTTGTATGTTATTTACGCTTGCAATATTTACAGGAAGTTCATTAAAGACTTTTGCGCCACTAGAAAAATAGGTGTTCTTAGAAAATTTACCATATCCGGAGATAGGGAAAGCAGAGACGGGGGAACATTTTGCTGGGATAATATTTAGTCTTCTTTTTCCATACGCGGGAAAACAAAATGACAGAACACATGTTATTTATGATTTTTACCAAAAAACGTCCGTCCTCTCTATTTCCGACGCAAACTGAACGCAAGAGGAATTGAGCGTTACTCGAAGCACTCGTCCCCCACGTCACCTCCTTGCGCCGACGTTTTGCGCTGTTTTCCATTTCTTTTGTTGTTTATTGCCCGTTTTTAACGATCAAAGAACAATATCAGAAAATAGAGTATTTCATACATGTTTCTTTTGACGAAAACGCTGAAAATAGAAATGCCGATACGTTTGTAACGAACGTTTTACACATATCCAGGCAAATAGCATTCCCAAGGTAAATAACACCAAGGTAAACTCACCGCGGGAATACGTTACCGAGGTGTTTGCGGTCACACACTGAACACTTTACGAAGGTCAATTTTTTCATACTGTTTTCGGCGCGAAATGCGAAAATGGGTAATTCGAGGGTGCTTGCTTAGCATCATCTCGCTTTTATTATTTATACTGTTTCGACAGTCCTCTACTGCTTTGTTATGTCAGTGTTTCAAACAGCGAAGAAATAGAAGGCGAAGACTCCGTTTATATAAATCTCTTTGTTGCATTTTTCTAAACCTTGAGATGAAATCGAAATACATATAAGAAAACGCACTATAGATCTTCCTTGACTAGTGTTGTATTTAAACGCCAAATTTCCAAAAAAATAGCATTTACTTACAAATCAGCAAGCCATCAAGCTATGATTCTAAGAAAGACCACGTTTTTGCTGCCTTGAACACGCAAAGTTGACCTCAGGAAATCTAAACCTCACGCCATCATATTTAATTTCAAATTTCTCTGTTTATTTTATTTGCTTATCTTTGAGGTTTGCCTCGCGATTGGTCATTTTATCTTGGGGTACTTGGAAAACCTACCTATTTGCCTCGGTAACTTTCATAGGCGATTCTTTTGTTCTTTTTCACACCGCCATAAATTTACCTTGGGGGAACATTTTGCTGAGATAATTTTTAGTCTTTTCTTTCATAAGCGGGAAATAAAAATGGTGAACAGGCCATGAAAATGACAAAACACCCGGAAAACAAAATTACAAAGCACGCGGAAAAACAAACTGACAGAGCACATATTATTCATGATTTTTACCCAAAAAACGTCCTCTCTATTTGTGAGTTTCCCGTGGTAAAGAGCCCTTTTATCATGTTAAAAGGACGATGTGTAACCGCAACTATATAAATTTGACAGACTACACTATTAACCTATTCCGTACTTGAAAGCCTACACCGCAACACAGATCAAGCAATTTGTTCCAGTGAACTCTTGTTAATTACATTTTATGCAGTCACGAAAAAACTTTCCGTAAAGATTCTCGCATCGCGACTGCATAAAAACACAAAATCCCGCTCCGGCTCTTTCTTGAAATTTCCGCTTACCGCTCCTGTTTTCAGCTCCCATCCCGGCCGAATGTCACCACATCTTCTTATCTGGGTTTCTTAGCGTGAGGTCTGTCTTTGACCTTGTTACAGTTAAAGGGCAATTCTTGGGAAATTTACCCCGATTTTTTTATTTTTTCTATAAGTTGTTTATAGCAATAGGAATCTTTAGAAGGTAAAATTTTATAGATATCGGCCAAAATCAATTTACTACGAATTTTCTTTTACGCCAATTTGGCGGCCATTTTGAAAACGTTCGGATTTTGGTGCGTCACGTGATGCTACGTCACAGGTGTGGAAGGCAGATTTGCTTTTACTTCTGATAAGAGGAAAACACGCCAAGCTTCTCTTCATAAATGAGAATGACAAGGAGAGAAAGACCCTATGCTGTTCAATGACGTCCAAGGTAAAAAAAGGTAATGCTTCAGTGCTTAAATATGAAAGGAAATAAACTTAAAAAGAGTAAATCATGTGTTTGTGAAACGAAACAAATCCGTCAGATTGATCGGCCTTCTAAGGTCAGCAAATGTACATAGCTTTATAATACGATGCATCCTCTCTTGCACCGTATCGTAATAAAGATGCCTTTTGTATGGAGTAGATAGTAAATTCAAAAGGGTCTGCGAGTGCTGACTCCCATACTTTGTCAGAAATCTCTTCATTTATGAGCAGGAATACTGAGCCTCTATATGTCCTATATGTAAGCGAAATCCACGTGTTCGGAAACAGACCGATATATTTTGATTCTGTTGTTGAGAAATTTGTAGCCACCCTCAGATTTCTCCTGCTGTTAATTGGCAAAATAGAAAGCAATTCCCACCAGCAAATGTAGTGTTTCTTTGAAGTATATGCCTTCGAAAGGCGCGCGTGATTTGCGTGCAGGTCAGTACTGCGCAATAAGAAGCCACTACCCCGCGCGCTAGCAGAGGCGCTCTCGCGGGATATAAAATTATGCGAAGAAATGGGGAATCAAATATAAAACAATATCCGGATAACTAAGAGAAGAAGTGTTGCGTGAAGTACTTATTCTGTGATTCCTTTTGAGAAACAATTGTTGTAAATTAGGCAACCTGGGGTGTAGCATGAAACCCGGGTATGAAAGAGTGTCACGCTCTTTCCCTTCACCCTCCCTAGCCTGACCACGAAACAGTTTCGTGTGCAGATTCGAGCAGATGTCAGTTGACGAGATAACTAAAGGATAACATGCCAAAAGTTGTAAGACACGAAGAGCGCAACAACCATTTCAAATGCAAACCATGAATTAAAACGCAAGCAAACGCGAAAGTAATAAGGAGCCAAACACAGCACAATTTTCGATTTTCGTGGGGGTGCTATTCGCAAAAAGATAAGAAATTGCAAAATAAAAACATGACAACTTAATTATACCGATAAATATAAAATCACGCACTGCAGGGTCGTGTAATAGTCCCGGTGGCAGTAATCAGTTAACAAAATCATTCTACAGTTTTACGCATACAAGCATGCACGAACAACCTTGAACAAAGTTTCCTCGAGGCAAGTTGTTTCAACTACAGAAAGCGCAAACTCCCTTCTCCCAACAAAAGGAGTGAAGAGACCCAGCAGAGTTTTGTCCACATTTAACTGCAAGCCTGAGTATGTTCTAGATAAAATCTGCCGCAGAATTTCGAGCATTATAGTCTAGTTTCGGTAGCTGGCATTTCGCCGGCAGAATTCTTCGTTTTCGAGCAGAATTTAGTAAAATCGGTAACACAAAGGAGACAAAGAATTTAACTTGCGTTTCTGTATTTGCAAGCTTTCAAACGCACAAGATAGATAGTGTACATTAGGCTGAAGCTCAAAACCTATACTATTGTGATAACTGTGATAAACATGAGCAAAAATATTTGAAGACCGAATATAAACAACAAAATGCAGCAAACAGTTTGATTGTATAAAAGCATGTTTAATTAGGCTTCTCACGTACATGCAAATAACAACAAGGCTTTTCAGGTTTGACTTAGCTCACAAACAACTGGCCGAGGTAATAGAGAAAGAAACTGTACATTTAGGACTTCAATTCACTCACCATTCGTCGCCGTCGGCGGTGAGGAGGTTCGATATTTTACTCCCTTTCTCTGTCTCGCTGTTTTTCCCTGGAGGCTCAAAACGCCAGGATTGAAATACCATAGAAGGTTCTTAATCATCCCCTGACATATCCCCTCCTATAGCTCTCTAAAAATCAGTGGAGTCGCTAGCAGAAGTTGAGCTCTCACTGCAAGAATTTGAGTCAGCCATGTTCGTGACTTGTTGCGGTTCCACTCCTGTGACGTATCACATCTCGTGATCATAATCGAAGCATTCATGGCGAAATGTCACAAAAGCGGTAAAATACGAAGTTTTACGTTAAAATTAACCGGTAAAAAAGCTTCTGAATTCAAATTTTTTGCTTCCTGTGTAATTTTGGAAACATTCGGAAGCTTTTACTGAAATATAGTTTTCTAGCCAAGAGTTGCCCTTTAACTTTTGAGATGTTTGTAAGATAAGTCAAGCTTAAGGCTTTTTTTAGCCCCCTAATGCAGCCGACTTAAAATGATTTTATCTCAGCGTACTGATAAGCATTTCTCGATGATCACCAATTCTACTGGGAAGAAGCATGCCATCGCCTCAGTCTTCAGTTGCAAGTGATGTCGAAGTACTTGCTACGGCAAACACAAAACGAAACAACCTCGCGTTAAGTCTGCTGACAGGACTGAGAAAGAAACGCACGAACTTCTTGAAGCGTGGGCCCCCAAATTCAGTAAGCTGTGGGGAGTTTCACAAAGAAAAAAATCAAAATCTGGAACGATATCTATTCTTCGTATAAAGAAAGGTGTCCAGAAAGCCAGAGAATGCTACAGCAGGTGAAGAAACGGCAGCAGAATCTAGAGTACGAGTTCAAGCAGCGATCTCGCTCGACTGGAGAAGATGGAATTCAGAAAATTAAAGAAGGCTTCCCCTATTTCAACATCCTAAGTAAAGAAAGGGGAGAAAGTACGACTCCAGACTGGCATGCAGAGTTCTTTTATTGAAATGTGTGAAAAGAGTATGGAACAGGACAACGCAAGATTTGAACGATCAGCTGAAATGTTCCGTGATGCCCAGAGCAAGCAAATGGAACAAACAAACGCCATAGTTGACATTTTTTAAGATTTAGCATCAAAATAATTGTCTTTATCGAATCGTTTATCTTCTGTTATTGAAACGATACATACAATTGTTGTGCAAAACTCACGTAGCAATCATAGTCTTTTTTAGGATGCTCGTTTTTTGTCCAACCTTTTTCAACGCAATTCTCCAACGAACTTTCAACATGCCAAATGCTCGTTTCACTACAGATCGTAGCACACTGAACTTTAGGTTTTAAAATTTCTCTGCTCCTGAGTCAAGCGTCCTCTGTCCGGCTAGGGTTTCACTAGCCAGTTCGTTAGTGAATAGGCACTGTCGACAGCTAAAAGGGGCCTTATTTCTGTTCCATTTATATTGCCTGTTGGACCACTAAGAATTTGCGTTCGCTGCAAGTTCATAAATCAAACACTCTTTCCTAATTGTCTCAATCATTCCATTTAAAAAGTGTACAAAGATTTCATCTAATAAAACTGCTCAAATTTAATACATCTCTTTCACTGCTTTACATTCTTCGCCGTGATTTTCCCTTAAATTAAAGTTCAATTCTGTTCAACTAAAAAGCCATTTACAATGAACACTCCCAACCGACAAACGATTACAATGAACCAGCACAAAAGCAAAAAATTTTCAATGCAGCAATATTTTTGAACTCCTACTTATAAATAAAAATTATTTGTTCTTTCACAACGCGCGCACGCCCGCACAAAATCCGGCGGCCTCACAAAGCAAATCTTGACATGGCGGGAAAAATATTGACATGGCGGGAAAATTCCGCGGCCTCACAAAGCAAACGCGCATGGAATGCACCTTGGAATGTACCTTCTCCCCCTCGCATATTCTCGTGTCGTCATGACAACGTCATGACGACACGAGACAACAAGGTCTGTGGTTAGAAAACGCTCCAATAAAAATTCATCGTACGCATTTGTAGCCTCCCGCGCATATGTCTTTGGGCTCGGGAGGAACGCGTGACTAGCACAGAGACGTCTATGCAGAAGGTTAGCGCATTTGTTGAAATTCTTCAGAAGAAATTTATCTAGACTGTCTGTAAACGACGTCGCAATCAGGATAGGAAATTGATATGATTCATTAGCTTCCTCGTCCTCGTTTTCTCTGAACGGATCTAAAGCTGAAACGGCTGTAATTTGTTTATTTGGCAAGTCGTTAATTATCTTCCTCTATCGCTTACGTGTGGGTCTTGTATCTCTGCCAGCACTTAAAGGGAAACAAACCGTGCCATGAAAATATTCGTTGGATCCCTCGGCAAGGAGCTTAATTTGGCTGCGTTCTACGATTTCTCAGTCTTAGATTTCTATCTCCTTAAGGCGGGGATACTGGGTTCTCCTGAAGCCCGTTTTTACACCGCTTAACTTGGGTTTAATGCGAATATCTCGCTCCCGTTTCAAGCATTCCCCAAACCCTCCGCTCATCCTACAAAGCTATGTTTAGCGGTGTTTTGTAAATTTTTTGGTGATTTTTGGGGATGTTTGGGAAGAGATAGTTTTTCTCAAAGGATTAGTAAAATTTGGAGAAATAAGAAATATTAAAGATTTAATGTGATTTTAAAATTAGAATTTGAAGTTAAAAGTTAGTAGATGGACACTTTGTTTGCCCGAATTACAAATGTTTGTTTTACCGATTGCGAGTTACGTTTATAGTAGGTTAGGTCACGTGGCCTAAGCAGACGATTTAATTAAAGCACCTTGCATTCATTGGCATTAACAACAAAGTCAGTGGTTGAAGAACACCCCAATACAAAATTCATCATACGGATTTGTTGAAATTCAATTTATCAGAAAAAGTTTTGACTTGATAACGACACATATTTATATCATATATTTTGATACAAGATGTTAATCTGGACTGTCTACAGATGACGTCACAATCAGGATATGAAATTGATAGGATCCATTTGCTTCCTCGTTTTCTCAGAAAGGATCCAAAGTTGAAACGGCAACGATATAAGTTTGAAGGGAAGATTTGTAACGTCAGATTGCACAGGAGAAAGCAACAGTAGGGAAACTGACCTTCATAACGTGCAAATAGGAACTGAACAGTTTCTTCACCAGAAAAATATGGTAGGAACAGTTCCTTTTATAATTTTATTGCCTAATTTTATTGCTCTAGTTTATTTCACTTTCAATAGTTATTGCTTGTCTTACAACGCAAGGTCCCATGCATACAAGAATTATGAATGCTAAATTGAAAATGTTCGACCGTCAACAGTAACTGTTTTCGGCTACGAAACAAGACTTTTGATCGATCCTGCTTAAGAGTACCTAAAATTTGAATAACCACTATCATGTGTTTCTTTTTGAGGGGAGATAGGAAAATGTAACGATGAAGGGCTTATTTGCATGCCCTACTATCCAGCAGCCTGCAGGGCAGGTGTTCAAAGCGGAGGGAAAGGGGGAAACGAGAAGTGCGAATCGCCTTTGGCTTCAAAATACACAAATTGGCTTGACTTTGGCTTCAAAATACAATTTTAATTTAATTAATGAATGCCAATAAAATCTACGAGATCTCATCCGTATAAATGAAGTATTTATTCAAGTATTAAATGTTTTATTTACTTTTATTTTCAGGCTTTTCGTTTCGGATCTCTTTTCCTTCTGATGTTCGTAGCTTCCGCCATACTGGACGTTTCAGTCGTTGAAGGTATGAATATGCATTTATATGAATTGAATATCGCATGCGACTTTTTCTGCGTCACAACTCCTAAAGTGACACGTCTTTTTATTGGTTACAGTTTTCACTTTTGAGGGATAGTTCGTTCTGCTACTTAGATTCAATATTACGAATTGATTTGGTGAAATGTTCTGCATTGACGGAGATGCTCTTAGGGGGATGGGAGGGGGTTGAAAATCGTTTTTCCCTCATTGCCCTAGTTATAACAAGAATACATTTATATGATTTTACACATATCTGAAACGTCAGTGAAAGAAAAATCTTATAGACCTTGTCTGTTTTAGTATAGACCCGAACCGGAACAAAAGATATCATCATGGATAGTAAAGAGACTGGTCTTCTACTATCCATGATATCATGCAATAGTTTTGGTTTAAACCCATAGGAGACCAACGCGGAGGATGTTACATTTTCGATACGGTGTACAGGGACCGCGGAGACCATTTCAAAGTGGCAGAGCTAGCCGAGCCTACTAGCACTTCGTGAAGTGCATACGCAAGAGTAGACGTGTTTCGCTACTTTCAAGTGGTAAATTTAATACATTACCCATGTCATTTGGAGCCTTAAAAAATCAACGCAAGCAAAAACATGATAGGGCTATAGCCCTACCAGCTCCTCCCCCTCCGCGGTCCTTGGTGTATCGGAAATTTCGAACTGTTGGCGAATTCTTCTCAGCAATTATACAAGCGTATCGAAATGAGCAAATAATAGAAACTTGATGTTTTTGATAATATTGCAAAAATTCACTTTATATATTTTTCGTTGTCTCGATCAGTTCTAAGCGAATATTCTGAATATTTGCTCTCGTGTATAATTATGATACTAGAAGTAATCATGGATTATGGGAGTGCGTTCGAGAGTCTCTCATGCGAGAAGACATTAGAAGGCAATTAATTGCGTTACATCAACGTCAACAATACTACGACAAATGAATATTCAATGTACGTAACTTACCGATCAGAGCGAAGAAAACAACAGCAAAACGAACAACCATAAAGTCAACAACTCCCCCAAAACGTCGAATCAACGTCGAGTTCGTACCAGTTTCCGGCCGAGACGAGATACGCGAAAACGAGGCCACGAGTACCAGTTTCCCGGCCGAGTAGCCCTTAAAAAACCGAGCGGGGTGGACTTTTTACAAACTTCACACGAAATCTCAAAATTTCCTGGCTGTACATGATTAGGTGGCGTTCTCGTTCCTCGAACGCAATAATTCGCCTAAAGGCGCTTTCAATTTAGAGGAAACACTGGCTTGGAAAGGATAGGAAACGGTACCAGGTTCGCACTAACCAGTGTTTCGTTAAGTTTGTAATAGAGAACTGTTGCCTACCGACTAACGATAATATAAATTGGACCGCCGCCTACGTTTTGGCGAAAAAGTGCACCAATAGCACAAAGCTGATCGAATTTCAGTATAAATTTTTACATAGATGCATCCCAACGAATAATTTTTTATTTAGAATAGGTCTACATGCTAATGAAAACTGCAGCTTCTGTCATACCTCCACAGAGTCATTAATTCATCTTTTTTGGTCATGCGATAAGACATCATATTTTTGGAATGAAGTCATTGGATGGCTACAAAATTTAATTTGCTACCTAAAGAAGAATATACTTTGACAAATGTTACTGCTTTGGGTCTGAGGCCAGATGTTTCTCAATTTGCACTTCTGATCAATTACTGCTTCCTGTTAGCACGATATCACATATGGCTTGCTAAATCGAAAGAAAATTACCCTAACCTTATACATTTCGTATGTCTATTAAAATCACAATATGAAATAGAAGCAAAAAAGGGAGACACAAGTAAATGGAAACCTCTTGCAGGATATATAAATGTTTGATTATCTTTTCTGCATGGTCTGACAGGACCATATCTGAATTCATCTAGAGTCTTTCACTTGCCTTTGTTTCTTGTTTTACTTCAACAGTATAAACAATATATAGCCGTGTTATTGATTTTTTCTCCTTCTCCTTTCTTTGCCCTTACTTGTAACTCTACGTGGATTGCTAGTTGCATTTAAGTGTTAATATTGTAACTAGCTCTCCTCTAAATCTCAGTTTGACCAAACACAAAACACACACAACCCTTGGGTGTGGCTCGCTTCAAGCCAAGCGTTCGGTTTATTTCTAAAGAATACAGAGTGTAATAGTGCAAAAGAAAAACGTAAGCTACAAAATAAACCAAGTTATAGACAATAACAAAATTCTCAAACGCGATCATACTGAAATGGGGTTGTGGAACAACAGCTGGGTGAAAAACCTCCCCGTACGTCCACTTGCTCCTAGGAGGAAAACCCCAGGCCAGCTGTACCCCATATTTAACGGTCCCCCGGGCAAGACCAACTAACGAGATAGAAGAATACATGATAGAACGAAATAGATAAAACCAAACACCTAAGGCCTAAGATATTGACAAGCGCGATGACAAAGAATCTTTAACATAACCATTCTCAGCCGAATCACTAGACCAGCGGCCATGACGCTTAAAAAGACGATCTGGAATACCAGCATTAGCGGGGGCAGTAGCCCCGCCACTCCTGAGGCTATGAGTACCAATGGCGGAAAAGACCGGCACAATGTCTTTAAATGCTTCTAACACTAATTCTCTTAATCTAGTATAACTTAAACCTTTCGACCTAGGTTTATAACCAAACTTGGTTTTCGATAACTGACAAAAAAAGAGGGTTGTCATCGGAAAGCTTTGCCCTGTCTAAATAGCGTCTCACCAAAGCTACAGGACAAGTAACTTTACCAGAAGAAGCTACAACAACCCAAGCTCCATCCCTGTACTGCTCCGTCTTACTAGATACAATAAATAATTGAAACATGTCTCTCTTGGTCTCAACAACAGAACGAATTAACTTAGCAAGCTCATCAAAACGAAGAAATGCAGCAAAGGCTAGTAAACAAATTACAACAGAACGAATGTTATACAAAGAAGCCATCGCATCGGCCTTGCAAGTAACTAATTGTTCTAGCTGAGAGACAGTGATTGGCTCCTTCTTGTTTGTGTGGTGGGCCAACAAATGCTGCGCGCCAGCAAGAACACTCTTCACCAACGGATGCTCCGTAGGAGACGGCTCGCCACCCAACTGGTGAATCCAAGCAATGCTATGAACCGCTGACTCCAGGGGGGACGCTGTCTTCGCCTCAGTCATCAAATAAGACAAATAGAGGGCAAAGTGAAAAGGAGATGCAGGAAAAGCAGAGAAGCCATGATCTTGCGCCCAAGACTTCCATCTTATGTAGGTGGATGAACACTTAGATGAAGTACTAGGAGCTCTGCCAGCCAAAGCCACGTCAGGGAGAGAATTTGCAAGAGAAGATAAGAGATCATCATCTTGGGGAACAGCTGCCTGAAGGACCGTCCACATAGAAGAGTTGAAAACATCTGCAAAATAAGAGAAGAAAAAGAAAGACACACACAAGAGAATAACCAAACTAAACCAAAAACAAAAACAAAACAAAAATACCCGAACGCTGAGTTAGCGAGACCGAGATGAAAGACCTATTCATCACACCCAAATATAAATACTCCGGCTAATTACCCACATACCAGCGCACATGCCTATGCAAACATAAGATACCGACGAGAGCATATTTTCCTGCTAATTCCACAGTCAAACGCAGGAAAATACTAATCTATTTAATGTATGTGGCGTAAGTAGACCCTAGCGTTATTAGTAGTGTAATTGGTGTACATTTTGTAATTGTAATTTTGTAAGTACTGTTTTTCTTTGAGTGCAATACAATAAAAAAAAGTTTGTAATTCAGCATGGTATCGAAATTCTAACTTGGGACGGATGCTATCGTTTTTATTGTCACCTAAAACAAGATTGCATTAGTTGAAAGAAATAGCAATTATGCTCTTCATGCTCGTATTTTGCCGCGGGGTAAAATATGTATTTGATTTGCTATCGAACTGTGACCGAAAAATAGAAGAGAAAGACTTTGAATAGAACCTTAAGCCCAGTTCAGACGTCGTGCTTCGGCCGCACTGAAAAAAGAGAAAAAAAACAGCTATTGCTTAGTATGGCTGTTCGGTTTGTTTTAATGTGTGGCATTGAAAGGAAGAATTTGCCGAAATTGGAAAAGTTGCCCAACACTTGCCAAGCATCTTGTAGACAGCCTTAGGGGGTATTGCCGGAAGGAATAGCTAGTTCCTTAGTTTAGACCCCCGTTATGGTAGGATGATGACTAAACGCGTGATTGTGTTCCAGGTACCTGCTATGCAACTTGGAGCAGATGTACTAGATGGAGCTACTGGGGGACTGGGAGAATCTGAAAGACCTGTAATGACAGGTTTGTAGCTCTGTTTTTCGTTTACTGGTCCGAATAAGATAATGAACCTACGTACAAACGAGTCGGTGTCGGCCTTAAGCTCCCGTTAGAAAAACATACGACGACTAAGACTATGGCTACCCCCCCCCCCCCCCCCCCCCCACCCAACACTCACACACACAGTCTTCCCCTGTCTGTATAGCTTAATTAACGAAAGTTTGTATGTACTCAATAATTTGGCAGGTGTAAAAAACTGGGCAAACCTGGTGGTAGATGTCAGTACTGCCCTAGTACGTGTTGGTGGACCAATAAAGCTTGGCAATGCAGGTGTTATGGAACGCCAAACTGTTGATTTGGACTCACTTAATCTGACAGGAACCTTGCAAACAATAGACTTGTATTGAAGCTAACCGATGTTCGTAGATAAAGAATCTTAATCCAGTTTTAAATTTTAAACCGTTAAAGTTTCCGTTAGCTCGTAAATGCACAAGGAATCCAGCTTAATTTTTGTAGCAAGAGCATCGTTGTATCGATTCACAATAAATAAAGAACAACTTTTCGAAAAGACACCCTTTCTTTTGTTATATATCTAGTGCTAAACGCGGGCACGTGCCACTTGTGCCAAGCGCGAGAAAACCTGCCACTTCTGCTGCCTCGTCTCCAGGCGTCTCGCCTTCCTCGTGCGCGATGCGCTTTGATAGTGCGCGGCTCGCTTTGCGTTGTCAGGGTGCCCTGATGTTGTGGAACTGTTGACCCGCCGGGCCCCCTGTTTTCCCGCCTTACCGCTTCAACTGACCGATGCCTGGGGACGAGGCAGCCACTTGGGCCGACGTTAAAACGCGCGTAAAAAGCTAGTTGCACCTGAGTAGTTGAAACCAAACAACACAATTGCTTTGAATGCTTATTAGACCTGAGCTTGTTGTACAAGTTTATTTCATCAAGAAGTTTTCGACAGTGTCAGTCGAAAACGCTATACAGTCCAAAATCAAGACTGAGAGGAAATGCAACAGCAAATACAAAGGGCTAGACGCAAGTTTCATTTTCCAAATACATATAAATGGAAAGCGTCCTCAGTGCTTTACATAGAACTTAAACAGTTTCACCACAGTGAGACCACAAGTACAACGCCAGTTAAACTTTTGAGTTCAACACGTATTTCTGCTAACATTTCTTACAATTTGCACGAATTGGCAGGGTTAGTAATAAAAATCTTATATCTAAAAGGAATCTTAGGAATTGTTTGGCTGAGTTGACGGGAAAGTAAATGCCTTACGTAGGAAATGACTTGGTAATAAATATTTTGCTTGTACAAACAACTGTTGCAGACTCTGCTAGCTGGCTAATCAACAGTTTGTTGGCATTAACGTCAACTGAGAAATATTTATTAGCCGGCAACTGTACCTCCAAGTTAGCAGTAACAACTAATTTTTAATCCTAGTTTCAACGACAGTAAGATGTCTAACATCTGACGCCTGGACTAAAACAGTCAGGAGAATAAGTACTAGGCCAAAAAAACACATCTCCGAGAAATAAACAAACCCGCGGTTTTTGTCAGCGGTTCCTAAGCGACATGACGTTCATTATGATTAACTGACAGCTCAGCTTTACGTTTTGGACATAAGGACTTACGAATTGTTTGAGGGAGACTGTAAGGATTTGTGAATTTTCTTTTTCAACCAAGTTAAAAGAAAACCTAAAGACCAAATCATCTGTGAAACAATGCAAACAGTTGGTCAGAAAGCCAAAAGTAGAGTTGTTATATCTTTTACAGCACAAAATAATAATAACAGTGATTCTAGGGATCCACTCTCAGTGACGACCTCGTCTGTCGCGGTCACGTGGCGATCTGTCCCGGCGTGGTGGTGAGCGTGATCTATCCCGGCGGGGAGGGGAACGGGAACGACGGCGGGGAGGTGGCGGCGGAGACCTGGATCGAGAACGTCTGGTATATGGAGGAGACGCTGAGCGAGACCTGGAAACGAAAATTACAAACGAACAATAAATTTGGTTGCTTTACTGAAGGAAACTTTCAAAACCTATTTATAGGAATGTCAAAGCTTGGCAGAGAGTTACAGTGCGACTTCTTGAACCGAACCTCCAGGAACAATATTGGTCAATGAAAACGTTCATTAAGAAAGACAAATGGGCTAACAACACCCAGCAGAGTGGCAGACCTCACAGAAAGCTTGCTCAATTTTTGATTGGTTAATTTCAATTCTACATTTTGAGCGCTTTTCAACGGACGGTTTCGGTTTGGTCTTCACAAAATGAGCTTTCATGCTGAAATTAATGATAACTATGATAATTCGCCGCCAAGGATGGGATCTGTATAGTGTACACAGTATAGTGTTAACACAAAACAGATCTTTATTTGCTATCACTTCGTTGTAGAACTGCATGATCCAGCCTGTTTACTTTGGTTGCTTCAACGTCTGATCTGTTTACGCAATAGATCGCCATGCATTGCTCTCAATTTAACAACAGTTTTCTTCCAAATGGCTCAGTTTAAGTAGTCGCATTGTAATTAACTTCCCCATTTATTTCGTGTTTGTTATTCCAGTAACATAAACTTATGGTGACAAGATTCAAAATATTTGTTTTAAAATACACCCTGGCATGAACAATCCAGTTGCGCTTCAACAACTAAAAGAAAATTAGTTTTCAAGAGACCATCATGTACCAATTGGTTTTTTAGGAAGCAAAACAGTTACTCAGCTTCTAAACTTTTCTACAAAAAAACAAAAATAGAGTGTTTCATATGACGTCAAGGCAGCCATACTGGTATTCCAAAACAAAGAAATGGCGGCCATATCGGTGTACCGTCATTCCTCCAGGAAATAAACTCTATTTTTATGCAGAAATCGTCTTTGTTTTAGTAAACCAATATGATCACCAGTAACATGAGTGAAAACGCTCCATATGACATATAAAATAAACGCCTATTTACAAAACAGTTTCTTTCCATTGAGTTAAAATTAATTTAAAACCAAAAAAGATAGTTAAATATAAAATGTCTGACAATGTTTGGTTGGTTGGGCGAGCTTGTCCTTTGCTGTTACTGCGGGTTGAGTTGAAGGAAAAATTTCCCATCCTGAAAATTTTACACGGAGAACACCAGAAAAGTTTGATTGCGCAAGCTTTCAAACACCTACAAAATAACACCGCTGGTACAGTGTAGTGTTTTATACAGGAAGAGATTGCTTTATCATAAAATGCCGGACATAATCCCTGGGGTTGTAAAACTTTGTAAGGGGTTTTGGGTGAGGTTATAACTGGAGGAGCTTTAAATCCAGACAGGCTTGTAAGCGGTGCAAAAACACTGTTTGGAAATGAGCTGACAAGAATAATATTGAGGCTTTGATGAGAGATATTTTGTAAGAAAACCACTTTTGATCTGCTGCTCTACTTGCTTGCATTTTCTGCAAGGACCTATGGAACAGTTGGATGGGGCCAGGGGTTTATTAAATGTTTTTATTGTTGTTAGCAAAAAGATGGGCCCTTAATCACAAGTACGTTCAAAATGAGAAATTTCTACAAGGCTGAAAAAAGAAAAGAAACCTCTTCTACGATAAACTCCAGAAATAAGTTCTGATGCTCATAAGTTCATGACAAAATTTTGTGTCGTGAAAAGCATTGCACTCACAATCCGTACAAAAAAAAATTCAAGGTGCAAATAAAAACAATGTGTGCTACATTCTACACATGTTAGTTGTCAATTGAAAATACTAAACTGTCTTAACATACTCAATGATGCTGGCACACGTAGCTTTCAGGTGTTAAATTTTGCCAAAAGACTGCATACTATTACAAACTGTAAAGAACAAATTTGAGACTTGCCTGCATACATGTACAAGCAACAAAATAAATGTATTGATCTGTTTATTATTTGAAAAGCAGTGTTTTGGAAGGGGATCATTGTTTCATTTACTATTGTGTGGAATTTCTATATTTTGTTTAGGGAAAACGTCCAATTGTATTTGTCAAATATGGAAGGGTGGGATAGTCGCAGAACACTGTGTTTCACATAACAAATTTTTGTGACCGTTTTTTGTACAAACCGTGGTGATGCTTCTTTTGCGCCGGGAGCACCAGCAGCACCTCTGCAATAAACAGAAATTTTCAGACATGCTCAGGGATAAACCAGCTTATGGCGACCAATGAGCTTGCACAAAAGCATTCATTGAGTGAAGTTGTTACAAATCACCTGTGAACCGGTAGTAAAATTCAATGTTTTCCCACAATTAATTCTCTTGTGGTTTAGCTTCCATTTAGTGCATTTAAACATTCCTGTTAGGCTGCCTGAGTAATTAGGGTCTCTCTCTGTTTAACCCATGACTGCTTAAAAATATTATTGTGAGGATGTAGTTTTTACGCATCCAGGATTTGAAAAAAAATTTAAATTGGACCAGCTTGCTCTTCAAACAAGCAGCTCTCAAATTTTTCTTGTCCAAGCTATTGCATGTTTACTTTTCAGTTTCGATGTAGTTGGCAGAAAACTTGCCTACATGCCTAGCAGAAAAACTTACTTGTTCTAAAGCCCTCTTTAAATCTCTGACTCTTATTGAGCAGAAGATAAACTTGACTGTGCAAAGGGCTAAATGACTGTCATACGTTTCATACATGAGCCTCTGGCTCAGATGTGGAGGATAACCTCATCCCACAAATGACATAAATAAATAGATTGATTGATTAAATGAATGATTGATTGTTTGATTGATTGAATGATTGATTGAATGATTGATTGAATGATTGATTGAATGATTGATTGTTTGATTGATTGATTGATTGATTGATTGATTGATTGATTGATTGATTGAAGGCTACTGCAGGTAAGGTTGTAAAGTGTTCATAGTTCCACTGCCTCAAGCCTTTGATGGCAGTGTTGAATACATTATTACAGACTGGCTAAGCATAATTTAACACGTACCTTCTCTTGCGCCGGTTACGTCCATACAACTCTCGCCTGTAACAGAAGTATTTTTTCATAAACAAGTCATGTTTAGAAACAGTTCAACTCTTGATAGAATGTTCAGTACAGTAAATGGCCAGTTCGGTAAATGTACACTCAAAAACTATTTCCAAGTTTCCAGGAGTTGAACCTATGACATTTCATACTCTGGTTGCCAAGATACAGTTACATGGAGCATAATACGCTAATTCCATTTGATTGACCAATCAGCTTCTGACTTCCAAGTATTATTTGTCCAGCTCCATAGCAAAATCAAACCCTCTCAGCACTAAGTTCAAAACGATAATTCTCACTAAAGGTCATACAAGACCCTTGCTTAATAATAAAATCATGAGCAAAATTTCTTGAGGAAAGGCATGTTCAGAACGAAAACACTTTCTTTTCCCCATGGTCTGACAAGATCCCTGGTTTCCTGTCCCCTGCCCCTACCCCCACCCTTGCATCAAACCTAACAACTCACCGCAATTCTCTTGAAATTGGCCGCATGTGCATGAAGTTACAAAACCCACCGCGAGAACACTCTCTAGGAACATACAAGAAGACTAGGTTTCAAATGGATTAAGCTGAGTAGTGGAGTCGCGCTTACCGGCTGTCCCGAGAGATCGGTCTCAGATGCATGAAGTTACAAAACCCTCCTCGGGTGCATTCACTGCATAACAGAGGGGATCAGACAATCAGACACTACCTACTCACTGGGTTATTGTTAAAACTCTCTAGCTCAATAAATGGCAACAATCACATGCAATTTTTACAATTTACAATATTTATTGCCGAACATAAATATATATATACTTAAGAAATAGAAAACACGTATTGTGTTTCTGTCAAGTTATAGAAACATGAGGGGAAGTTTGGGAGAACAAGAAATGCTGTGGCGAGTGTTTCCACAGCTTTTGCGAGTTCTCCCAAACTTTCACAGGAATTAATGATCAAAATATCTGATGATTTCATGGACATGATGTTCGGATTCTAAACAACACTTAACTAGCATTACATTAAATAATTCATTTCAAAACCAAGTAACTGAATTCTTACAAAACCAACTTTTGAATCTACATGTATAAAGTTGCTCTTGTTGTACTACAAAATTTGGCCGTGGTTTTCCCCAAGTCAGGAATGAAAATCCACTGTGAATGTATGACTGAACTGTATTTTTTTTTTGTAAAATTCTATATTTATACATTGTGTAAAGTTGAATATTTGTGAAACAATAAATTATACAGTACAAGAGCTATCCAAAAATAGCAAATATGCGGTCATGTTAAGGATAAAACAACAAAGGAAGCTGGGTCAATAAATATTGCAATATAAATACTTTCAACTTACCCCATTTCATACTGTCTGCAACATGCCTCCCTAAAAACCATGGAGAAAAAAAAAACATTAATAAAACTAAGAATCAAATTAAAAGGCCTTTTACATGACAGCAAAAATTGGCCCAGACCCATCAACGAAATGGTTCAGTCCTGATAAGTTTTGCAAGATTTTGTGGGGCCATAGGCACCTATTGCCCCATGGAAACTTGACCGATTTTTTTTTCACAAAACTTAACAGATCCGGACCATTTTGTAACGGGTCTGGGCAATTTTTTGCTATTGGGTAAACAGCCCTTAATTTACGAGAGGTCTGCTTTTAACTCCAGTTAGAGAAGATGTTAATGAATACAGGTCATTGAATTTTCACTTGCCTAAGTTATCTCATCACTGAAAAATGGGAATTTGAGGAAGGAAAATTTAAGGGCCTAAACCAGCCAAAATAAGGAGAATCGTACCTGAAATCAGTGACTGGCGATAGTTCAGCATAGATTGGTTGCCCTGCAATTTAAAAAAACAGCACAATACGGTAAACAACAACAACAACATACTGTTTGATTGATTACTGTTAACAACAATCCTCTTAGAATAGCATGCCTACATGTACTTGAAATTAGGCTGTGTGAAGAGATAAAACGCAATAATTATGCCTCACCATTGTACCAGCGATTGTCAAGGTCTGTAACAGCCTTCTCAGCATCTTCTTCGTAGCGGAACTTGACATAGACATTGCCAACCAGATGGTCTCCAAGGTTGTCGCACACATTCATTTCTTCAATTTCACCATACTGTACAAATAAAATGATTGGAACATACAAATTATGCATTTAAAAGATTAAAACTAGTTTCCATGACCATAAACTGTGACAAAGTTCATGCCATGCATTATAATTTCTGCAAACCTTATCTTGAGTTCTGTTTTAATATTCTAGGTTCTCTTGTTAAAATTATCGAGAAAGCAGAGAAAATCAACTTGCGGTGACACTGAGAAGATGCCAAGGAGATTACAAAGCAGTCAGACCTGCACTCGCAATTTGTCGTTGAAGTAACATAACATTTTCACAATCAGATCCACATTGTTCAAATGATGGACAATGCTTTTTGCTGGACAAATCACCATCTAATGGGACAGCCAGGTTTCTTTTAATAACACTAGATAGTGATTTATCTGGTCAATAGCATTATCACCATAAGAATGACTGAGGCCAGGAGAACAAAATACAGTCAATTTACTGGAAAGCAAATTGAATTACCTTTTCTTCAAGCTCCAGGAAGACATCCTACATACAAAAGAGAACAAACGACATTACTAAATCACCCACAATTAACGTCTTATTTACTAAAATAAAATCATTAACTAGAAAACCATAAATAGTTATTGTCAGTCCTGATGTACCAACAAGTTCTCAATACCAGCATCATAAGTAACATGACTATCTGTTACAAGAATTAATTATTTTGAGTTTGGAAGAAATGCAAACCTCAAAGAATCTATCATAATGTTCCTGGGCCTCTACATCAGAAATAGCACTACCTGTGGGAAAAAAAATCAAATTTCATTGAAATAATAAAAGAACTTCTTAATTTCTGGAATGTGGGGAGTTTGAAATAGAGGGGTTATTTTGACAGTAAATGACTGAAAAAAATTCAAGCAGGGAAATGACTTTTTGATTGAGGTAGCGGGGAGTTCAATGTAAGCTAACGAACAGCTTCAAGCAGCAACCTCTCTACAACAACCAGGATTTTTTGTCCTGACCATGCAAGTCATCTCTTGACTAATCAGAAAAAATGTAAACTACAAAAAGCATGCAACTGTTCAGCATGCAACTGTTCAGCTTGTCCAAAGGGAAGCTGGAATTCAAACTGTTTTCAAGCCCTGTTAGTCAACAGTTTAAACTCTTGCATCACAAGATAAGAGGTAGCTTAGAGACAATCTTCTTTTCATAGTGATGGACTGTATGAATCTACCCTGCATGTAACTAATAAGTGGAGACTCACTTGTCCCATCAGCGACCTGTGCCGCACTCTGTGGATTCTGATACATGTTCTGTAATAAAATGGTCTGAAACCAACAAAAGAGAATAGTCAACAAAACAAAACAACTATATGTGAAATGACTTTTGTGCATACTATGTTGGTAATAACAGACAAACAATAATCATCTAGACTAAGCAAATGTTGAAAATACCAGCGATAAATAGCCTTGTGAACCTGACAACTTGTTGAGTAGTTGTCAATCACTTGCCTGTAAGCAGGTCTTTTCTTTATCTTATTTCTTATTGATTGAGCAGAAGGGCCATATTGGGAAAATAATGCCCAAGTTTGTTTAGCATAAGGTAAGAAGAGCCAGGCAAAATACATGTAAAGTCTGTACCAGAAAGAACAAGGGTGTTATCTCTACAGCATGGTCCCAAACTAGTGAGAATTATAAGAAGTTGATTATATGGTTCTTCTTAGCCTGCTGTCTATGTAAACTGATAGTTAAATCATATCTCACATGTGGCACAACAAGGCAAGTGTTATTGTGTAGCTGTTTTACTTTTCACAAAGTGAAATTTAACATTTTGTTTCAAATCACACTTTATAATTGAATAGCAGATCTCTCCTGGTTACGATAACACCAACCAATCCAGTTGACAACAAGCAGATGTGGAATGTTGGAGCTCAGGATGTAGTTGCACTTCCCATATCATGCAAAAATCATATACAACTTTGATCATTGTCTGCAGCTTCAATTCCAGTGATTTCAGTAAAATTTGAATAAGACAGATGATTTGAGTAGAGAAACTCAACCCTCCAAGTTAAGACCATTTTAGTTGCTGGCGACTAAATTGGAACAGAAGTCGCCAGCCTGGTGACTAAAATTGAGAAGAAGGATTGAAAGCACAAGCTTAATTTAGCGACTAAAATTTTTCACTGGCGACCAAACTTGAGCAGTCAGTGGCCAAATGGCCACTAAGGAAAAAAATAAACTTGGAGGGTTGAAACTGCGTTAAAAAGTAATTGAGGGTGGCAAAGGTGGGGGGGG